>WFMF01000001.1:0-420654 GCA_011033025.1 Beroe forskalii | reverse complement strand
ATCAATCAATCAATCAATCAATCAATCAATCAATCAATCAATCAGTCAATCAATCAATCAATCAATCAATCAATCAATCAATTAATAATGTCGTACAGTAAGGATCTAATCTGAGTTCATGATGGTTAGTTTTAAACTAACTACTGCCCTGAAACCAGTGGTTAATAAAAAAAATTTCAGGCATTAGAAACGTATAAAACACTATCACCTTTAGAGAAAATATCAAGTTTGAATTAAGTTTAGAATTTGCAAACGAAGTGCTGTGTAGCTGTGTATTTGTAGGCTCAACAGGCTTGCTAGTTAGACTAATTTTTGCTATGAAAGTTGAACCCACATGAGAGTACATCAATAAAACACCCGACTGTTTATGTACTTATGTAATCTGCAAACTGCAAAAATCATAAATTAGCAGGAGAAAAGGCAAGGTAACTCATAATACAGTAAACACTAAAACATCAGCTGAAAAATATGGAAGTACTGACGGAATCTTTGATTAAGTAAACCATGAATCATCAAAAATGAAAGGGAAACAAGAAATAACTTAGTAATAATATGCTAAGCCACGCTTGTGGGGATAATCAAAACAAAACCCCAAAATAAATCCAAACCAAATCACGGGATGTCCCTCTGTTCGCCCCAGAATACTAACATGATTCAGGACACTCTTTCCCGTTTCTTGTCCAGATAAAGGAGAACGGGAGGAGAATATTTGGTTGCTTCATCGCCTCGAAAAGAAGCAAACCGTATGTTTTCGGCTCAAGTTGAACAGACAGATAACTGCTTGAGTTGGGGCCATTGGGGTCTATTACCCAATTGGAGAATATAGTTAAGCGAACAATATTCTATATAGATATCTGTCCTCTACTATATAGACTATTAGTTATGCCAACATATCAGCCAAACCGCGACCGTTGCCCCTCAGACTATGAGGGGCCATGTCGTATGGCACTGCGCCTCCGCGGAAGCGCACTTAACCAACTAACCAACCAACATGTGAGGCATGAAGCATGACTTGTGACGTAATATATCAATGATCGCAACGGAGCTTTAAACTCCAGTGTATCAGCATATTATCGTGTAGGTTCAGTCAGACTTCATGCACTCCTACACCTGGTGCCCTCTCTCAGTTGGAGAGAGGCTGGAGACCACATGCGGGCGTGTTTTTAAGGTACACACTACTACAGAGAGTGTGTGTTATCTTGGAGAGTATCATGTTACAGGTTAACAGGTTACCAGTTGCAAGGAACAGGCACCCGTCATAACTCATGTGAGTGTAATATGAACATGTTGAATTGGGTATATAAGGGTATATAAATTAGAATACAGATTGGAGATCAGATATATCGGGTTTCATTAAGACGCTGGATCTGATCGTCCAAGTTTAATAAAAATTAGCGCTGCTTTAGAATTGATAACATCATTCACTGATATCACAATTCTCACAATTGCTTCATAACAATGTGAAATAACCCAGGCGTTCTGACCTTTTCGTAAAACGCCGTACATGGTGGATGCTTTTTTCTACTTACGTAAGTACGAAAAGGCATGATCCACGCGCGGAGCATTAAGCCGCGCACAAAAAGGTCGAGACAAGAGACAATGAAAAATGCATCGAAAACGTGAGACATACCCGTTGACTCAGCGCCAGCATGTCGCGGGAAGAAGACAAAGAAAAGACACCCGATTATTATAGCCGTGATAACCAGGGCTATGGCGATCTTCAGCGTCGTGTGTCGGGGCTGTAACCTCTCATCAGAGTACGGGATTAGAGCAACCTGAAACAAGGAATGGGTTAGGAAGTGGGATGGGGATTAGGGATACTCTTTAATTGGTTTTGATACTTTGGTAGGTAGAGCTGAATTGGAGTTTGAACAGGAGCAAAATATAAATTATGCAGCTACACGATTAGACAGGCTCCAAAGTATAAGCAAGTTATAAAATAAACTCACAAGTTCAGTAGTGTTCTCCTTAACCCCGGAACCCTTGCACACGGGACACGTTACCAGTGGGTTGTCATCCTTCCTAAACCAAGAACTAGAGGGAGCCTGCGTTACACCTGAGAGAGAGAAAAGGGGATGTTAGGGAAGGGATCTGAGGGAGGAGATTGAGGGGTGTGTATGAAGGGTAAATGTAACGATAACTAGATTCTGCGTCGAGAACAAAGTTGTTTCTGTTTAAAAATGCCATTTCATCAAACTGAAAACGGAAAAACCGCATTATAAGACTTGAAATTTTCCCTCGTATACACTGTACAGTATACACACTGTACAAACATTATTTCTATCTTTCTATTATAATTTTATAAGAAATATGTTGTGATCGACTCAATGAGGGATTGCCAAATCTGGTTAACCTTTAACCTGAAATCAGGTCTGGAGCATGAGATATGATTCTATTCCTGGAACTCACTCTTTCTCTAACACATAAATATATTTACATGCTTGTTGTGAGCCCCATGAGGGATTGTTTGTTCACTGAATGCTATTGTTGTGTATGTAGCGTACACAGAATAAATACACGTCTATGTGTGTATTGAGTACAATACCTTGAGAGTGTCAACTGGAACATATAAAATCACAACACAATGAATGATTCACATGTAAACGCGATCATCTATAAGTGAACGAAGCGCGAATAGTTTTTGATTGAAAATTACGTGTTACAACATAAATTATAGAACAGTATGTATCACATTTGCATTATGCAGGAACATGAGTTGATCGATTCACTGCAACTTTGTACTGAGCTTTGTAGATTAAAATAGATAAGTAAATAAAAGACGGTGAGTAATTAAGATGTCAGTACTCAGTAATCCCTGAATCAACATACTTTAATTAATCTGACACCATATTCTACCTTTCTCAGCATTACCATTTCCATTCGCACTACCAAAGAAGTTTCTGAAAAACTGGGCAGCACTCTCGGCTGCACAGTCAAATGATATCTGTGAGCCTTCTCAGGAAGGATGATACAACTAAATATCATATATATGAAAAATATGATATGATAAAACCATTGAATGTCTAACAATTTCAGATCATAATTATTTACTTATATCTATTAGAAATTTTATCTTTAATGTTGTTAAAAACTGATCTACCAACCGACCTCTTCCAGATGAAGTGCTTGGAGGGGGAGCAGAAGTTAGGATCTTGTGAAAGTCATTCTCCTCCTTGCCACCACTCATCAATCAGTTCGTACACCAGTTGTATACTGGTGTACAGAGTATGCACACTAACTGGTCCTCTCTACAGGGTGTTTTGAGGTGTCGTCAGACGGGGTAAGGCATGGGACTCAGATCATATTTTGTAGTCCTAGAGTGGAGGTAGAGTATTAGTGGTCAGCAAGAATACGAGATATAGGGTTACATAATTCTGTGGCGAATATTGGTGCATAAGCTTATTAGTTTTTGATATAAACAGGTATAATGATACTTTCATTAAAGTATAGTACTGTTAGGTTTAGTACATTGAGGTATACCATTCTAGTTTAAAGTAATAGTACATATCGAGCAGCAAACATTTAAAGAGCATAAATGGTTATTGAATGACCATTAATGAATGATCAATGATTTAGAAAATTCACAAATTCAGTACCTATCTCCTTCCTATACAGTAACAATCAAAAAATTTACTTGCTAAAAACAAGATATAATAAGCAGATTGGTGATCCTTATTTAAAACACTCAAATCACAATTGATCACAACGACAATAAATACTTATCAATATCATACAAAAATTATCTTATAATATCAATAAAAAGCTATCAATATAAAAATGGCAAATATCTGTTCTGGTATGGATAATCATAATATGGAATCAAACATTGAAAACATAGAATATTATAGAAATAATTAATTTAGAAGTTTCATTAAAGAAGAATTATTATTGAAAAACTCAAAATGTATTTGACTGAATAGAAATACAATCATTCACTCAATACAGCTGTTAATTTTCTCTTCAGCTCAAAGGACTAGTTTTTATTATATAAAAGTATAAAACTAAGCAATAATGCAATATAACTAATTGACAGTACAGTAACTACTAGTCCATTAAAAACTTTGAATAAAAAATAAATGATAGGACGATAAAAAATCAGAGGTGTAAACAAATGCATAAGCAAATGAATTAACGTTTATTATTGATACAAAAAATGGCTGGTTTCACCCTGGATGGTCCCCATGATGCTGATGATATTCAATTTGATTCAACTTACTGATGCAAGTATTATATGTCTCACACTTGATGTCTAACACACCAATGTTATCAAAGTAGTTACAGTTCCCAGAATAAAACTTTTCCTGGCTAGAAATAAATGATGAGAAGTAATTAAAGCCAGCTATTTTCAGGGAGTAATGCAGGGTTGCAGAATTCAACATGAACATTTCATTCCAATTCCCATACTGCTGGCAGCACCGACAGTTCAAAACAGCATCACTGTAGTTAGCTGTACTTCGAGCATGGTGGGGTGTTCTCAGGTAAAATGAATGGGTGATTTTGTTGTTTGCACCCACTGTAAAGTTACTATATGTTTCATTGCCCACCATAGCATGTTCCCATGCCTGGAGAGAGGAAATTATTTATGATTATAAATCAGAAGAGCTGAAAAAGGTGAAAATTTTTTATGAAAAAGTCATGAGCTGATGCAGCATTCAGTTAGTACAATCAAAAAAGTAACATAACATGATTCAAACCATAACTTTTAACTAACAGACTACTCACATCAACTTTCAAGAAAACATCCAACATATCAATGTATATGGGTAGAACTCTATTTTCATTCTCAACAGTGATGTCAACTTTCCAATAGATAAATGATTTGCCAGAAGCAAAAGAGGCACTAGACCAGTTGGCTGCGATAATGGAGGCATTGACTAATTCTGCATTTGTTGACATGACATTGACAGGACCAGGAAATAAAGTGTAGGTCAAAGTCCCAATTATTAGGCCACAGATGAAAAGTACTATGGCTATTTTGATTTTAGTCTTTCGGGGTTTCAGTCTTTCATCTGTGAAGGGTATGAGAGCAACCTAAAAATTGAAAGGATATTTTAGTCTTTCATTTAAGTGTGAAAATGAAAGGATATTGATTAACATGCTATTGACATGGCTATTAATTTGAATGCTATAGACAGAAATTAGAAATAAATATGTATGAAATTAAGTAAAATTGAAAAATTGTTACCAATTCACTTCCAGTGTATTCCTTAATGCCACTGCCTCTACAAGTGGGACAAGTTATTAACTGATCCCCTTCAGCTGATGAGTTTGACAAACCTATGGATTGCAACCATGACTGTTGTCTTTGAGTACCTAGGAGATATAATACTAATTTCAACCACAAATCAATCATATATTTAATATATTTAATAGAATTTAATAGAATTTTCTATTATTGAAGCTGATAGCAATTCAGTTATGATGGCTAAAATAAAGTTTGTAACCTCTTGAAAGTCTCCCATAACATGATATAATCAACCTTTCAGGAAAAGAAATTAGATATGGGAAAATGCAAATTCATCACTAACCTTTAGGCAATGTCCCTGGATCAGTTGTCAATATTTTCTTGAATGCATTATCATCATCAGGTGTTACCATTGAGTAGTCCCCAGAAGTATATCAAATTTAAGAAAGCCAATGCCCTAACTGAGCAGAAATATTTTCCTTGTGACCTTAAACAGTACATCAAGTATGAATGAAAAAATGTAAGATATTTCAATACAATATACAATATAACATTTTTGGAAATACACCAACACGATTCTGAATTAAAGACAGTGCTCAAAAGATTGCATCATTCAATGAACTTGCATTTACAATTTTTAACAATTTAAAACAGTATGAAAATGAGGTGGCCATAACGTTTGTCGGTCGATCGAATGGAATTGGTCAATCAATCAACTTCAATTGAAAGAACGATGTGTTTAACCGGTCCCTAATGACTTGAATCGTGTTTAAATGAGCAATATTTAGTTGTTTCCTTACTAGCTCAAAGATTTTATATTTAAAACACATCAGTCGATGAAATGAAGTTGATCCATTGACCAATTCCATTCAATCGACCAACGAACGTTATGGCCGCCTGAAATAAGTGTTGAATTTGATTGTATAGCACATATTATTTACCTATTTACCATTGACCAAGGGGGCCAAGCACCATAGTTAAGCATTAAAGTTAAGTAAAAAAGTATGATGATTTTACTATAAAGTAACACAATTCACTCTATTAAAATAAGCTAACAAACTTCATCCTTCATTTCCACACCTTATATCGAAGTTGCCAAAATTTATTCAAATTGGAACTACTTCACACCACAAGCCAAACTATCAGTTTTGAGATTATACTATACCACTGAAATTGAAAATTTAATTACTTCTTGTCTTCATTTGGTGATAAGCACCTTCCTGGGTATACTACATTAGAATCAAATGAAATATTTTAATGTTGACATAACATATGCATAAAATAAGGGTAACAACCTTAAACTTCAAGACACCAAATATTAAATTAACTTACATTAAACAGATATCCTGAAGAGTTGACGATGGAATCTTAAATTCCAAAACTTTCGCGGCCGCGGTAGATTTGCATGGTTGTGTGAAATTGTAGGATTCAAATTCAAATCATTATGCACCCGAATCATTCCGCTTTGATCAAATGAACTGCAGAATAATTGCTCTCGCTCTCAGTATATCAAATTGCCAAAGTGTGTAGCGCATGAACTGTACTTTGCTAAACCTAACCTTCCTGAGCCCGTAGAGGTGTGTGTTGCCCTAACCAGGGCCCTGGTTACGCACACAGAGTGCGCGGCGCGGCAAGCGTATCGACACCCCTGGTTAGGGGAAAGGTGTGTGTGTGCGACATACATCGTGCGCTTCCCTAGACAACGCTTCCTAAGCCCGCATAGGTGTGTGTACGCGCGCCGCGCAACGCAGACAGGGATATACGTGTTTAGCAAAGACAACGCAAACAGGGGTACACTTGTTAAGCAACCCCTAACCAAAGTGCAGAGGCGCAGCGCTGGCCGCGCCGCTCACTCTTTGCGCGTAACCGGGGTCCTGGTTAGGACAAGAACTGTACATAAATAATGAAAGAAATGGTATGGGAAGCAAGGATCAAATTGTATTCAATGCAATTCACAATTGTGTTGTCATAGCCAGACGTTGCCTGCCCCGACTCTGCGAGTCGGGGGGCGCGCGCGAGGGGGCCAGGCAACGCCTGGCAATGTTGTCATACGAAAAAAACGTAATTATATTTAGTTATTAACTGTTCTTCAAATTACAACGTAAAACATGTGTCCTGTGCAATGCTCATCAGTCAAAAGCAACATGCCAAATTTAAATGTAAAGGTACAGGTTTTGAAAATAAAGCCAAGAAATCATATCTTAAAGGATAATTCTATTTTTGACCCATTAGGAAAAGAAATTTAATGTTCAATAATGGAGTTAATTGATCGACCAATTCTTGTCCTGATCCTTCGTTGTAGGACTTATTAATAAGTCCTACAACAAAGGATCAGGACAAGAATTGGTCGCGCCTTTTCTTCGAAAAGTGTTCTCTGCTCTGAACACGCGCGCTTGCGCGCACAAAATTTTGCGCGCGCAAGCGCGCGTGTTCAGAGCAGAGAACACTTTTCGAAGAAAAGGCGCGCGCGCGCGCGTGAACAAACAGGGACACAAAGCATGTGGCAAACCTATTCCATTGGATTTGGGATTGACTGACATGATGTGCCTTATTTTTGGTCTTCTAAAATAACAATACAAATAAGTTACATATGAGATTCGATTTCTTGCCTTGACCCTCTAGAATAACCCAAGATTTGCTTTAAACAGAACACTACTTCATGCTCCCAGTTTTGATGTTCAAGACTCACAATTTTCATAATATTCTTAGGGGTAGGTGGCTCGAAGTAAACATTTCTCTGTCTTGTATATGAATTATGAAATGATGACTGAAAGTGGTCTTTGTTGCAGTAGACCACTTAAATTGTGTAGTATGTATTGTTGGAAATACATTAATTTGCTTTGTGATTTTTATTGTTCTGATTTATGTAATATTCCAGTATCAACTGCATGAATTGTTGGTATCATCTACAAGTGAGCCTGCATATAGATTTATGTAATTTGTAATTCAATTTGCATTAGTGAAATGGCTTCAAAGATGAAAGACTTTGTGGAGTTAGGCTCCAAAATAATTTGTGTTGGACGTAATTATGCAAAACATGCGAAGGAACTAGGAAATAGTCTCCCTGAAACTCCTCTCATTTTTTCCAAACCCACAACTTCTTATGTGAAGGATGGTGGTAGCATTTTATACCCTAGCATCACTAATATGCTCCATCACGAAGTGGAACTTGGGGTTATCATGAGTAAAGTAACATCTAGGATTACAGCAAATGCAGCCCTTGATAATGTTGCAGGTTATGCTGTTTGTATTGATGTAACATGTAGGGATATTCAGGAGGATTGTAAAAATGATGGAATTCCTTGGACCATGGCAAAAAGTCTGGATTCCTTTTGCCCTGTTGGTCCATTTGTGTCGTCACATTTGATTGATCCATCAAATACTGAGATTACACTTAAAGTTAATGACATCCTCAAGCAGCAGGGCAACTCAAGAGACATGATTTTTAGCATTCCATATCTTATTGAATATATTTCAGCTCACATCACTTTGTTGCCTGGTGATTTGATTTTAACTGGAACTCCAGAAGGTGTAGGACCACTTCAAGTTGGTGACAAAGTAACTGTAGCCATTCCAGGAATTTCTGAAGCATCATTCTATGTGAAATGATAGGGAATTATCTACACAAGTTCGAGTTGTGGAATTGAATAAGTTTATACCTTCAAAATTACTAAATTAGAAATTTACATAAAACTAAAACTTACATTATGTCTTTTCATCGTTAAATTGTAATGAATATCTAATAATTGACTTAATATAAGAATTGATGTCAAATGTTATTTGTTACAAATACTAAAGCAAGCTATCATTGATTTTCATGTAATTAATGTAAGAGAATATTTTGCCATAATTTGAATACTTAGATTGATTTACCATCTTCTGAGTTACAAATGATGAAAGATTTTGTGAAGCAATGTACCAAGATTGTTTGTATTGGAAGAAATTATGCAAAACATGCAGCAGAACTTGGAAATGAAATTCCTGCTGAACCTTTCTACTTTATCAAGCCAACAACTTGCCTTGTTGAAGATGGAGGAGAAATTATATATCCTGACATAAGCAACAACATCCATCATGAATTGGAATTAGGTGTTGTGATTGGAAAGAAGATGTCAAAAGTTACTAAAGAAAATGCAATGTCTTATGTTGCAGGATACTCAGTCACCATTGATGTAACTTGTAGGGACTGGCAGGAAAAATGCAAAGCTGAAAGGAAACCATGGTCCATTTCCAAGTGCTTGGACACATTTTGTGCTGTTGGTCCATTCATTCCTGCTGATGAGCTTGCTCATGACAATGTTGAGATGTTACTCAAAGTCAATGAAGACAAAAGACAGCATGTCAACACAAAGGACATGTTGTTTGATGTTCCTACCCTTCTTGAATATGTCAACCAACACATTACACTACTGCCTGGTGATCTGGTACAAACAGGCACTCCTGACGGAGTTGGTCCCATGGTCAAAGGTGACACTGTCTTTGTTAGCATTCCAGGAGTGTCTGAAGCTTCATTCAAGGTTGTATAAGGTCTCTCAGATGTTTCGGCAGAGAAATGAAAGTATATGTCTAATGAAATATTATTTTAATCAGCTAGTAATTCAATGAACTTTAATTGTTTTATGATTATTTCCTCACAATGGCCAGGTTTTTTGACTTGGAATTAATAAATTTGTATTGGTTTTAATCCTTTCATTTCCTGATGTTTTATTCATTTTAATATTTTATTTATGGACTTTCATTTCAGCTTATCCTCATGTAGTTTTATGAAACCTGAAACTTAAAACAGAAGGACATATCATGTTAGCTAATATTAAAATTTACAATATTTTAAAGTATTTTAATTAAATTATAATTTTTAGCATATTTGCAATTTGTATTGATTGCAGATTCAATGATTGGGGTTTTATACGTTTATATTAATGTACGTGATCTATGGTTATTTTAGTTCAAATGAAATCGTTTGGAAGATATGATTTACTGTAATTTTGTTTTTATAATATGATTTTTCAGTGTTCTGAAATAACAAAGCTGGTGTGGTTACTTAGTGTTAATTTCATTCCTTGCATCTGAATTTAGATATTTTCCTAATAAATTCTATATAAATCATGGCTTTTCAAGAAGTGTTGTAACTTGCAAATACGAAATTATCACCCTTTTAATTTCATAAATTGATTCAATGAGAGTTTCTCCTGAGTTCATAGAGTCATGAGTACCTTGATAGATAACCTCATCAGTGCCACTGCTCAATCCAACATCTCCATGAGGGATCAGATAAGGAAACAGAACTTATCAAAGAAACTGAAAGCAAATGAATTGGTGGAGAGGAAAATGTTAGCTTGACAGAATTGCGGCTGAAAACACCACCTATAAATGGTGAAGGTAAAAACCTTTGTTTCATGTGGTTTGTTGAGTGAGACAGTTGATTGTTGTCATTTTTGTCACTTCCCCATAGTCTTTAGCATAATTTGATTAAAAGAGCTATGTTAAAGCTTTCATAATTGTAAACTGAATAAATTTCTCCCTTTTAGGAATTAATTTTAAAAGTGATAACGATTATTTTCACCAACTTCCGCATAGGTCTTATAGGTCGAAAACAACAGGTTGAAAAAATTTAAAGGTCGAAAGGACATAAATTTTAGTGTGCCCCGTCTGGGGTTTTCCAAAAAACATCTTTTCCCATCTCTAAAATTGGGAGATCTGCAATTTGGGAAGGGGTTTATTACCTTCACCTAACTTTTTAACCACTTTTTCAACTGTTGTTTCAACCTATGGGAAAAAAAAGAAACGTTATAAAATTTAAAAAAACCATTTTCCCCTCAGATGATAAAGCCAAAAATAGGGAGGTGTCAATAAAAGCAATATTAACTTCGACTGGAAATTTTCAAAACAAGGGGAAAGGACTAACCCCCCAAACCCCCCAGTTTGCCCCAAAACTCCCCAATCTGATAATCCAGAAATTACGAGTCCCCTTTCCCCCAAACCGCCCACCTCCAGTAACCCCCAGGGGCCCGGGGAAACGTGCCCCCCTGTTTATTTCTGGCAAACCTCACCCTGCCCCTACGCCCCGCACCATCCACCTTGGTAAACAGCCAGGGATTTAGTATGTTATAGTCGATTATTTTTGGACCACTAAAAAAACTTGTAAAACTATCCCAACTAAAACCAATCGGTAGTAAATACAAGTGTTTCTTTCGTATGTTCCGTGCAATTTGTTTAACAACCTACTTGATTTTTCAATAACAAATAACCCAAATCCCGTCCCCCATCCGGATCTAGTCTACAAAATCTGCTCCAAAGTCCCACAGTTCCCGAGTTGAAATTCTGCTATACCCATGAAAGCAATGAAGGACACTGCCCCTGGTCCACTACCACATCACAGCCCCCCACTCCAGTGGGAGAGAGGTACTGGTGGGGAGCAGGTGGGCTTCAGCCCCTGCCACCCCCTCCCCATTCAGACACTGGTCCACCGTCCACCCCTCGTATCGAGTAGGTCGCAAGGGTACTGGGTGAGCACCCCAGCAACAAGCAATATGGGTCCTATCCGACCTACCTGGGTCTCATCACGTAAGGCTGGATGTAGCAATCTAATATGGGCCCAATGTTAAAACAAGGTTGGACAATCTTTGTTGTTTCAAAATTTCATGATTTACAGTGTCTAACCCTGCCACCTGGCAAGGAAGTTTGATGTGATGCAGGATTCACGATACTATGAACCACCAAATAAATCATCATGACAATACTCTATTCAAATATCTCAGGTGTGCTAGTTCATTACACTAGAAAGCACCAGGTACAAAGGAAGTAGTGAAACACGACATCCGACCTCAGGCCTGAAAGTGACCAAATTCAAACCTATCCCAAACTCATCCTTCTGTCAAATACACACGACATATGGTAGGTATTAGGTAGGAATGGATCTTATTTTTTCATTTCATTTTATTTATTTATTCTTTCATTTTGTTCTCATTTGCTATCTACAGCCATTTAGATCGGGAAATGGAAATGGACTATTTAATAATAGTAGCTTTTAACAAAATACAGCTTTTTAAATCCACATACACCATCTCAGGGGAAGGTTTAGTGCAATAGACAATTGTATACATCCGTATGCTATACCCCTGGGCTGCAGGTGGCCCACCTAAGGGAGGAAAGCCCCTATCTCACTGACAAGCACCACAACCGAGAATCTTGACAAGGCCCATGTGGTCACCCAATTTGTCGTGTGCATTGGGTCAGGTGCTGTGAAGTTAAACTTCCTTAGAGATAGTGGAAATAAAAGGTATTATTTTAAATCACTGGCTTCATGGCTTAAACTGTTTTGGAAAAACGATATCACTATTTTATTGGAAACTTATTGAACTGTCATGGAATTATGATGGGACGATTACAGTGGAAATCACAAGCTTGGAAGAGGCTAACACTGAAGATACCACTGTAAGTAATACCAACCAGCACCTATGTAATTATCTATTATCCTCTCCTGGTGCCGGGCTAAAAGTAGCCCTGTCCGAGAGGCACACCTCCTCCCACTCTCTCTCCCAACGCTCCACAATTAGTCCCTTCCACCCCACACAGCCACCAATGCTCCACCCACTCCATTTCACCCGTCCACCCCAATCTAGCAAAAAACTGTCTCAACGGGCTGGGAAAGTAGTGTCGCGCGAAGGCTTATCGGGCCCGTGGCGCGGGCACTGGCGTCCCCCGCAAAGCACCATAGGGCTATGGCTGTAACATGCGTCCACAGTGAAAAATTGCATTCGTCTACCGTCACTCGTGTAGGTGATTGGGAGAAGAAGCACTGCTGTTTACTGGGACGTCTAGTGCTGGTGACTGCTTCCTGGTTTTGGTGGTGAATTGCACATTAGAATGTGTCATTGTAGCTGGGATTATTGTTGTTGAGACCTGTCACATCACCAGCTCAGATGATAAAGCCAAAAAGCATGGTGATGCGTGTACGGAATGACAGAGCAATACTTGACGAACTTGGTCAGACTCGGCACAAAGCTGACAGCGACGAGGAAGAACTAACCTCCCCTAAATCCCCGAAGTTTGACTCAAAGACTGCCCCCAATCTGATAATCCAGAGCCAAGTTACGAGTGGGCCTGCTGCTCCACCCCAGACCGCCCCACCTCCGAGTGGACCCCACGGCCCCAGCACTCCGGGGTACAATGCTGCGCCTCCTGTTCCAGTGTACTACGGCAAACCTAACCCTGCCCCCTACGCCCCGCACCATCAACCTGTAGTGTACCAGCCAGTGCAGTATGTGGACGAATATGTTCAGTGAGTCGATTGCATTTTTCGGTACCACTAATAAACAGTCTCTAGTAATAACTAGTCCCTAACTAATAACCAATCTGTGGTAGTAACCAGTATCAAGTCGTTCTCTATTCAGTATGTTCCGTAGTGCTAATTCTGTTGAACAACCTACTTCAGTTATTGTTCAATAACATTGAATACGGGCCATTGACTCACTCAGTCCCCCCATCCCAGGGAGCCTCCTCCAGTCTACAAAATCCGCTCCAAGTCCCACAGTACCCGAGCTGAGCCTCCCGTTATAATCTACGAGCACGAGCGATCCCCGCCCCCCGTCCACTACCACCGTCACCGTCCAGCCCCCCACTCCAGCGGGGAGAGGTACTCCGGAGGGAGTGAGAGGTGGGGGCGCAGCCCCCCTCGGCACCCCTCCCCGCCCCGACACCGCTCCAATCACAGTCCACCCTCGTATCGGGAGGAGTATGTGTCGCAGCGGTATCGGAAGGAGCACCCTGAGGAACAGCAGCTAGTCTCCTATCCGACCTACTCCCAGTCTCATCATGGCATGGATGTGAGTAATCTAATATGGGGCCTAACGTTAAAATGTTGATTGACCTTTGTTGTTTAAAATTTCATGACGATTATAGTGTCTAACTCAAGGTTACCATGTTGAAGCTTGATGTGTGATGCAGGATTCACGACAATTATGAACCACCAAATGAATCATCATGACAGTACTCTATTCAGCCATCTCGCAAGCAGTCTGGCTACACAAGAGCACCTCGAGGTAGTAACAGCGGAGTGGTGAAACACGACATCCGACCTTCAGGCTCGAGTGATTTGAAGTTCAAAGTTCTGGTCTCAAACCTTCATCCTTCTGTTACCATACACGATATAGAGGTATTGTGTGGTGGAAATTGATCTTATTTTTCACATTTTCTCGGCTTTGTCGGGTTTGTTCTTCATTTTGTTCTTCATTTTGTTATTCATTAAGCTGCTTATGATCGAAAACGGAAATGGACTATTTAATAATAGTATTTTTAACGTAAATACAAAGCTTTTAACCACATACCCATCTCAGGAGCTGTTTAGTGCAATAGACACAGTGGAACACATCCAGATGCTATACCCCGGAGTAGCAGAAGTGGTCTACCTAAGGGAGGAAAGCGCCCTTATCTCACTAGATAAGTACCATAACCGAGACCTTGATGGGCAGCCAATGCAGGTCACCTACTCTGTCGTGCAGGCTAACAGGTAATAAGGAGTTAAACTTCCTTATTAGGAGATAGTGAAATGTAGGGAAGTATATTATTTTAA
This sequence comes from Beroe forskalii, assembly GCA_011033025.1. Lineage (NCBI taxonomy): Eukaryota > Metazoa > Ctenophora > Nuda > Beroida > Beroidae > Beroe > Beroe forskalii. The sequence goes on along the minus strand of WFMF01000001.1, from coordinate 405,898 downwards.
ATCACGGCTTCACGGCTTAAACCGTTTTTGAAAACGATATCACTATATTTTGTTGAACTTGTTGAACTAGTCATGGAATTAGTGATAGACGATTACAGTGGTGTAAATCGCCGTGCTTGAAGAGGTTAACACTGAAGATACCACTGTAAGGTCACTAACCAGTAACCATGTACTAGATTCATTATCCTCTCCAGGAAGTCAGCTAAAGCGAAGCCCCCTGTCCGTGGCACACCCTCCTCCTCCCACTACTCTCCTAACGCACCCTCCCACAACCGAGTCTCCCTCCACCACCCCCACACGACCACCAATGCTCCACCCACCCCAGCCACCCGCCCACCCTGGCCTAAGAAACAGAAACTGTCTCGCGAGGGGCCGGGAATGGGAGTGAGTGGGAACAAGGCAGCGGCGCTTCATCAGCCCAAGCGGCGCGGGAGACCGGCGCCGCCCCCGCAGCACCATAGGGCTATGCACAACATGCAGTCTGACAGTGAAAGTCTGCACTCCTTCACTGTCACTGTGTAGGGACAGGAGAGTGCTAGGCACGCTGTTTACTGGACGTCTAGGTGCTGAAAGTGTGACGTTATTTCCTAGGTTTAAGGTGGTGAATTGGTGACATTAGACGTGTCACGAATAGGATTTATTGTTGTTGGAGACACTGTTACATCACCAGGTGTATAGGAGGTAGAAATTGTTGTTAGTTGTAAGAGTAGGTAAACTAAACGTAATACTGAAATGCTGGAGTACATTGACACAGAGTCTACACCAGGAGTGCAAAGCAATGACCTACAAGGCATCCGATGAAACGTGTTTCTTAAAGAATAAGGACGGTGAAAGGAGTTAAAACTCTGGATTTCAGAGTACAAAAATGGAAAGAGTAACCTCTGTGTCACCCACCATCTCTGGTTGTGTCATGGCTGATATTGACTTCATCTCGGATTTAGCTTGGATTACATTTTTACGCAATGCATGAAAACATTGACTGCTCGGTGTATATTCTATCTAATACTGAAATTTAATTGGTTATTATTGTCATTTTTACTGTTTTATTAACATTTGGTATCTCTTATCTTATGCATGTATGATGTTATCGTCACTTTTTTGTCAATGCACCATGAACTGTGTAAATTTCCGATTAAAGAGCTATAGGCTGCTCATGTCAGCGTTGAATTCAACTAAATCCTTTTTTCTAACATTATATGGTGCTAAACTAAAAGTTTTCCCTTTTTATTTACAATTTCGATTTTATATCCAGCTGTAACCGGGTTATTCATTTTAAATTCAGTAATTAGCAATATATCTGAGTTTATTGTTAATTATTCATTTATGGATCGACCGAATTGAAATTGTTATTATTGCAATTGAAAGATGTTTAATCAAATAAATATCAAATATACCAATAGATATCAACACAAATTAAGCAAACTTCTCATTCTTGACCCGCCTCCTATGATTCTGGAACCAGTACATGACCGTTTTTTCTGGTAGTCCTGTCTCTCTGCTTAGTGCACTCCTTTCCTCCCAGGATAAGTAGGGGTTCCTTCCAAACCATGTCCTCAGCACACTCAGCTGGCGGTCTGAGATGTCGTGCCTTCTTCCGGTCCGTTTCGTTGAGACACTCGGAGTGGAGTCAGAAGAGGTTGAGTTGGAGTCAGAGGGGGAGTCGGAGTTGGAGCTTGAGCGAGAGTTGGAGTTTGGGCGGGAGTAGGGGGAGGTGGATTTCTTCTTGTGGGAGGAGGGAGATATCTTCTTGATGTGTTGATGTTGGGTTGACTGGAGAGAGGTGATAACTTCGGAAGGTAGAGTGGTGTCAACAGGGGACGTGGTGTCAGGAGGAGACTTGGTGTCAGGAGGAGGCGTTGTGTAACTCAGTGGAATAGTGTCAGCAGCAGGGTTAGGAGTGGTGTCAACAGGGCTGTAGTGTCTTCTCTCCTGTTTGATGTCTGAAGAAGAAATGTGCGGTGGTGTAGTATCAGGAGATGTCTGATGAGAAGCAGGATCCTGTCTGATTGGAGTACAGCTAACATCAGGAGTGTTTCTTCTAGTGAGAGGAGCTAGTCGGTAGGATGACGTCACATTACAGGATGTCACAGGGTGACTTGATGATGTCACTCTGACAGGTGGAGGGGTTAGATCAGGGAGGAAGATCTTGAGTTGTGGTTTAAGGAACATGATGGGTTTAGGAAGGTCACAGTGCAGGGTTACTCCAGACAAGTAGAGAGGGTCCACTAAAGGAGGGTTGCAAGGTTCAAACTTCATCTTGTAGTTGATATAGGAAGAGGAACTGTAGTTGGAAGTGATACTTGGACCCTGATTCACGGGGTTTATATACATCTCTAACATGGAAGGAGTGCTAACAAGGGTGGTCCAATGACACCACAGTCACGTGACATCGTTATGTTTCTCTCACGCGCAGACAAGCTGGTGGGTGGTATTGTCACGTGACTTGTCACGTGACGTTATGCTGATCACGTGACGTCACGGCTTATCAGATCCTGTCAGGGGCGTGGGAGAATACCACGGATTTAGTGCAGGGTCACCTGATCGTTTCCTCGAGTGCTGTCAAGGAATGAGATCCAATCAAATGTTACACTCAATCAAGACTAGGCTCGTGTGAAAAATTCCCAAAACTCCTTGAATCATGACTTGCATTTTGCTGGGAAATGAGCTGACATTATCAAGTGAATTGCAATTATCGTTAGGATGGAAAAATTCTCTGCAGTCATTAATTAAGATACTAAGTCCAATCTTATCAAACCTTGCAGTTCCGTTTTCATTGTTAACACCCGCACCCTACCACCACTGATATCTCACCAACCCTCTCCCTTTAATCACTAGAAAATCTTCTCCTCTGCTGATTACTCACGCTCTCCCTCTCCTAGCCATGGCTGGTAGACTCGCTGATTACTGACCCCTTTCTCCCTGTTCTAGCCATGGCTGGTAGACTCGCTGGTATCGTACGATGCAGTTCTCGCTCCTTGTCTAGCGCTGCCTCTGAGTTTATCCGGGGGCCGGTGCAAGTGTTCGGCATTGAAGGCCGATATGCTCACGCTCTCTACTCGGCCTCTACCAAGCAGGGAAGTGTGGAGGTGGTCGAGGAGCAGCTCAACTCTCTGCAGGTTCAACCCCTGTTAAATTCGTGTTGTGTCTATTTCGAGTATGTATGAAAAGAGACCGTTCGGTTTTCTTACATTACGTTTTGGCGGTATCGCACAAGTGTTGACATGATGTTCTGGGATTTTGTGTTGTCTAGTGAGAATTTTAACATTTTAAAATTAGTGATTGTTTCGCACACTCCCGCTGTACTGGTACTTCCGAATGTGTGTGGGATGATACCCTTGAGTAAACAAAATCACACTAATTCAGGTTAGGTAACATAACACCCATTCCCACTAAATTTACACTCAATACAGTCCCTGTAAAGTAAACATGATCCTGTACCAACTGAGTGTACAGTTACAGTTCACGAGTGAGTGTAAACTGGGCAGTAAATAGGAAAATTACTGAAAGTCATGATACGGAGTTCATATAAGTAGTATTTAATCAATTAGGTCTCGATATATGGAAGTGAAACCTTATCTCTTGTTAGTACAGCAACTTGCACACTAATCAAGGCTTTCTTTGGTTATCATCAAAATGTGTGTACAGTGTACGATCATATCAATTTCCAGGAAATAAGATAATTTAGAGTAAAGATTAACGTATACCCGTTCTCTCAGGCTGCTATTGACTCCGTTGCTGGTTTGAAGGAATATCTCTCCCTCCCCGTCTGTAGCAAGGAGGAAAAGAAAGCTACTATCGATGGTAAATAATAGATCATGGGCTCCATTTAAGTTTTAGTTACTCTTTTAAATTGTAAAGATGAGGTTGGACTGCCGTGGTACGTCAATACTCCTGTTCTATGTAAGAGCCAATATTTTTCTGCTGGACCATGTTCAGACCAGTTTCACCGATAATTTAAGCAATGTTTTGTTGGAGCAGGTGATGCGTTATTTGACTCGTAATAATCTGCAATCTTTGATATGAAATTATACAAAGTTTATCACACTCTAGAATTAGGTATATCATTATACTCTATAAATGAGCTGTAAAAAGTGGATGTCCTGTTGGAATATGGATGAGCTTTCTCTAGAAAATGACATATGAAATCTGACACGGTGCGATAACATTGCAAATCTTTACTGGGGGTACGTTCTAGGTCCTAATTCTGTAATCATATTGTTTTATCTTATTTGATGTTCACGGTTATAAAGTTCCACCGAAAATTCCGCCGAAACTACCATTTATCACGCCTGGCCTCCCCTCGGATTTGTGCAAAGTATTCAATCTAATTCCAGTTACAATGGGTGTTTTGTGACGGTTCTCACGTCCTTACACCTTATGCTATGACATGCTTACACTAACCTGTAAACTCTGATAAGCGGCAGGTATTGCAATACATCTCTTATCGTTCACATATCTCGTAATTTAGGATCTGAAGAGGGGTAGGGAGCCTTCAAATAATTTTGCTATGGTAACAAATACAACTTATGGAAATGTAAGCGTGGTTACGGGAGGAAGAATGCACTGAATAATTGATGAAGTAATATCTGAACGATCCCTACTATCGATGGAGCGTTTGGAGAAGCTAACGTGGATCCCCTGATCGGTAACATGATCAGCACCATGATAGACAACAAGAGAGCTAACCATATCAGCGGGGTGGTTGGAGCTTTTAACACCATCATGGCTGCTCAAAGGGGAGAGGTGAGTGGTAGGAAGATGTAAAAAGGAGAATAGTTCATCTCCGAACAGTTTTATCGAGTGTTATTCAAAGCGGTCGGATACCAAAACTATGTAAGGAATTTCAACTGATATGTCGTTACAGGCTGTTTCTCTTGATTTTAAAACGAAGAATGCAGTGCTATCACTTAATTTATTTTACTATCTCAGGTACCCTGCAGAGTAACATCAGCTAAGCCTCTGTCAGACGATCATTTAGAAAGTCTGAAGGAGTCCCTCGGTAAATTCCTCAAAGGAAATGAGAAACTGCTTCTCGATACCGCTGTAAGTACTTCTCCTGTAAAGCATTTTGTTATCATTATCTTGCAACTTTCGATATCTTCATGATCTATGAAGCTTGCTACTTTCTGAGAAGTGACAAGCAATTTCGATCTCGTAAATTCAATCTTGCATCTCAGCCATCTCACTCTTTTGCGTATGCCTCATAATGTAATACTGAAAAGTCTGCACTATTTCAGACTGACGAGAGTTTGATTGGTGGTATGGTTGTCGAAATTGGCGACAAACGAGTTGACATGTCTACTGCGACCAAAATTAAGAAACTCAAGGCTTCACTTTCTCTGCCGTTGTAGACTGTTATATTAAGGGCTTGTATGTGCTTGCAAGCCATAAGTTATTGAGTTGTATATAAATCATGAGGTTATAATAACTTTCGTATATTATGGATATGAATCGTGTCAAATTGGAATCTTATAGGTGTGAACTTTCAATGAAAATGTGTCATCATTGGAGTTCAAAGGTTTGGAATTGACCGAAATCTATTTAATTCTTCTGATTTAAATGCCCGAATAGAGTTGAAGTCATCAAGAAACAGTAGTTCAATCATTCTCGAAGCGCAATTTTGCCAATTGTCACATAATTGGTCAATCTCTGTGTCGTATACGTAGGGCGCGATGCAAAAATTTAAGAAAAACAAACATTAATTACGCATTTCGTTGGTAACGCACGTACGAATTTATGACGCTCGTTGTAGAATTCAAGATAACCTTCGATTGTGATATATCGGAAATCCAAGTTTGTATTCACGAATTCAACCAAACCTTCGGCCAACAAAAACTATGTTGACGCTTTTCCCTGTTTCTTTAGAACAGGCAATTTTCATTTCATTGAAAACTACTATTTGCAAATCTAGGTTCGGTTAAAAATGCTTTCACGTCCTGAGACTTGTCACACAGAATTTAATCGTAAAACTGAAACGAATTTGTAACTTTAGAGGTAGAAATTGCCAATTATGGTTCGTTTTTCCGGCAAAATGCGCGGATCAGAATTGCAAATCGAATTGAACGCGCCAAAATCACACAAAATTTGAGAGGTCGCGTCATTGGTACATGAAAAAGTGCTCCGCGCGTTCCGTTTTAGTACACACAAATGAGTCAATTTGCCATTTTACACCAGTCACACAATGGAATGTGTGTTATTTGTTAAATTATCATTTAGACGGGGTAATGCAAACATTCCCAAATAGTTCAGTATCAATAACTTTCTAACAATCAGAGAAATTTCGAAATGGAGCACTCTTATTTTGCGACTAAATCCGTATTATCGAAGACATTCTATAAGTCTATATTTGGGCTTGCATGGGGCCAGCTCATCCGATTCAAATGAATCATATTACAATGTAAGCGAATAAGTAAAACAAACTTTATATGTTTACATAATAAAATTCAGATAATGATTTAAAAGTTGCCGTGTTTATAGAAACAGAGCACACAATCTCTCACTGATAACTCACACACCTACTCTACGAATTATATTCTAACTTTCTAACACTGGATTCCACGGATTCCAAAATCCAAACAGTCGAAAGCCATCAAAATATTGAACTTGTCCTTAGATCCTAATATGATCGAAGTCATGACCAAACATGAACGTAAAGCAAACACAAAATTTCGTATATTTTGAGTCACTTCGAGTTTTCAAGAATTCCACTTGCTTTATTAAATTTGAGTGACTATATTGATTTTGCTGGATTATAGATTAGCCCCGAACATTTTCCGGATACATTGCATGCATAAACTTGATCCGCATGAATCAATACAACATCATTTGAGATAATTCGAACTTCACTGCCAAAGTTTTACTGTTCATTTCACAGCTTATTTCCTTTTAGAGGGCACTCTCAGAATATAATATCGACAGAATAGAAGTTTACCTACCCATTTTTTTGGTTTGACCAATAAGCGAGCAGGACTGATATGATAATGCTCACTGATTGACTGAACCATGACGTGGGTAAACTAAGAGGCCGCCGCCAATAAACCAGTAATTGTAACTACCACACAGACAGCTAGCAAGTAGACTGTAGCTACTCAAAAGCTACATTAAACTCCTAAATCTAAGTAAAACTACTTCTACCAACATTAAAGGTTGTGCGCGCAATATAGGCAGTTTTCTGACTCCAGTTGAGCGTTTTTGAGATCGTTCACATATAACGTAATCATCAAGAGGGGAGGGGATTTGCGAATGGTTAATGTTATTGTAACAAATACAAATATTTCAAAGCATGATTGTGGGGGAGGCTGAGAAGGGTTTGATACTGGCTGAAAAATGATAATGTGAGACGTGAACGACCCCTAATTATACGTTTTAGCTTACATCTGCCAATCATTTGAGCACAACCTGAAAATTTAAGAGAGATTGTCATCAAATTCAAAAATCAAAGGGTATCAATCTAATTCCTTAATTCAGCGATTCACAAACCACCGATGCCGAGGTCGAATATCCATAATTTCCTGTGGAAGAAAATCACACGTATATATCTGCTTTGACAGATCAATAAATTATCTCTCGAAATTGTAACGTGTTGCTTCCGATCATCAATTGCAATATAAATTCGTGATATTTTAACATTGGCGGAACCAAGAATCTCATCTCTCAATCTTGACGGTCTTTTGAGTAAAATAATTTAACAGGTTGAAAAGCTCCCATCACAATTGAACTTATTGGACTTAAATCTAGAATCTAGGTGGTAACTTAAAGATAGCAAATCGATCAGAATCGATAGATAAATGGATAAATCATCAAATAGTTCAGATTTATTGGCTAATCGATTCTCTTTTTTTTCGTGACGAAGTAAATAATTTATCTATTGATTTGTCACGTCGTATGTTCCATGCATGGAAAAAAGAGGAAGAATCCAACCAACGAATCATAATATCATCATATCTGATTGTGAATTTAAAGTTCTTATAATACAGATCATCATTGAAATTGTGACACCTCAATAAAAGGAGTACATAGGTTTGTTTGCCACTTGGCTCGGCCATGTCTATCACCAGTCTTATACATGTCTAACATGTATACATGTCTATCACCAGTCTTACGTCGGCATAATGCAGCCTGCAGGCCTGCACTAGCGCCAGGCTTGATCAAGTGGCCAACGGACCTATGCCCAAAAACTCAAAAAGAATATATCAACGATATTTCAAAGACTGGACACTGAAAAGCAGGGTATTTAGGTATCATAATTTATCATTTTCGTCCAAAAACTTCCCAAGAAAGAGAGTCTTCCCTTCAGACTCCATGCAAATTCAAGCCCAAGAAGTACACACACAAAATACTGAGGAAAATACCACGTCACAGGTCTTCATCAGTCTTTGGGCGTTTTCGAAGCCGATTCAATCAGATACGTATATATTACGTAAAAACATTACAATACGTAACCTTATGATGTTTATACGTAAAATGTTACGCGTAATATCAGGCGAATATCGCGAAACAATCTTGGTAATATTTTAAAAATTGGGTTTAATAAAGCAAATTATTTATATAGTACGATATTAAGAGTTAATCAAAATCACATGTTAGGAAACAATGAGGGTGCAGTGTATAATTACAGCATGATTACAATGTAAGAAAAAGAGTGAAATGTGTAGAGTAAAAAGCGTTGAGCTATCTACCGAGAAATATCTAATTAGGAGGGTCTGTAGTACTATGTGCAATGTGCAGTGTGCTAGCTGTAAGCAGTTGCGATGGGAATTATAAATTTGCATCAAAGAATTTTTTTCAATGAAGTCTGATTGTAGCCGGTGACTTTTAGAATTTTAGTACGCAAGCAAATTCCGACATGACGAACATGACCTGGCAATAAGAAGGACCGCTTACAGCAAGCTGAACACAGGAGAAGTTTAGCCTGACAATAACTATATCCTATATATTTCTATACTCTTATTATTACTGATAAAACAACGAACTCGTATTATGATATATCCGATAATTTTACTACTATTGTATAATTGAAGCTTACTATAATTATATCATATATATTAGAGTTTAAAATACAAAAAAGAAGTTTGTTATAAAGGTTAATAGCAACTCGGTATATATATAAAAGTATAAATGTGAGGACTTACAACGAAGGGAGGGGGTTATTATTACTAGCATCATCATCAATATATTATATTATTGTTAGCACGCAATGCAATGGATAGTATTATAAAAATCAAAAGTTCACATGATATAGTACATACCGGGGTGAGTCAAAAAACACGTTTGTACAAAAAATAAAGAACTTGGCAAAGAAAAGCAAATTCAGAGAGGTTGAGAAAGTTCTATGAACTGTTGTAAACATACTTCCTGACTCACCCTGGTATGCACGTCTATATTATCACGTGTAATATATATCTATATATGTTAAATCTGTGTGAATTCTCGGGAGTACTGAGGGATGGAGGGTGGGGAGTGTCGGTATTGGTCGAGCTCTGCCTTCAGCCGCTTTATCAGCATGTTCTTCTCTTGCAGATTCCGCTCCAGGATCTTTATCTTCGCGTCCTGAAGGATTTAAATATGGGTTAGAACGAACGTGGTCAAAACGTCAAAATAACCCCGAAGTACGCAGATTGATCGATCAAAATTTAAATAAGGAAATTCATGAAGACCAGCATCCTTGCCTTTCAAAAGTTTACTTTCGATTTAAAGAAACTATCAAAAGTAATTGGCAAGCTGCAAAATTGCACTTCTTCTAATCGATCCCTATTTTATCGATTCATCTGCAGTCTGCACACATTCATGACGTAAACTTGGCCTGGCCCTGCCCTTAGAAATACGTAACTAGATGTGACCATACTGGAACGAAGGAAGATTCTGATAACGTGAAGAGTAATATTTCCAAAATCTAGAATAAAAGGCCAAATTTTAAGGCCCTGTAATTAAATTATTTGATGTAATTCAATACTCGTACTTTTTATTTCCAAACACAACGACAGACATGATGTCGACAGCAGGAGTGAATATGTTATCTGCTGAATTACAGCACACATATTCTGCCACATAGTATGCTAGGAATGTTAAAAGACGTTTTAAAGCGTACTTGTTACTCCCCAAACATGAAACATGCGCAGTGTACGCAAGGTGGAGCAGTGGTAAGAAACATGTCGCTACATAACGTTGGACGGCGTTGGAATGAGGAAATAAAAACGTTGTGCACCCTGTGTACATTTCACACACCACAGTACATGTTGCTTAGCAATATGTGTACAATGCAGAGTACACAGTGTATGCAATACAGCGCACACAGTGTAAAGGGAAGGAGAATGTGCCAGCTGTGTACATACTACATAAGTATACAATATTTAGAGTACGCTGTTTTAGCGTACATGGTGTTTAGAGTATAACAACACAATGCCCGCTGGGTACCAGGAATATAAGAAGTAGCCACTAGGAAGTAGAATGTACCTGTTTGAGGGCGTTGGTCTCCAGTTCGAGAACCTTCTCTCTGACGGACATTCCGTCCACCCTGTCCAGGGAACAGAGACTGCTGTATTCGGAGGTGCTGCTCGCGTCCTGCTTGTACAGGGGAGCGGGATCGGACGGGACCAAGGGACCGGGGACTCCGGCTGAGGTGCTGACGAGGGAAATGTTGGAGAGGGAGATACCTCCAGAGGAGGCGGACAGGCGGTCTGATCTGAGGGGGATGTGAGTTAGAGAGGAGGCGGACATGCGGTCTGATCTGAGGGGGAATGTGAGTTAGAGAGGAGGCGGACAGGCGGTCTGATCTGAGGGGGATGTGAGTTAGAGAGGAGGCGGACAGACGGTCTGATCTGAGGGGGATGTGAGTCAGAGAGGAGGCGGACAGGCGGTCTGATCTGAGGGGGATGTGAGTTAGAGAGGAGGCGGACAGGCGGTCTGATATCTGAGTGGGAGAGGTTTATGTGAATGACTTTATTGACACGAAAAAAATATGCACCTGCCTCTTTTTTGCAAGCAAATGCGTGGGAGCGATAAGAGGTGATAGGGTTTCTTAATTCAAACTTTATCAGTTATAAATAACTTTTCTCTCACAAATAACTTATGCCTCATATTTTTTCTCCGGGGGTTAAATTCATAAAGAGCAGGCCACAGATCATCATCCATAAATTTTAGATCATCGAATAAAAAGCGCATCTAATGAATTCATAATATTTTTGGATATATTAACATTCGTTAACTGATAGCTAAAGTTCTGTAGAATTTGCCGTACCTATCGGTTTCTCTTTCCGATAACTTGTGGCAGAATTCCTCTAAATTCCGTAACCTCTGATCAACCTCCCGCGACACGTCCAAACTCGGAAGATTCAATAACGACCGGAGTCGTTCATTCTCCTGTGGGGGATGAATGAGTAGTGGACAAAAAATAGGCAGTTAAAAAGGAGAAAATGATGTCATTATCACGCATTAAAGTGGTCAATTGGATGCGTAATACTGACTATCTTCCCGTGTGGTAATTGATAGAGATTTGGAACAGAGATGATCGATGATTTATCATAGTGGTCAACATCATAAAATGTAATTAGATAAATCCATAAGATGGGACAAAACATAATATTATTTTGTTTTCGAGTTCCGTGAACACCAAACTAACGAATTGCTACACCGGAAGTTGGAATCACGCCAGCAACCCGAGATACATAATATATGCGATTACCATACAGCTCTCATTGATGCTAAATATATAAACTCGTACAATGAAAATTCATTTTTCTTAAAAAATATGATTTCATATATTGAGCGTGCCCTTCAAAGTGCGCGGCGCACTAACTGCACGTGCTAAGTAAACTACTGCTTGTACCTCTTTGAGGGATATGTTCTGTTGAGCGTTCTGGTTGCTCGTATGCTGCACATTGCTCAAGTGCACGGATAACTGACCGAGCTTGCTGTGCAGCGACTCGTTCGTTCGCTGCGACTGTTCTAACTCTGAAATTAGAAGGAAGTCAAATATCTCTGCCAGTAATGTATATATTTTCACAATTTCTAACCCGGACCTCCTCCACGAAACTTCCTTCTTAAAAGTGATCATAAAGTTATGAACACTTTTCATATTTAGGAACGCGAGTTGTGACTGTTCATGAAACTTTTCTTCTTAACCAATATTGTTTTTAAGATGGATTTTCTTGTCCACGAAACCCTTCTTAAGTGTTGTAGGATGTGACACGTGAATAAGCTAACGCAAATCACATGTATAGTGCACAAGCCAATCAGAGGCCAAGAAAGGATAATTGATTCTGTGTCACGCCAAGCATAAGCTAATAATGATAGTATTTCCTATCGCTGCTATGAAAACATTTCCAATTTACTGTTCTAACTCAATAAAGAAAAATAAGGGCGATATAATAATTATTTGATTGAAATTGAATCACATTCCTGAGTTAGGATCACGCTAAGAAGACGTTAAGAAGGATAAAACCGCTCTTAGTGATGCACCTAAATATAGTGAAGTTAAGAAGAAAGTTAAGTGTGCACTTAGTGAGTTAGGAAACAAGACCCCAATTAAGCTCACGTTTGACTCACGCATCAAATATGAAGTGTAACGCAGACTTAGGAAGGGTTTATGATAAGTCTTCTTAAATATTTAGGAAGTTCCTAAGAAGAAAAAGATAAGTGCGAAATATCTTCTTAACTCAAGTTTCGTGAACAGAATATTTATGAGCACACTTAAAATCGATCATAAGTATTCCTTAAGTGCACTTATCTCCGTTCGTGGAGGACCCCCCGGAACTTAGCGACCTTCCAGATGATTCTTAGAAAAAAAAGGTTGCGATGTTCAAAGCTAGGGGATCCTCTGGCCGGCTAAAGAATCAACTTTAATTGAAAGCACTGGGGCCAAGAGGCGTCAGCATTGGGTTTCTAGAAGGAATTAACAGAAATTTGACGTATGCGTTTTTTGATGTTACAACTACCGAAATTGCCAGAATTTCATGTCACACAGCTGAGCTGGCATGGAATGTGGTGTGAAGTTCAGGAAAATAACGTACACCTTACAATTAGTAAGGTTGCTATACTCACGATTAGTAAGGTTGCTGTAAGGTTGCTGTACTCACGATTAGTAAGGTTGCTGTAAGCTAGCTGGATGGACACTACTACTCACGATTAGTAAGGTTGCTGTTAGGTTGCTATAAGGTTGCTGTACTCACGATTAGTAAGGTTGCTGTAAGCTAGCTGGATGGACACGCCACTGTGCTCAGCCCCGCTGGAAGGGGCGTTGTTGGAACACGCGGGGGGCTCTATGTAGGGGGGCTGCACACTGTACCGCCTTTCACTCGGTCCATTCATTCTACCATCTTCGTAGGGCTTACAGAGTTACATTCCTATCAAATGCAGGATGTAGTTAATTCATTATAATGTGAAGAAAGAGGGGTGTGAGATGTCAATAATGAAAGAGTGAAGGGGTATTCTGGTTTTATAAGGTGTGGCTGAGGGGATGAGCAATATATTAAGGAGAAATTGAGGCAGGGTTGAGGGAGATTAGAGGAGTGTGATCCGTGGGAGTGCCTTGCCGGCCTGAAGTAACCAATAACAACCGTCATGTTAATGGACTGGCGAGGAAGGGGCCTAGGAATGCTGAAATTACAGTCAAGTGTTATAGGAGGATTCCCATTAAATAATTTTTACCACTATTTCTAATTTTAGTATTTACCAAAATTGAATGTTTTCTTTGTAAGACGATACCACATACCTACACAAATAATTGATGGTGATAAGCCGCGTGGGATAATGAATAACCGTTCGACGAACCAAGAATTTTAATAAATTCGTCGTACACAACAAATAGACAGCATAACGTCACCAAATCACAGTTTTCTTCCCTGATAAAGATGTCACTTTAACCACAAACTTTCATGCCTGACTTGCATATCTTGTAAACTTAATCTGTGCCAATAGGGGTCATGAGTGACATGGTGAAATGTACTCTAGTTGGGCGGAAATTTAATTAATTTCAGAGTAGGAGTGAAAATTATGAAAACTTCCCTGAAAATTGAATTTGATGTTTATCATCAAAATGTCTGCGCATACGATGAAACAGCTAAAAAATAAGGCTTGGCCGAGATAACATCTCGAATTGTCAATTAAAAGAAAATAAATTAAATCAGCAAATTCAAAAGCTACACTTCATCCTAGTTAAAAAGTTAAAAGAGCCTCATAAAAATCCAATATCAAATCAAATTCGCATAAGATAGGATGAATAAATTTCCTTACAACTTATACGAGAAAAATGTTAAATGTCTAGATTTTTCATGCGGAAAACATTGGAAAAATCAATGTTTCAAATAACAAATATGTCTTGACTGCTATTTCTTCTCTCAAAACTGTCATGAAAGATTGCTACACGTCACCCTGTCAAGGAACATACCACACGATCTTTCTGTACTATTTTTACCTACAAACCACAATACAGAAAAACTCACGAGATGGGGCGAATACCGAACATACCAATCCAGATCTCTCAGCTGATCCGGCAAGGAATGTGGATCACAACGCATTGCATGAATCATGATGCATCAAAGAAATCTCACAATGAACATTCCATTAACTACGCTGTTGTGTGATATCATGTGTTGTGTAATATGTGGCGTGTACATGATATCAAATCACAATCCTGTGATATTTTGTACTCTAGTAGTAAGATGAGCCTATTCAACATACGTCATGTAATACATCTATGAATTATGATCATCCGAATTGGACGATATCCATGTTTAATAAACTGAATATTAGTACTAAACCACTTGTGCTATTCAGCTTCTAACAACACTCACTTTGACATGTCTGTACTGCTTGGTAGTGGTATTCCTCACTAATAACACTCCACCCTCACACCCCTTCTCCTTCATCGCACAACACAGAACCAGTCCCATTGCACCCCCTGCCCCATTAGACAGACAGTACTTTGCCGATGTCACGTACCCTACCAGAGGGTATGTGGAGGCGGGAGAGTAGACTGGATCAGAGTGGGGTTCACTGGAAGAGGCGGGGTTGGAATGAGGGTCAAGAGAAGAGGCGGGGTTGGAAGAGTGGGGTATGGAGTAGATGTGAGCACCTGGCTTAATGTTGCCTCGCTTGACACATTCCAAAATAACAGGAATGAAGTGATTGTCATAGTTTGACGGCAATGAAATTAAGTTGTTAAGTAGTTTATTATCTCTGATAACTGTCGTGGTATCAGATCCACTGACAGCACTCCAGTCACTCACAAACGGACACTTAATCCCCAGCTCCTCATACCTCACTCGTTTCTGTGGCGGCCGCCTCATTTCCTTCGCCTCCGCCTCAGCGCCCTGCGCCGCCAGGAACGTCCGCCCAGCAGGGGTATCCGGGTAATCATGAGGGAAGGACGGAGTTTGTCTGTCTGTGAGGAGGGAGTGTGCGTCCTCCAGACCAATCAGTCTGCCGCCGTTGTAGATGAGGGGAATCCAGAACCGAGTACCGAAACCCCGGGGTAGGACTACGTTGATAGACGAGGTAGAGGGGTCTTTGTAGACACAACATGGGACACACTGAGGTGGTGTGTTTGGTGAAAGAGCAGTCTAGCCTTTCTCTTCTTCTGGAGAACCTAAGTCTTTTTCTGGCAGTGGAGCATCACACTCCATAGCACACTCTGTGTCTTGTAGTGTTCTGAAGAGAGAATCTCCCTGCAGATCAGGAGAAGGGGTAAGTCTGTGAGAGGGCTGGGTGATGAGGGAGTCTGTTACTACTGATCGGAAGGGTATGAACTGAGACGGGGGTACTTCAACATGACACCCCATAGCTGTACCCCTCATGATATCGTAATGAAAGGGGTTCTCTTTCAATCCGTTCCAGATATCGGTAACAGTGGTGTTTGTTTTGTCTGATAGGGTCAGGGATTTGACCAGCAGTTCCATTGATTTGACTCCATCCAGAGTGTACTGAGTCAGCTGGTTAGCGTAGGATTGGAATGTCACCCCCTCGAACACAGCAGATAAATCAGTAGTGTGCGGGATAGCAGGGTGAGCCCTGACAAACACACACGAGTCAGACACCCACAGAACCGTCACCGGGCCTAGACAAACCGCCTCGTGATAGAGATGACACTGCAGAACACGATCTGTAACGAAGGGGTTAGGTACAAACACCCCCGCCATCTTGGAGTGCAGACAATCCGCAGACAGGGAGAACCAAACGTAGTAACTGGTATCCCGGAGAGTTGTAGAGTTCATTGTAGCTCTGTACGCTGCTCTGGCCCCCTTCTGGGTGGTCGTCATGGCGATCCTATAGCCCCACATGTCAGTCATGTGACACCTCTTAGCATGCCACACGTGGGTCTCCAGTCTCACAGCTTTACCCTCCTGTTCCTTCTTCCGGCGTTCCTGTTTCCACTTGAACTTGGTCTTGGTTTTCTCGGCTCCGTGGGGTCTAACTCTGGCAGGAACTCGTTTAGGGTTGTGACTGGCTGCTCTACGTCTCATGTAGAATGGGATGGATAGCCGGTAGGACACTGACATGTTGGTCTTCAGAGCATCCATGGCTGCTGTGATTTCTAGACTCCGAGAGTCAACGATGTCCATAACGTTGACAGCATTAGCGACCGGGGGATCAGAGGAAGTCATGCTGAGGGAACGGAATTGGTAGGGCAGTTATTTCAGGGAGAGGGTTATAATACGGAAAGAAACAATAACAAGAGAATCAGGAGAACTAGTAAACCGGTAGGAAAACCGGTTTTGAACAACGAATATGCTTAAATATACCGAATTTTACGCATAAATAATTGATCTGCGTTCAAGCAACAAACGAAAAGTTGCCTAACAGTAACTGAATGATAATAGCCTGTAGTAATTAGAAAATGTATGATTTTACGGAATGAGCCGCTTGCGTGTGTCTCTTCTAAATACACCTACATGATCTAGTGATCTACTCACTATCAAAATTAGAGAGAATTTGCATTTTACGCAGTGAGGCTGAGAAAAAGTAGATGGGATAAAGCTCAAGATGGTAGCTAGAAATTAGAAGTTGAAGTTCTTTCAGTCAACATGAATCGAACGTCATAACCAAGCCACGAACCAATATAGCGGAATCATAGCAAAAATGCCCAAGAATCGGTTTAATCATCCCGAAATCCGGCTTTTCCCACGGTCAAATCGGATGATAACAAGTTCAATTTTAATATTCCCAGATTCATCAATCATCATTACCGTATAACCATACAAGTGCACACGTAGGAACGTAAAAATCAGTTCAAATATCAAAATTTACTTTTTATCTCCTAATTAATATGCTACGAAATATGCAAAACGAAAATGATTTAATATTTTATGACATGCATCAAATCACCAATATTAATGAAAAACCAAACCAGTATATTATGGTACTATGTTTCATTCAATTTTCACTCAAATAAAAGATTACAACTTTGTCTACCAGCGACAGTCAAACTTCCAATAATAAAAAGTTAAGTTATATTCATCCAATATTCTTACCGATTCTTATCTAGATAATAGATTTTCGCATATAATTTTTATTTTTAGCATAAAATGATGCTTAGATAAAATAAAATTGATGATAAATATGCAACATAATGGCAAGAAATTATGGGATTATGAAATTTATCGTGAACAACAGCGTAAATTGTACACCGCTCCTCATACGCTCATAGGTCTAAAATTACTCAACAATTAAAAGAACAGTGCTCTGAACGGAAAGGCTCCATAAATATCGCTAAAATATACATTTAAACGAATCTAAGACCACATTCTCACCAATGAATTATGAGTTGGAGACGAACAGTAGCCCGGGGTTCAGACTAGCATCCCGACCATGTTTTAAAGTGGCTAATTGCTGCCATCTAACCGCCTTCTTGACTCCTACCATTATAACTCGTCATCTGACCCTCCCATGGCCCTACAACTCGTCTCCTGACCCTCCTATGGCCCTACAACTCGTCACCAGGTCCTCCCAGGGCCTTAAAATCGTCATCTAACCCTCACAGAGCCCTACAACTCATCATCTGACCCTCCCATGGCCCGCCAGAAAGACATGGCCACCTGTTCCGCGAACTTCTTCCGTTCCTCGTGGTCCGGCATCTGGTCCGCTGTCTCCTTGATTTTCATCATGTTAGCGAACATGTCCTGGAAATCCCCTCCTAAGACATCCTCCTCCATGAGGGACGGGAAGTCTAACCCAGACGCGTAGTCTCCAAACTCATCCCCACTTCCAGAGGCAGGCTCTTTTAGGAGGGTCTTCCTCCTGAGTATCTGAGTCAGTTCGTGTTTTACCATTCACTGATGTACTCGCAGCTGATTGCTTGTCTTTCATTGTCCTGTACGGCCACATGTGACATTCCAGAGCCGATCTCACTCTCCCAATCCCTTCAGAGTGCCCCATAATCTCGTCCTCCGAGTTGGAATCATCTGATACAATGTACTTCACGAACTCAAACTCATGCTCCACACACCATTCCAGGAAGTCTGACTCGAGGTCAGGCTCACTGGCGTTTATCAACAACACCTTGACCGCCGGGTCATGCTCCGATAGGAAGTCAACGAAAACACGCAAATCACTGATAATCGACTGAATGTCTGATTCGGGTCATCAACGACGTAGACGAAAGCTTCGACAGTATCGCAGATTTCTTCAACTGGGACGTGAGATTCGAAGCATAGTTCCACTTCAGCGGTGAAGTATTTGTTATCGAATGTGATGAGGTTGCTGTGTGGGTCGCATTGTAATCCAGATGAGATGTCAGAGTCAGGTATCGCGGATTTGTTGTAAATTAGGATTCTACTTGTCATTCCTGTACAAGGGATGAGTTATGATTAAAATGGCAGTTCTAGATATTATTATATTATAGGTAGTGCTTTTCTGATAAGGAAATACTGCTAAACTATGAATACACAAAAAGATCAATGAATCATAATCAACTAACTTAAATGAAATAGAAACTCAAGTAAAACAGCAATACCGTTGTATTTTCAATTGAAATATATTTATTCTATACAAAATCCAGAACATAACAAAAAATATACTTCGTTGGCCGTTGTAACAGTGTAACACCACGCATGATTTAGCAAGGCACCTCGAAATGTTGCGTACAACAACAATCTAATATATGACGATTGTACACGTCTAAGGAATGCTAGCTATGTGAGCTGTTGCACGTAGTATAAACACATGATAGTCAGAGCAAATGACAAAGGAATTCAAGTACAAAATTCATATGATATTAAAATTTATAACATAGCCCCCGGAGTATGTCTGTGTGTGTCGTAAGAGAAATTTAATATTTCATATGTGTGCAAAGGTGGACGCGATATTCCTAGGAATTAAATTCTCAAATTTAGGGTATTGAATTTCTCGCACATATTTCCAGGACCTATTAAAAGTACATACGATCGTAATAATCATCTGGGGATCAGGAGGATTCCCAGCAAATTCCAGTGAATTTCATTCATTCCTCCCAGTAACAAAAAGAATATTTGATGCTATAATAAACAGCGCTCTGTCAAGACTGTTGACACCTTCTCAAATCTGTACGTGATTCCATTGAAAATAGTAGTAAATGACAAAGCCGCAATTAGCATCTCACACTTGTGGGAGAGGTTGGGTAAGTAAAGCAAGTCTCTTAGTTAGACCCCATTCAGAGGTCCAGGGGCAGCAGTCCAAGAGCGTTTTTGGCACTTTTAGTACATCAAGTTCATTTTTTGAAATGATAGAACAGTAAAAATGATCAAAAAGTCTTGAGAATGCAATGATTATAGACCAGAATATTATAATATTGAATTTTTGATGTGAAAAATCTTCGAGGGACTGCAGCCCCCCTCCAATCTCCATTATAACTCATCAGGAATTACGGCCCTGTTAAAAGAACAGCAGTCTTTAAAAATATCATTAAAAACTGTCAAACCGAATATACACCGAACCAAAGAAATATTAAAAATATCACAAAAATCAACAGACATTACCGCCTGTTGAATACATTAGTAAAATGCACAAGTCGTGACGAGCATAGATATATAAGGTCAAATATCATAAAATGGAAAAACATGGGAAACATTACTTTTTTCAGCGATACATTACAACCTAACGATGTTCAAACGGGAGCCGACCAGATATGACTGATGAACGCAATGCCAAAATAAAATACATTCGAAAACAAAACCTACGAGAAGAGAAATAATAAGATGACAATGATATAACAACATTAACTTGGTACTTCTAAATATTCGGGAATTCCGAAGTTTGATGTAATAACTAATCTTATTTATTAAGTTATCATATTGTGATGATGTATAATATGGACCGAGGAGAGAGGAGGTTCATTGTAACATTTAATAATCCTTGATTTTCCGGTAATTTTATATTTACGAGGAGGCAACACGTAGGTATATAATGTTACAGTCGGGGTTGTGTATTTTATATGTGCAACACAAGGTCACGTGGTGTGTTGGGGGTTGTAGAGGTCACGTAATCAGGTAAATTATATTAAATTCAAAATAAATAAAATTTTTATTATAATATTTTGATGTCCACAGACGAAAAATCGAATCAGTATGCAGATTGGAGTATTTTCATTGCTATTCTATTAGATTCCTCCACAACAAGAATTGATGTAATTGATATTCATCTAACAGTCAGTTTGAGGAATTTGGAGTACCTATATGATTATATATAAACAAAATTCAATACAATATAATTCATTAATCTGAGAACAAATAAAAACAAGTTCCAACATGTTACTACTCGTTCAATCCAGAATTTTGCCTAGATCCTGATGCAGCCCAGGAAAATAACACAACTTTACACAGGGCGATGGGATGCATTTCATATTTGATCAATTATCATACCATGTTCTTTATTAGTCTGCAGATAATTCCGAAATTTTATTCACGCAAATTTCGATCCACAAAACCAATCTGTAACACCCAATTCCACAATATAAACCAATTCACCTCAGTGAACCCCCAAAAACTCGATTAGATAACTCATGCATCACAATCAGTGAACACTGGAATCTCACTTTTTATTCATAAAGTGATAGTGACTCTTGAGCTCCGCATGCCGTATCTGAGTGGGCATTGACCTCAGGGCCTTCTCAAACTCCTCAATATAAGGTCCCAGTGGTGGGATGCTATCACAGTCAGGAATGTTGAGTAAGTCATCGTAAAGTCTTCCGCACAGGTCCTGATCCAACCTCCGGTGAGGTTTCTTAGTGGGCTTCCAGCGCCCTGCACTGTCACAAGATACCTTCATGTACTCGTTGTGGATCATGAGGTGGATACACGACAACATGCCGTAGTAGTCTATCTGGTAGGTCCACGGCCGACCAGTCTGCATCTCAACACACTCAAAGAGATCAGTCTTAGAGGACACGTTGAATAGGGATCCTTTGGGAGCTATCTTCATGTCAATTGACCTTCCAAAGTCGATGAGAACGACACTTTTGGTGAGTTTCATCGACATGGATTGCATAGTGTTCTCCTTGTCCCTGAGCAATAAGTTGTCAGGCTTGATATCGCCGTGTATTATCTGAGCACTGTGTATAGCCTCCACACACCTCATAATATCCAGGGTGTAGGTGTACACGACAGCAGTAGGGACTGCCTTCCTGTTGCTCCTATAATGGTTTGTCATGTCCAGGAGACTGCCCTCGTTAAAGAGACTTGTCACCAGCACTGACATGTTCTTAAAGACGTGTATGGAGTGGGTAGGTAGGATCATGTCCATCACCTCCCGCATAGTATCGTCCTCCAACATACGCTGGTTCAGTTCGGAGAGGATGTAAAACTCCCACGGGCAGGGCGGGGCCTGGATTTTAAAGGCCCTCATTCCGGAGGCCCCTGCTTGCTCATCCACACACATCCCGGCGTACACCTTGGCAAAAGCCCCCTCCCGATCTTAGTGATGTCGGTAACACTGATCTCACCCAGGACGATGCTCTTCTTGGGAACCAGCACGGTGTCGTGCTGGTTGAAGTTGGGTCGGTAGAAGAGGGGTGGGTCGAGCGACATGATCAGCCGTTCGAGGAAGTTCTGATCGAAGGGGTCGGAAACGGGCTCCGTGGGAAGAAGAGAGGCACGAGGGACTTTGATTAGCAGGGAAGTGTCGAGAGGGAGGTCTCGGTGTGTTTTGTCGGGAAGCAGTGGTGACTGGTCTTCCAAATACTGTTTCTGAGGATGTGGTATTTGTCATTAACATTGGGAGTGAGTAATACAGTATGTGCATTGCCAGAGTTCAAATTAGATAGAAGTTGATGGATAGTGATTAGTGGTACAGTACCTACAGCAAACAGTACAATATCAGACTTTAGCTGAATTTGAATTCTAGGCTACGTACATACTCTACTATAAGATTTAAATTTTTAAAATTTGATTGTCAAGATAATATCATGTAGAAACTCTTTGTGGTGCGCCCCTGGCGGTTTCAAACGAAGAAATAAAGAAGATGGAATAATATTATACGTCACATAGTAGTAAATTAAATATCCTCGTTTTCTGAATCATACACTTACAGTCTCAGGAACAGCCACCGTAGCTGTTGCTTCGATGCTCTTTCTAGTTCCTTCCCCAAAGTTCTTGTCAAAGAACTGCGTCTGAATAAAAAGGAGTATATTACGAATACAATGATTTAAGATAAAAAGTTCAAATCATTCGTCATTCACCAAGAAACTTTTATTCTTGGTAGCGTCCCAGACCCATAGTATGAGACATTCTGACCATACAACTCAACTCAGGATAATATGCTTTCGAACTTAAACCTTTTCATACGTCAATTCAGATCTATCAGGCCGACCAAACTTCACGCTCCTCTCAGCATTCGCTTCTTTTACAATACCCTGAAAAATATCAGCTAGGTTGATACACATTAGACATCAATCATCAGATGAAACCATTTCTTATTTGGCTACTTATTGACTGTCAGTTCATGGACCATTGCAAAAGGTGAATTCGGAATCGTCTAGAAAGACAAATTTTGAGTCACCATAGCCCTTCCCAATAATTTAACGAAGTTCTCTTGTTCTCTTTTAGGATGTTAGAGAATCAAACAAACCACATGTACAGGCTAGTGTCCTAGTATACCAAAATTTCGCTTTTAGACAAATAAAATTCAATTATAACCTTTTCAGTAGTCGATATATTTCCATCTGGATGAGCAAACTTCACACTTTTCTCTGCGTTCCTTTCCTTCAGATGACTCTGAAAATTATTATCTATAAGCAGTTTCTTATCTCTGCATTTGGCAAGACTCATGATTCATGAATAATTCCTAAACTACGTCACATGGATTGTTACAACTATATTGTTATTGTCAATCCGAAGTCAACTGAATCCATCAAGGGAGACACTGTAGAATCAGAACCTAGTTGACTGGCAAGTTTTAACAAAAATAATAATGATAAAAACTAACATTTTTGAACATGATGCCCACATTAGTTTTTTCACAATCCTCGCCTGTACTGGTGTCCGTGGTTTGCAGTGATTCAAGACTTGAACAGTCAGATTCCCGGCTCCCCTCCAGAATTGGAGTGAGCTGTTGCTTGTTTTCATCCTGACCTTCATTGCAAAATGTTGCAGCAGCAGCAGCGCTATGTGATGTTTCAACATTTTCAGACTCATGTGTAACATTATTTGCAGTGTCAGCAAAAATTTCAAACTTAGCAGTTTCCACATTCTTAGAAGGGGGATCATTATCAACTTTGCATGAGGAGTCTTCGGTATCATTCGAAGCAAATGAAATGTGTTTTCTCGACGCATCTTTTTCTGTTTCATCTGCCTCAGTGATTTTTGAACACTCATTTAAGATGTTGAGAGCTTCCCTATTGATGAGTTGAGTATCAGCACCCCTCGGATGACAACTCATCTTTTCCACCGTGCAAGGTTCATACCCAGTTGAATTATTGGCTTGATATAAAGGAGTCATTGTTACCTTTTTCAAAGAATAAGACTCCTCGACAGATTTCTCAGGTGTCTTTTTGAAAATGTTGAATGCATCAGATGGTCGACCATCAACTTCAGCAACATTGAAACTGTCACCAAATAAACAAGTTTTTTCTCCTGTTACAGGCGATTCACTTCCTTCATCTGAGAAGATTGTAAAAGCTACTTTGCCTGGTTCTGATTCGCCAATGGATTTTACAGGTGATTTAAGATCTAGTTTTTTCTTTGAAAATGCACCTCTGATGATATCTGGTTCTTTGAAAGGCTTATCGATTTGTTGGTCTGCTTTTGGCAAGGCATCACTGAAAATATCAAAGTGATTGTCATTTTCAGGCAATCCGATACTTTTTTGAAGTCCTTTAAAAGTAAAATCTCCAGGAACATCACATTCATCATTTTCAGGTATTCGAGAAGCAACTAAACATTCAGGAACTTCATTTTCTGCAGTCTTACCTTTCTTATTCTTGTTTGCTAATGACAAACTGTCTTCGACAGAACTTTTGAATCCACAACCTGATAAAGTGGCTTCACTCCTTATAGACAAATTAAGTGAAACCTGTGACAAATTCTTGCTTTTCTCAGCAGCATCGTTAAAATTTGGTGTCATAACAGAATCAGCTTTCTTTTCAACAGAGATTTTCTTAGTTGATGACATCAATGTATTCTCAATATCAAATACAGAAATATTTGAAAATTTAGATGTTTCAGAAAGACAAGACTTCAAAGGTTTTTGATTGAGTGACAAACTGGCATCATTCATGTCACTGCTGCTGCATCTTTTCCGGTCATTTGTCTCATCTTCATTGGATGAATCACTTGCTTCTCTTGATCTTTTAGAAGAGCTGGAAGAATCAAGGGAATTCTTATTTCGTCGAGCATTGAACCTCCTCATGGCTTCAATTTCTTCAAATGACCATTCTTCACCATTCATGGGATAAACTTTACTTTTATGATAGGAAAGAGTTGAGCTAACATTACAATTGGGTTTCAGCACTGCAAATGCTGAATCTGATGATGGATCAGTGGTAAGTATCACTTTCTTAGATTTTAGAGCAGAAGAACTCCCTTTTTCATACCTATGATCTTCTTTATTAAGAGTTTCAGTATTAGCCTCTTCGAACACAGAAAATGCTTTACTAGGAGGTGGAGGTGGAGCACTTTCTGATTCAACAACAACGTTTTTCCATCTTTGTCTCTTTGGTTGAGGGTTCTCTTTATTCCTTAACTTCGTCTCTAAAACGTTAGTAGATATTGATGGCAATGTCATGGGACATGACTCTTTGTCTTTAAATATAGAAAATCCCGCCCTTTGTGAATTCTTTTGACTTGAAGGGCCAGCAAGTTGATTTTGAGAGCTATCTTTAGAAATTTCATCGCCAACCTTTCTTACATCTGCTACCTTATCTTCATTGGATGAATCCATCAAACGTATGATCTGGACTTTGAGATCTTTGAAGATGGAACTACCAAAAAGTTGAATAGCTTTTTCACAAACTTTCAGTGCTCTGTCGTATTTTCTGAGATAGATGTAACTGTTAAGCCACTGCACCCAAAATGTAGAGAAGCAGGTAACCAATCGATGATGATAGCAATAAGAGAACACCTCTGTAGCATGAGCAGAACGGTATGCTAAACTAAGAAATATCTTGAGAAGTCTCCGATCTTGCTGGTATCGCTCTTCATCTTGAAATCGTTTTATAAGTCTGAATTGTATAACACCGACATTACTCAAATAATCTCCTTCATGGTAAGCATCCTCCATGAAACTGACATACCTCATCCACACTTCTAATTCATCATCACCTTTGTATTCCTTTATTTCTTGCTCAAATTTTGCCTGCTGTTCCTGTATTTTCGCTATCAGAGGAGTTCCTTTAGGAGTTGTAGTTATTAATGATATGTTCCTCCCTTCATGCTTTGGTTTTATGTTCTCTTTACAATGCTCCCATTCCATTCTGTCCTGAGTGATGTTATTTGTTAATTTATTTTCAAAGGTAGACAAATTTAAATAGTGAATAGCAATAACAAAAAAGAAGAAAATGATGAATTTAGCTAACAAAAATACTGATAAGTGTAGATCAGTAATTTGTGCTACAGTGCAGTAACAATGAGTGTTCTAAAACTGCATTGAATCATGGATAGCATTAATTAATTTTGAGTTCAAAATTGATGAATGAAACACAGATATTTAGTGTCATGGTGTCATGTTAAATATAAATAAATAATTGAGATTAACTTTATAATTTTGAACTTAAGCAATAATTTAGAAATATCCAATAATATAAAAAATAAAATTAAAAGGATTAAAATGTAATTTAAAATGTAAATCTTCATTATAATTTACTTTGGATTGCCGAGGTTCATTCATTATAGAATTTTCTCTCATGCTTAAGTACGTCGGTACCAATACAGAACTAAGGGACCCAAACAATTTGATTTCATCACAGTCCATAGTCTATCATTGCAATATAAAATGTCATCACCTCTCAATGGTCTGCAATAGCAAATTGAACTCAATTTGCATTAAATGACAAACTCTGATATCAAATAAGAATTATTCATGACAAAGTTCTAAAAAGAAATAATTATCAGAAATTAACTTTAAATCTTGCAGTGGGTCCCAAACTCACATGTTACTAATAGGCCTACATAATACATTATATTGATTATAGAGATATTCATAAGTCTCACATGCTCTAACAACTGTCTAGTAGTATGACCTATATTCTATAGTCATAGGTCATATACTAAGATGCAGAATGCAGATGGATGTTCCATCAAGGTATTATCAGTTATCAGGAACATGCAATATAATGTTTATATATGCACTCATGAATGAGACTGATCTAGACAATCATACCTACTACACTACTCTTTAAGTTTAGAGTTCAAAAATTAGAAATTCATTTTACGATGAGAAATACTATGTAGGACACACTTAGAACAATGGTGACTATAATAACTGTAAGTTATATACTTTAGTGTTATCTTATCTGGAATGAACTACCTACTACATTATGACAATTATAATGTTAAGAGTATGGTTTTGTTTTTCTTGTCATGAACAAATCGGTTTGCAATAAACAATTCACTCTCATAAAAAGGCTGGAGGTTATGGATATTGATCTGTCTAGCTTTATCTTCAAGTTCTTCAGCAGATATCTCTAAAGTTTGAATGTCACTACCATGTCTAGAGCGAGAATAGACCATTTGATCTTTGGCAAGTTGCTTCAGAATGAACAATAATAGCTCATTATTATCCTTTTTGTATGACAAATATTTAGAAAATGTATGTTTCATATTTTTCATGACTGAGAATTTCTGAGTATCAATGAAACTTTCAAGCATAATCCTTATTGCTATATTTATGTCATCTTCCCTTACATATTCCTTGAGATGAATCTTTGCATGTGCTTCAGCTAACCTAATCATACTTTCTATGTGTCTAACAGTAATTGGAATAGAGCCAGTAGCCATACTTTCACGCCTTAGTTCAGCATAGAGAGATGCAATTTTGTCTTGATCAACATAGTGAAGCTTTGGTTTAATCTTTGTCCTAGCATACATGATGTATTTCTTGAGAAGTTCTTGATCAATTGTATTTGCCTGAGGTTGATCTTCATTTGATGGATTCATCATGTTAGCAGGATGGTGCCTTACATGTGACCCAGTTACAAACCTTGCCATTCTTTCATCTATGAGGGGATCAACTGTATCCCTCACAACACACAGCACATCAAATCGGGACAGAATAGGTTCAGTAAGATCAACATTTTCAGCAAATGTGAGTGATGGATCATAACGACCACCAATAGGGTTAGCAGCAGCAATAATTGCACAACGAGCTTGAAGTGATGCTACAATACCAGCCTTAGATATTGATATTGTCTGTTGTTCCATAGCCTCGTGAATAGAAGTTCTATCTGCATCATTCATCTTATCAAATTCATCAATAAGGCATACACCATTATCAGCCAAAACAAGAGCTCCAGCTTCTAAAGTCCACTCCCTGGTAACAGGGTGCTTCTGCACATAAGCTGTTAAACCTACAGCACTGGCACCTTGACCTGTAGTGAATACAGGACGATGAGCAACTTTAGTAACATATTTTAGGAATTGAGACTTTGCTGTACCAGGATCTCCACACAACAAAACATTGATGTCTCCTCTCACTTTATGCTTTTGACCTGGATTTTTAGCAACACCACTAAAAAGGGATAAACCTATTGCACGTTTGATATTGTCATGTCCATAGATAGATGGAGCAATACTGTCTAACACCCTCTCACCAATATTTTCATCTTTACTGAGGGCCAAAATTTCTTTTATATCCTCATCATTTAAGTTGTCTACAGCTTCTTTGTCCTCCTTGACGACAATATAATTTGCCTCAATCACAGTACTAAATACAGGGAATCCATTCATTGTGTTTAAAGATCCATCAAAGGAATTGGTGTATATTCCAGTGAGCTCAACTTCATCACCAGGTTTACAGATATCCACCAAATCACCTAATAAAATTGCATCTTTCTGTCTAGGGAGCCTACCTGCAGCAATTTTACCAGGACTTTCTTGAATAGTTATCCTTTGATAGTTTTGATAAACTGTTTGCTCCATATTAACTTCAAATGGTCCATATGATTGACACTCAGGGCAAGATGTTGGCTTAACTTCTTTCCCCTGTGTTTGTACTAATGGTCCAATTGAGTTACCACACTTAGTACAATCAAACTGAACAAGATTGAGCTGAGGTAGAACTCCAGTATGGCTTGTCACAACCCCAGATGTTCTAATAAGCTGATTCAAATGTAATTGTCGTAGTGATCTTATCTCTTCAAGAAGAGGCAAGTCAGATATTCTCACATGAATCTGAGTGGCAATTCTATCATAGTTAGGAAACAAGGATAAGACAACCTCTTTAGCAGCCTCATCAAATATTGACAGCATTTCCTTTGGTGCCTCAGGAAGAAAATATGCTATAACAGATTGCTCTGCAGCTAGACCATTATAATTTACAACTAAGCTTTGCTTATTGGCTTCACACATCTGCCTCATTTTCTCTCTATAAACAGATGCCCCCTTCTCATCAACAAATGTCCTTAAAAACTGCTTGAATCTATTCTTAATTTCTAATCTAGGACCAATCATTGATACCCATTCTGATATAGAATGACCTTTGAGATCTTCTAAGATTTTCAATAGCTTCAGGCATATCATCCATAGGTTCATCCTCTCCTGCTTGTTGGATAATTCTTCGCCTCCTACCTGGCCTACTATCTTCATCAGCAGCATCAAACAGGATACCACGTCTCATCCTCCCATCACCACGGTCAGCCATGGCACGATCACGTTCCCTCATTTCTGATTCTGCAGCAGCCCTGAGTAAGCCATAAAATAATACATAGGTAAAAAGGTTCAGCATATGGACAATTTTCAACTTGATTGTTCAACAGCTGTTAACAACAGTGCCAGAATACCATATTTAAAAATAAGGATTGCTAGCTTGGTAGAACAGATTATTACATATGGGCAAGAAAACTCTATAATAGACTAACAGGCCAACAGGGTGCTGTGAGGTATATAGTAGGACAAAGGGAATATGAAGAAATGAATGGAGGTAAGGCAGATAGTTGTCAGAAGGAGGAAAAGATAGATTGTATAATAAAGTCTAAATTACCTTGCTCCTGGGCTCATTGCATCATAGTCATCTCTGTCGATAATGTCTTCTTCATATGTATCAAGCTCAGGGATAGGTTGATAATCCCTTTCCATATTATCGCCAAATAGATCTTCTCCCTCTCCCTGAAACAACAGTGGTCAATTATCTAATTAATTCCCTTCATTGTTCATATACTAACAAAAATCATCTTCTTAGTTCTGTCAATAATTTCTTGTGTCTAATCTGTACCTAAGTATCCTAGTACCTATGTTCAATCCCTTTAGGGATCGTTCACATATTATGTAATTACTTTTTGGCCAATTTTACCCCCCCCCCTTATAATCAAGTTTACAGTAGTTGCATTTGTTACAACAACATGTAATGTTATCATTTGGAACCCCCCATCCCTACCCTAGGTGATTACATAATATGTGAACAATCCCCTATGATTAGAACATAAAAAATAGTGCTGAGCAGACAAAATTCTGCCTGGACATAAATGCTCCTAAAAAGGGACATAAACAGCCAACTTTACATCTTCAGGCTGAGGTCTAGGTGAGGTTTAGGAGTATACAGCTTATCAAATACTTTAATAAACACAGTATGCTGTTGAATGAATTGGAAGGATCATCAGCAGAAAAGTGTTAAATATTCCATCAAATAAGATATATGTTAGGTTCAGGCTAGTGTTAAGGTGATAGGTCACCCATATGTGTGCATTTTGTTCAATCAATGAAAACATGAGAAAAAACTGCACTTAATCTCTTCATCAATCAATGCATGTGCACATATATTGGTTAGGGTTTAGTCTAGGATTTAGGTTGCAGCTGAGATTTAAGTTTAGTATGGTTCAGGGTATTGTTAGGTTAGCCATATGGGCTTAGGTTTGTGACAGAGTTAGAGTGAGTCATTAATTTGATGTCAATTCTGAAAATCCAGATCTTAAAGACATCCAACTCTGTCTTGGTGAAGTTAAGAAATGGATGGCTCTAAACTTCATGAAACTCAATGATGACAAGACAGAATTCCTTGATATAGGTTATTATGTTAGTCCTATTGAGAAGCTTGATCTGGGAAACAATTTCGGCCAAATAGAACTGTAACCAGCACTGAATGCTAAAAATCTTGGATTCTATTTTGATCATCAGTTAGATATGAGTGAGCAGGTCAAAGTTATATCCCAAATCTGCTACCTCAATCTAAGAGACCTCAAAAGAATTGGATCAAAGCTCAGTTATGAACTAAAAGTCCAACTTGTTCATTCTAACATTCTATCAGTAATTGACTATTGTAATGCGTCTTATGGAGGTTTGACAAAGAAAAATATTCAGAAACTTCAGAAGCTACAGAATAATGCTGTTCGATTTATCTTCAAACTGTATGGCAAGAAGAAATGGGAGCATATTAAACCATACCTTAAAAAGCTTCATTTCCTACCTGTTGAATTCAGAATAAAATTCAAAATAGCTCTCCTAGTTTTCAAATGTTTAAACAACCTTGCTCCACAATACCTCAAGGAAATGATTTCTGTAAGAGAAATTAAAAACGTCAGTCTCAGACTCGACAATGACTTTTATTTCTTGAAAGTTCCTCAACCACCATGCCTTGCGAAAACAGAAGCAGCATTTTCATATTCTGCCCCTAAGATATGGAACAACTTGCCATACAACATAAGATGTAGCTCAGAACTTGCTACATTTAAAAAACTTTTGAAAACTTACTATTTTGAGACTGCATTTAATGGAATATAACATTGTTATGGCTTGTAAATAGGAATGTTTTATGAATATCATGATCTGACACTTTTTGATATCAAACTTTGGCCACGCTTTAATGGCAAAATATTTCCTAAGGTTATATTAGAGATTGTCTAAGCGTGTTAGAAATTCTTTAAATTTATTATTATTATTAATGTTTAGGTCAGGGATTAGCTTGGATTAGGGTTTTGGTTTGGATTTAGGATAAGTACATGGGGCAAAGGTAAGTATGAATTCATTGTTCTAAGAGGTTTCTGGGCAGTTTTGTCAAGAATGTATAATTTCTTAGCATTTCCTTTAAAGCATCTCTGAATTATGAAAACTGTTAAAAGAGTCACCCACTATGGACTAATAATAGTTATATGGTTAATGAAATTGAACATAATGAAAATAAACTTGAATAAATGCAACTAAAAGTGTACTCTTTAAAACTAGTACATACCATTATAAATTAAGTGCATGAAAAGTTAGATAAAAACTTATTCACAAAAATAAGGTTGCAGATTTATGACGTGCCGAGGTCAGGCTACATAACTTGTAGGAAAAGGCACAAAGGACATCTTACCTCATCTTCTTCTTCAACATCTCGTCCTAGTATATTTGTTTCATCTTCAAAAGCTGGAAGATTATCTGACTGGCCAACTTCAGATCTATCACGAGGTGGTGAACTTGAGAATTCAATTATGCGACGCCTTCCAGGAGAGCTTGGTGTATTGCGTGGTTCATCCATATCCTATGATCACAGAAAGAGATGAAATTCTAATATTATTAAAGTACTAATATAACAATCTTTATGGGGTTTTCCAATACATAGATGCCACAAGTTCTAAGAATACACCCAAAAATATCCACAGTACCACCATTTAAACATGGAAGACACTGATTCAACAGCTAATCCATGATCATTCATGGTTACATGCAACTCAAAATTTCGTCTGAATGATTCTTATTTCTCAAATTGAATTGCAAATTGCTGTACAATAATATATATTTCAATGACTTATGAGGAACTTCTCGTCTGTGTTGAGGTACAGCACTAAGTCATTAACACATTAAAAATGTCACAAGCCACCTAATAATAATAATAATAATTGCAATTTAAGTACACCGCTATTAAGAAAAACTTATACTCAGCAGTGTAAAACCCAAAAGAAGCCAAAATTATTCTACTGAGGATGTTCTAAACTAAAAAAGTGCATTCACCTGAAAGCTAGAAAAAAATTTAGAAAACTAAAAACATAGCTTAACTCAAATAACTTCTTATGTTAGTGGACCACAAAACTTCATGGAATATTCAGTAAAGCAAACACATACATGTTTCAAAAAAATTCAGGGAGTCACTTTCTCACTTTGTCAGTTTCATAGTATCAGAAATGGACAGATTGGAATAGATAAGTTTTCAAATGTTTTTTTGAATGTCTCTGTGCTTTCAGCTGATGTGATGTGAGTAGGAAGGCTATTGATAATCTTGGGACCAATATATGAAAGGCTCTTGTCCATGTGAAGTGTTCATTGCTGGAGTCTAGTTTTGGCCTATAGCCTTGATATGAGTAACAGAACATGTCTTGGATATAAAGTGGAGCTTGGCCATTGATTGCTTTGTAAGATAAGAGCGCTATTTTGAATACAATCCGTTTTCTTACCTGAAGCCAGTGAAGGTTATGAAGATCATCACCAACATGATCATACTTGTATTTTCCTGAAACAAGCTTAGCAGCAGAGTTCTGTATGACCTGTAGCTGATTTATTTGTTTCTCTGCAATGCCATAGTATAGCCCATTACAGTAGTCTAAACAAGAGATAACCATACTGTTTACAACTAATTTCATTTGATCTTTTGTAAGTAGAAACCTTACTTTGCTTAGATTTCTAATAGTGTGAAATGAGTTCTTCTTCAGGGAAACCTATCTGCTTGGCATATGTTAACTTTGGTCCATTGGAATCCCAAGTTTTGACTATTAGATCAGAAACCTATGGTTGCACCACAATAAATTCACACCATTGATCACAACCTTGTTTAGGATTTTACTTGACCCAAATATTGTAATTTGAGTCTTGGGTTCATTGAGCTGTAGATAAAACTTAGACATCGATTTTCTGATGGCATCGAAACAGTCATTTATCTGATTTGTCAAAACATCTAGTTGTTCTGTTGGACGAAATTGTTTAGTAACCTGATGATCATCAGCATAGCCGAAGATACTGAAGCCAAGTTTTTTAACACACAAGTAGATTGATCGAATATATATGTTAAAAAGGACTGGACCTAGTACTGACCCTTGTGGAACTCCAAACTTGATAATGATGGTCTCAGAAGTGACTGAGCCAAGCCTTACCCTTTGTGCACGACCTTTGAGAAAACTAGTGAACCACGACAAGACAGTGCCTCTGAGACCAATTTCATTCTTAAGGATTTTGAGGAGCAAATCATGATCAACTGTGTCGAAAGCGGCACTTAGATCCAATAACATAACCACTGTGGCTGATTGCTCATCTGAAGCTACCAATAGATCATTTACAATTTTGAAGAGAATTGTTTCCGTGCTGTGGTTCTTCTTGTATGCAAATTGGTCTGGGCAGAGGAGGTTGTTTTGTTCCATATGAGTATTCAGTCTCCTGAGTACAACTCTTTCTACCAATTTACCAATGAAGGTAAGGTTAGAAACTGGCCTGTAACTATTTAGATTGTTTGCATCAAGTTTCCGACTTTTAAGAAGAGGAGCTATGTCAGCCAGTTTAACCCCATCCATAGAACCAGTTTTTAAGGAATTGTTCACCATGTCAACAATGATTGGGAGTAACATATCCATGTTGTCTTCAAGTAATTCTTGAGGCAGTATGTCAGTGGGAGAGCACTTGACTCCACTCTCCTTGATGATATCCTTGATTTCATCTAAGGATGCAGGCACAAAGTCAAATAGTTCAGGAGATGGAGGACTGAATTCCAGAGGTGAATTTTCAAACCTGAATTTTTCACGAATCTTGTCGATCTTATCAATGTAAAAGTGGTTAAATTCAGTAGCAAGCCTTTCAATATCATCATTTTCAGGAAGAGTTTGACATTTCTGTTTATCAAGAACTTTATTCACAACACTGTACAACACTGTACAAAGATGTCGAAATAGTGTCACTGAGGGGAGAGAGAGAGAGATCTGGCAATGCAGCAGGGGCGTAGCCAGATCTCTGAAAAGAGGCTAGCAAGTTACATTCAAAAACTGTTTAATGTTTTATTTTGTTGGCCCAAAGCTCTCATTTTATCAAAATGAACAAAATTTTCATATCATCTGTCCAAAAGGGGGAAGCAGCTGCCTGTGTCACTTCCCCTGGCTACGCCCCTGCAATGCAGATGTTTTTGGATGTAGAAGGATGAGATAATTGATCAAATATTATGAATTTACTAACAGAATTGTTTTAAGTGATTGATCATTGATGCAGTAAAACACAATTCTCAAAAATGATATCAAACCCACACACTATGTATACACTAATCGACTGACAGTTTCGAAATTAAATATTTCTTCTTCAGGATCTCCACCTAGTGTAACACAACATTCTCGAATTTGATTGTAAATAGTAGTGTTTTATAGAAATAAGCTAATGCTCTGATTTGCTTTCAAGTGTAATCTCTTGGAAATAAATAAATTTATGATTAAATACCATATATTTAGTCCTTGTTGGGAGGCCCTTTCAACAGATTTTAAATTTGACTTGGTGCCTGCCTCGGCACACCACAAATGCATCATTATACAACAGACAGTAGTGAGGGAGAGTATATTCCAAATATGTGCTGTACAAATTTATAATTGAAATGAATGATAATAAGAAAAAAAATATGAAAATAATCAATAGTTAGCCACATGATTAAATTTAAAATTTTCATAATAACAACAACAGCAGTCAACTGGATAATTATATCAATTCTTATTAATAACAAACCACAACAGATTATATTCTAAAGCAATTAAACCAAAGCATGCAAGATGACAAGTTTCATTACCAGTCAATAAAATATTATACCTTGTTAAATTATAGCTTCATCAAACAAGATGCTAACTCTTTTATGGAGTGGAACACTGGAACGTTCAAAAGAGGGCTCTGTTTAAAAAAAGAGTACAATCTTGGCATGCAAAAACTAGTGAACGACTTTTCATAGAAAAGGCACGCATTAACTTAAACTGGGGTTCGCGTCGCCGCAAATAAATTACCACGCGCAAGTTGAAGCATGAAGTGTAAACTAAAAGTGTAAAACTGGTTTGTCCTACGTTGTATTCAGAGTCGTAGGATGTTACCCTACCCTCGCGCGCGCGGCGCAACGTTCCACATTTGGACGTCACTTTGCGCCTTGCTAAACACGTATATCCCTGTCTGCGTTGCGCGGCGCGCGTACGCACACCTATGCAGGCTTAGGAACTTTGCGCCTTGTCCAACAACAAGTCAAAAGAAAGGGACGGACATCGCCCGTCGAATTCAGAGAGACTTTTCGACTAGGTAAAGGCGCGCGCGTGCGAACAAACAGGGACACAGCATGTGGCAAAAACTTGTTAGGCGTTGCCTGACCCCCTCGCGCGCGCGACGTCAGACAAACAAAAACTGGTTAGAGCAACGGCGCGCGCACTGCACTGCGCAAACAATCTTTTCAAAAGTTTTGAGTTGTTCAATCATTATTTTTGCGGCCGAATTTTGCTAAACACGTTTCCTAAGCCCGGCCCGCATAGGTGTGTGTACGCGCGCGGCGTTTCCCTACGGCGCGGAGGAAGCGCGCCGCGCAGCTGCAGGGATATACGTGTTTAGCAATAAACACGTATATCCCTAATATCTATATCGCGTCGTCGCGCTTCCTCAGAAGGGAAGCGCGCGCGCCACGCGGCGCGTACACACACCTATGCGGGCTTAGGAAGGCCGAATTGATAAATTGTAAAAGTTCACTGCACTATCTATTTGTCAGGCGTTGCCCGACTCGCAGATCGGGCAAATTATTTTAAATTTATTTAAAACTAGCAGGCCCGATGGGCCTGCTAATACATAGTTGACTCAGCGGCGCTACGTTGGGCCGGCTAGATAATACAGGACCAAATTATAAGCTCTCAAAAAGTTTATGAAGGAGCAGAATTTACCATTATTCGTTGGTTACTTAATGCTGGAACGTGCAAGTTTTGTTCATTATAATTTGCTCTTGTATGATAAATTTAAATCTGAAAATTAAAACCGAGTATCGTATTCATACTGAACGTTGAATTAAAGCATTGATTCACGCCAAAATCGCAATGTGCTATGCCCAAATTCGATTCAATTTGATTTTGATTTTGTGCAATCTTAAATTGCTCTAAATTCATATTTCCGTTACTATCAACTCAGCATTGATATAAATCGACCGACGTCTGTCACATATTTATGAAGAGATGCTATCGGAAATAGCCTCCACGATGCCAGCCATACCCGTTCTCAATTTCCAGATCTTGAATTTCAAATGAAAAACAGTAAACACGTCGTTCTTTCAGACGCTAAACCGCAGCAATATACAACATATCAGAAAGCACTCGCATAGAACTGATCATAATCTGCACGTGCAGAATATCTGTATCCATAGCAACGGTACCATTATGCACATCTTAGCCTTCGTTTCTCTTCATATTTTCTTGGCAAGCTCAAATTTAAACTGTGCGCCCGCACAGACAGACATAATTCACGTGCTCTTACGAAATTATATATAAGATAAGTCACGACTTATTTCAAATAAATTTAAAATAATTTGAAATAATGGGTCTGACAAGTTGTGCAACTATCTATATTGATGATAGACCGCGACCGCTTTGCGGCTGCATCAGCGGGTCAGGTATCATCAGGCAAATTTTTCACGAGGGTGAACGGCCGACAATTTCGGGTCGGCATCCCATACCAATTTCGGACCGAAAGTGCTGCTGCAACTGAGCTGCGCACAAATTTTGACCATTTCACTCATAAAACCATTCGTGAATGCCCAACCGATTATAAAATTCGCATGGATATATAGTTTGTGGCATAATTGAGTTAACTATTCATCCAAAACGAAGATATTGCAACTTGAATTATTGAATTTGAAGTCAGTTTCGGACCAAAACTGGCAGTTTTGGTCCGACACTGACTATAAAAAAAAAATTAAATCTCGATCACGACTTATGGATGAAAATGCTTCAAATTTTCACAGATACTGTCTTATGCCACAAACTGTATCCAAACAAATTTTGGTATCGATTTATTTCTAGTATTCACAAATGGTTTTATGAGTGAAATGGTCAAACTTTGCACGCTGCACTTTCGGTCCGAAACTGATCTACTGTTGCATTGTGCACAGTTAATGTTATGGGCGATACAATCGAGCTCACTTCACATTTACAGACAAAATACAGACAAGTATATATCTAAGTTTATTTAACTTTAGAATTAGCAATTAGAGTCAATAGCTCTAATCAATATAGAATTGAATATCAAATAAATTTGGAATTTCAATGTCATATTCCAAGAAAAAATAATCATCTATGGGGTTACAAAACTGAAAAGCAAAACAATATAATTCTCCTCATTGCTGCAATAAGTCGACTCATGTTTACTTTCATAGTCTTCCAAAATTGACATTCAAATTAATTTTGGAAAAGAAAATATATTCGAACAAGATATCTTGTCTTCCTACAACAAGTATAGGAATCAGGAATGTTAATTGAAAAAATGTACAACAGGGCATTCTGTGATAGTCATCTTTAACAGCAAGCATCGTTTCTGCGTATCAGAATGTGAAAACTTTTAAATCATTAAACTTCAAATGTTTCATAAGCTACTTATTTACAATCGTGTAATCAGTAATTTCAATAAATTGATTTATTTCAATTTCAATAAATTGATTTATTTATGCAATTAGAAAAAAAGCATCAGCCATTTTCGCTTTTGGGAATTTTTCTTGAAGGGGTTTTGGAAGGCAAAACATGGCAATGATGGAATATTCATAAATTTAAAGGTTTACAAACTGTGATATAGTGACCTAATTATCACATATCAATTCTGATATTAGACAGGCTCAAACTCGATAACTCTGGCCAACAACAATTGTCAATTTAATATCGTTTTCATATTCGTCTATATTTAACCTGTGCTCTATTTCGGCACTTCTGCCAATAAATCCTGATATAATGGGTTTAATCTCACTCCTCTGTAAATACAGCCTTCACAATTGGGATGATCACACAGCTATTAGTAGAGCCTGATGGTATGGGTTATTTTGACTCTGCACATGGGACAGTCCCTAAGCTGTGGCGCGCACTTGTCGCACACCCTGTGTCCGCACATGAAGGCCACGTTCTTGGGGTTTTCCAGACAAATCCCACAGTTGGCGTCCTCGCCCGTCCCAGGATCCGCTTCACCCGGACTTTCTGACTCTGATGTGCTCGTTTTACCTGGAATATTGGTGTCTGGTTAAAAGGGAGAACCAGGATATGTCACGCTACATTATAAGCCAGGTTCGGGCTGTTGTTAATCATTGGTCAAAGTAACGGCTCCAACAAAATTATCTTGTATTAAACGTAAGTTCATTTGACACTAAATTTACAGATGTCTGAACTCTAGACTCAAGCAAGTCTAATAAAAAGTAAAATTAAGAGCATGCTTACGCTGAAAAGCCTTACAAAGGCATATCATATGTAATTTTGTATTAAATGAAAATAGCAGTCAGACCAATAGACTGAACATAACGATGCAAGAAGCCTTATTATACTCATGCAAAAGGACAAACAACAGGGGTTTTATAGTTGTGTTCCATTGATACATGACAATACGTATAGAAAGATGAACATAGCATACACAGTTGCAAGGGACACCGCTAAGAAGCTTGAGCATTACTGTATTGAAGTTATTATGAAGTTGTATTCATACATACGCACACACGCACAGGCCACACTTATAGAAATGTACTCACCTGCATGAATACGAATTATTTTAACGTCACACACCTTAGATCAGGGGAATGAGTTAGTGTGACAAGTTATTGCTTGTACTGTGTATGTATTCATTGTACATTTATACATTCGGGTTAAGTTACATGCTATACTGTAGTTGTAATAACTTCAATACAGTTAAATCAGCATTTTTTAGATTTTACGAGTGCTGGACAAGGACGTCTGGATGTGTAAACTCTGACTTACATTTCTTAAGTCCTGTTTTCTTCGATATGACAGCTTTGCAAGCGATACACTTTTTCGTTCGTCTGGCACAGGCTGAAAAGAAAATCTATTTATTGATTTAGCACATTTATCATCAAATCTGTAATTTGCGCACTCGAAACGTACGTGTAATCGTACTGGCTGTTTATGATTTAGGTACTTTCGATAGAAAGGTCGCGCGCAAATGCTGAAATATTTTGGTTTATTGAGCCGCGCAGTGTGCAGCTGTAGGAATTAGCAAATTAAACAGCCGTGGGAAACTCTCAATTGGGAAACAATCATCCTTACGCTTTAGTTAAGGCTAGAACTTGCAGGTAGAATTATGAACACTTGAGATTTATCTATCAATGAGCCACATCATGATAACTATTCGCCATTGATCAGAATTCTTAATAACTTAACTTAATTACTCTTAATTCCCGCATACCTGAAGGTTTGACATACCTGAGCAAGAGACTTTGTGCCCGCAAGGCTGGAATACTACCTCAGCGGTGTCGTTTGAGCAGATCATGCATACCTGAGAGATATAAAACTGGTAATTGAATTCCGAAATTAAGAAATGTCAGCTGACGTTGAACATTCAATGTTTGTTTGTTATGACTGGATTAAAAATCAGAAGTTGCACACGAACCAAGAGAAATAAGTTACTCCCGATAGAATTGAGCGTAAGAAATGAATGTTTGTCAACTCAACTAGAAATCTTGAAACGATCGAAAACCTGTGGATCATTATCGATGATCTTCCTACTTTCCACGATCTGTTTGCATTCCAAACATTTCTTAATGCGTTCCCCGCACTTGGCACACATGATCACGTGCCCACACGGTCCGAACTCCAGGTTTGCTTTAGCTTCCTCGCACAACGTACAAAGGGTGTCTGGGGGCGCCACCCCGGCCGCTAACTCGCTTTCCTCTACCCTGAGAGAATACCTAATAAGGGTGATAGTTGGGTGTTAACTCACCTTCTTTTACCCTGTGTGATTTAAATATCAAGTGGGATTGTAACTTTGTTTCTTGTACTATTTCAAATAAGTAGCTAAGAAGGAAAGTTTTCCCTGTCTCAATGACTTTGAATTCACAGATCCAACTTAATTTTGATACTTGATTGGATCGCATCTGAACTGATAGGAAAACTCCCATCAGTTTAAGAGATTGGATCTCATCACCTGACAGGCGCTCCCAGACAACCCCATTATTCCCACACCTAACAGGATCCGATGAGCCGTGACGTCACGTGATCAGCATTAAGTCACGTGACAAGAACACCCACCAGCTTGTCTGCGCGTGAGAGAAGCATAACGATGTCACGTGACTGTGGTGTCATTGGACCACCCTTGTTAGCACTCCTTCCATGTTAGACATATATATAAAGTGGAAGTGATAGTTGGAAGTATCACTTCCAACTACAGTTCCTCTCTTAACTCAACTACAAGATGAAGTTTGAACCTTGCAACCCTCCTTTAGTGGACCCTCTCTACTTGTCTGGAGTAACCCTGCTCAGTGACCCTTCTAAACCCATCATCTTCCTCAAACCAGAACTCAAGATCTTGCTCCCTGATCTAACCCCTCCACCTGTCAGAGTGACATCATCAAGTCACCCTGTGACATCCTGCAATGTGACGTCATCCTACCGACTAGCTCCTCTCACCAGAAGAAACTCTCCTGATGTCAGCTGTACTCCAATCAGACAGAATCCTGCTTCTCATCAGACATCCCCTGATACTACACCACCGCACATTCCTGCTTCAGACATCAAACAGGAGAGAAGACCCTACAGCCCTGTTGACACCACTCCCTCACCTAACCCTGCTGTTGACACCATTCCACTGAGTTATACAACGCCTCCTCCTGACACCAAGTCCCCTCCTGACACCAAGTCCCCTGCTGACACCACTCTACCTTCTGACGTTATCACCTCTCTCCAGACAACCCAGCATCACCACATCAAGAAGATATCTCCCTCCTCCCACAAGAAGAAATCCACCTCCCCTTACTCCCGCTCAAACGACTCCCATTTAACCTACTCATCCTCTTCCCCTCCTGACTCCACTCCAAGTATCTCCACCTCACAGAATGGCAGAAGGCATGCCATCTCGGACCTTCAGCTGGGTATTCTGAAGACACAGTTTGGAAGAAACCCCTACTTATCCTGGGAAGAAAGGAGTGCGCTAAGCAGAGAGACAGGACTACCAGTGAAAACTGTCATGTATTGGTTTCAGAACCAGAGGAGGCGGAGCAAGAACGAGATGAAGAAAACTGGAAATTCTTAGTTTTGTTTTGATATATTTGTGTTAATAATTATTCGTAATTTCGTAATACTATTGTGAATTCAGATTTATATTGAATCAAACACGATGATTGGTTTCAGAACCAGAGGAGGCGGAGCAAGAACGAGATGAAGAAAACTGGAAATTCTTAGTTTTGTTTGATATATTTGTGTTAATAATTATTCGTAATTTCGTAATACTATTGTGAATTCAGATTTATATTGAATCAAACACGATGATTGGTTTCAGAACCAGAGGAGGCGGAGCAAGAACGAGATGAAGAAAACTGGAAATTCTTAGTTTTGTTTGATATATTTGTGTTAATAATTATTCGTAATTTCGTAATACTATTGTGAATTCAGATTTATATTGAATCAAACACGATGATTTTAAGTCTAGCATACAGGTTGAATCATAATTTCATTTCAAAGAATTAATAAGACTTGATAAGCTTGGAGCCAACCCATATAATATGGTCTTGTAGTAGTAACTCACCGTTCTCTGTATTTTCTGGAGTAGTCCTGCAGTATTGTTCTGAGTTTGGGGTCTGCACACAAGTCTAATGGGGTCTTGTTCTTGTTGTTGGCAATGATGAGCGATGCCCCTGCCTGGGCTAGGAAACACGCTATAGCTTCTCCCGTGTTTCCGTCGCTGTTCTCCATGCCCAGGTGAGTTCTAATCTGTGGATGATGGGATTTAAGGTGCAGTCTTCTTGAGTGGCATTGAATGAGCATAGCTGCCGACTCTTCAAAATCTTTTGGGAGGGCACTTTTTTGCCCCATTCGGGAGGGCAAATAGCGTTGAAGGGAGGGCAATTTCTGTGGGTGTATTTGAGAAAATATATGGCGACCTTTTCTTTTTTC
This sequence comes from Beroe forskalii, assembly GCA_011033025.1. NCBI lineage: Eukaryota > Metazoa > Ctenophora > Nuda > Beroida > Beroidae > Beroe > Beroe forskalii. The sequence goes on along the minus strand of WFMF01000001.1, from coordinate 363,249 downwards.
TTTTTTTTTGGACGTCGCCTAAAAATTGAATCCGAGATAGTGCTTATTAGGTAAATTTTCACATTTGTAGGTAAATTTTCAGAATTTTAGGTAAATTTTAGATTTTTCGGTGAATTATACATAAATTTTAAGGATGTTAAGTAGGTAAATTTTCAAAATTGATTCGAGATAGTGCTTGATAGGTAAATTTTCAAAATTGATCCGAGATAGTGCTTGGTAAGTAAATTTTCAAAAAATGGCGAACTTTTTTTAAGGAACGACTAAAAATGTGATCCGAGATAGTGCATATTAGGTAAATTTTCAGAATTGTGAGTAAATTATCAGAATTTTAGGTAAATTTTCAGATTTGCCCTCCAAAAAGGTGGGCAAGGTCCGAAAGGAGGGCAAATGGAGGGCATGGGAGGGCGCCCTCCCAAAAGGAGGGCAGTTCGGCAGCTATGTGAATGAGAATTCTTATTATTCAGATCAAGCCATCAATATGGCGCATCTTTCACAATAGACTGAATATGGCTAAACCTTGAACTTCCCATTATAGACAAATCTTAGTAACAAGACATAACTACAACTTGCCCCTTACCCGTGCCATGGTGTCTGAAGCACTGCTGTCAGTGCTAACACTTTGTCTGACAAGAGCTAAGTGAAGGGCAGTGTCTCCCTCCTCGTCTCTTGCATCAACCTCACGTGGGGTTAGGATTAGATAAGGGGAGCAACATTCTCCTAGATGAGAGGTACTTACAAGAAGCCTCGTATCGGCGCTCGCTCTTACATTCCTATCCAGTTGCCTGGAGAAAAGATTCTATTTGTACTGCAAAAATGTCAAAATTGACATTGAGTAATTGCGACATTTGCCAGGGCATATGGAATATTGAGCCAACCGGAGCCAATCAATAGGGAAGAATTGGGTATTCTGGCAAACCGTCCACTTTGCTTCATCCGGTTGCGGTTGAAAGTCACAACTTGCATCTGACTACCGTTTTGAAACTATTCCAATCGAATTGAGATCGAATAATAGCATTTCTGTGACATGAAATAGGGCCTCTTATAAGCTACGAATTTATTACAATACATCATTGATGCTCCTCCTCAGCCAGATTGGTATCTGGTTACTGGAATTGCCTGACATTGCTAGCAGATTTATATGAGAAGTGGAAAGATTCCACACAAAATCCTGTCTTGAAATAGCCCCTCCTAATTCCTTTAATATTATTTCCAAATTTTCTGGAAAGATGAAATAATCACACTGTTAAGTGAGAGTAAGCTAGTCTGGGAAATTTGAGGTTGAAACCCTATACTAATACACGAATAACGTAACCTCCTGTCTTACGTTATTCATGCATCCAAAGTTTCATCGTGGAATGGAGCAAACAAGGTTTGGAATGTGAACGATGCAAAATACCTGTCTGGACTATATGATTTCACACTTTAGCAAGGTACCTGTTAAACTGCTCAACATGGTTACCATGGTTACTACACTGTTACTCTGATTAGTATAACCCTCAAGAGAATTGGCAGCCTAATAATAATAATAGCTAGCTAACACCACCGACTACAGGGTTCTTACTATCACTACTTTTTAGTTCATGGTAGACGGGAATATTGAGAAGCTGAGTATTTCATGTCTGGGTAAGGACTAAGGACGCAAAGAAGATAACTCATTACTGATTGATTAGTCAGATAAAGGAATTTAATATGTAGCTGGTGTCAGAGTATAATTTGAAATTTAAATCGATACATTGTACAACAATGTACATCGAAACATTTTGATTCTTTAGATGGTGCCGATTATTATAGTGGACACCTATGCCTTGTTTTGTTGAAGTTTTGATGTGTATAATCTACATTCTAAAATTTGAAAACAGCAGAATTAAGATTAGGCCCGAGAATTGAAAAACAGCTGATGATAAGGTATTCACTCATCGAATTTCCCTTCATTGATTCAAGAACTGGACAAAGGTGTGATGGAACACCCAAATAAGTCTCTTCTTTCCAGTGACTCACTATAGGTGAGTACAGGGAACTGGGAAGGGCGTGATGATGGTATCACAGGTTTCAGTTTTAGCTTTGTCACTTCACTAGATACTATCAGGATAACGCTATCAGGATAACACTGAAACTTGGACTTGAGTAGAATGGTATCTCCTGGTCACTGATCGGATGACAATACGTTTCAGAGATTAATTTATTCATTGTACACCAGAGCTTATGTCAATGATACAGTCAAATCAAAAGTCAAATTATCCAAAACTTCATTTCTTTTGAAGGTCAATAATTCAAAAATTGCAGGCGTTGTTGTTTTCATCATCAATTGTTGCTATCTCCTACTTGAATACTTGAATAAGTATTCAAATAGGCACAGAGCCAATCGTAAAATAGCATCGAAATAAGGGAAGAAATGTGATTGAACAGCTCCAATGAAATGCCTGGAGTAATGAGATAATTGTCGAATAAGCGATCTCTACAAGAAAATGAAACATTTGTAGCGATTTGTGGAAAGTAACACTTTATATATACACCTAACATCCCAAAGAAGAAATGTAAAACATATGATACATAAAGATCTAGCTTCGACTACTCCCAAATGTGATGTTAGTGCCTCAATGCCTCATACCCGTTTACGAAAGTTAATTTTTACAATTTAAACCTAATGGGAACACAAAACGAAAACTTAAAAATTTCTTAAGTTCGTATTTACCGTTTGGGGACCCCGTGGGTTTAAACCCAAAACCCAAAAATTCCGGTTCCCCGGGGCTTTTTTTGCCAACCAAAAACCGCAACTGAATTTGCACGAGAAATGAAAATCGGTCGCGTTTGCTTACCTTGTAGTAACCGACGGGCGTGCTGTGCGATGTTATCAGGGACAGACTCACTTCGTCTCCTTCGATCTTATTGATCTTGTAGCCCCACTCGCTGTTCTTGAGTTTCTCAGATTTGTGAAGAGTTTGCAGCGTTCCTTTACCTGGAAAATACTGAAGATTAAAATCTCGTTAGGACTTATCAAGACTGTTATCAGTTTGCAATAGATCAATTCAGTGAAAAATAAAATTTAACTTGCAGTACCTTATAGTAGTATGTATTTGCAAAATCGATGTATTCAAAATTTAGGTTAGTAGTAATAAGTTAGATGAAAAAGATAAGGCGGTTTTTATTTTGTGTACACTAGTGCACTTATTTGGTAGCTCCTGTTAACAGGTAACAGTTATTTTCAAATCCCCATCCCAGTACGCTTATTTCGACCCCTCCCCTAATTAAATAATTAAGAATTGTAGAGTAATATTCGTCACAGCATTGTACCAGTGGCCAGAGTAAATAAGCGAGTAATTGAAGCCCGTCTTCACCCATCGCAAGGAACTATCACTACTCACTGATGCTGGGCTTATAACTATCACTACTCACTGATTCTGGGCTTATAACTATCACTACTCACTGATGCTGGGCTTATAACTATCACTACTCACTGATGCTGGGCTTATAACTATCACTACTCACTGATGCTGGGCTTATAACTATCACTACTCACTGATGCTGGGCTTATAACTATCACTACTCACTGATGCTGGGCTTATAACTATCACTACTCACTGATGCTGGGCTTATAACTATCACTACTCACTGATGCTGGGCTTATAACCATCACAACTCACTGATGCTGGGCTTATAACTATCATTACTCACTGATGCTGGGCTTATAACTATCACTACTCACTGATGCTGGGCTTATAACTATCACTACTCACTGATGCTGGGCTTATAACTATCACTCTCACTGATGCTGGGCTTATAACTATCACTACTCACTGATGCTGGGCTTATAACTATCACTACTCACTATCATTACTCACTATCATTTACTCACTGGCTGACAAACTATCATTACTCACTGATGCTGGGCTTATAACTATCACTACTCACTGATGCTGGGCTTATAACTATCACTACTCACTGATGCTGGGCTTATAACTATCACTACTCACTGATGCTGGGCTTATAACTATCACTACTCACTGATGCTGGGCTTATAACTATCACTACTCACTGATGCTGGGCTTATAACTATCATTACTCACTGATGCTGGGCTTATAACTATCACTACTCACTGATGCTGGGCTTATAACTATCACTACTCACTGATGCTGGGCTTATAACTATCACTACTCACTGATGCTGGGCTTATAACTATCACTACTCACTGATGCTGGGCTTATAACTATCACTACTCACTGATGCTGGGCCCATAACTATCATTACTCACTGATGCTGGGCTTATAACTATCACTACTCACTGATGCTGGGCTTATAACTATCACTACTCACTGATGCTGGGCTTTATAACTATCACTACTCACTGATGCTTACTATCACTACTCACTGATGCTGGGCTTATAACTATCACTACTCACTGATGCTGGGCTTATAACTATCACTACTCACTGATGCTGGGCTTATAACTATCACTACTCACTGATGCTGGGCTTATAACTATCATTACTCACTGATGCTGGGCTTATAACTATCACTACTCACTGATGCTGAACTTATAACTATCACTACTCACTGATGCTGGGCTTATAACTATCATTACTCACTGATGCTGGGCTTATAACTATCACTACTCACTGATGCTGGGCTTATAACTATCACTACTCACTGATGCTGGGCTTATAACTATCACTACTACTCACTGATGCTGGGCTTATAACTATCACTACTCACTGATGCTGGGCTTATAACTATCACTACTCACTGATGCTGGGCTTATAACTATCACTACTCACTGATGCTGGGCTTATAACTATCACTACTCACTGATGCTGGGCTTATAACTATCACTACTCACTGATGCTGGGCTTATAACTATCATTACTCACTGATGCTGGGCTTATAACTATCACTACTCACTGATGCTGGGCTTATAACTATCACTACTCACTGATGCTGGGCTTATAACTATCACTACTCACTGATGCTGGGCTTATAACTATCACTACTCACTGATGCTATCACTACTCACTATAACTATCTATGATGCTGGGCTTATAACTATCACTACTCACTGATGCTGGGCTTATAACTATCACTACTCACTGATGCTGGGCTTATAACTATCACTACTCACTGATGCTGGGCTTATAACTATCACTACTCACTGATGCTGGGCTTATAACTATCACTACTCACTGATGCTGGGCTTATAACTATCATTACTCACTGATGCTGGGCTTATAACTATCATTACTCACTGATGCTGGGCTTATAACTATCATTACTCACTGATGCTGGGCTTATAACTATCACTACTCACTGATGCTGGGCTTATAACTATCACAACTCACTGATGCTGGGCTTATCCCCAATGTAGAAATTGAAAGTGACACAGTGCTTTGCCTCATTGAACTCCTTATCAAACTTTAGCTTGATAGTGAACTCCATGCCCCTCCTCAGAATCAGCCTCTTGTTGTCGTACTGGTCGGTGTGGTGGAGGGCCTTGTTCTCCTTGATCTGCCAGTCCACGGAGTGCACCCAGATCTTATCCGGTGCTTCCTCGTCATCCCGCACTGTGTTGCTGAGTCGCGTGAAGAAGTTACTCCGGGAGTCCTTGTGGTACGTGGCACTCGACTCAAACGTGTTGAACTCCGAGTCCTCCTCGTTGCAATCAGATCCATCAGAGTCAATGTCTATAATCTCCTGAGCATCTGTTGTCATTTTCAACCTCAATTTGGGAAGTAAATTGTCAGTAATTCATTAAATTATTACAATATAATTATAATTAAACTGATTCAGGTCGAAGGGTCATAGTGCATTATCTAAATTCAAACACATGACACTCATCTAACAGATAAAAGCTAAGAATTGTCTGTGGTGAAGCAGTATTGACGTGCATTGTGGTATGTGTATTTCGTATGATACTTGTGCTACAAATCGTGGGTTTAGTACGGAATAGGTCTATTGAACTCGTGAAGAGGAGTAGGTAGTAATTTATTAATACAAAAACGATATTTATTCCACATAGGTGTCTTCAAAAGGTGGACAATAAGTAAAAGTGGACTTTTAGCAGATTATTTTTATAAGGTCACTCGAACCACGTGGATAGGTTTTCGTGAAAATGATATTAAACATTGAGACACAGAGACAGTACTACCCATTTCATTAACTCATCATTAATATTGTTAACGTATTATAACAGCTAGAACTTTCATTCCTGATTTCAATACCATATATTTGTTGCTCGTGTGCGTTATGTTATTAACTGTTATTTTGGCCGTGGGCTGCGCTCAGCTACCGTATCTTCTCCCATTGATAAGACTGAAAGTGCAAAGGCGCCTGTCTCTTCACCAAACACCACTACAAGTGCGAATTCAGTCACAACGGATTCAGGTTATTAAACTCCTCCAGAATGAACGGACCATGGACACTCATAGATTTGCCATGGATACTCATAGATTTGCCATGGATGATCATAGATTCGCCATGGATACTCGTAGATTTGCCATGGATACTCATAGATTTGCCATGGATACTCATATAGATTTGCCTTGGATACTCATAGATTTGCCATGGATACTTATTACTTATAGATTTGCCATGGATACTCATAGATTTGCCATGGATGCTCATAGAATTGCCATGGATACTCATAGATTTGCCATGGATACTCATAGAATTGCCATGGATACTCATAGATTTGCCATGGATACTCATAGATTTGCCATGGATACTCATAGATTTGCTATGGATACTCATAGATTTGCCATGGATACTCATAGATTTGCCATGGATACTCATGGATTTGCCATGGATACTCATAGATTTGCCATGGATACTCATAGATTTGCCTTGGATACTCATAGATTTGCTATGGATACTCATAGATTTGCCATGGATACTCATAGATTTGCCATGGATACTCATAGATTTGCCAATTGCCATGGATACTCATAGAATTGGGGGGGGGGGCCAACCCCCCAAAACCCCCCAAAATTAAGCCCCCTATTGGAAATTTGTTATATCCACCAGGGGGTTAAATTAAACCCCCCAAAATTAAACCCCCTATCGACAGCAAAAATTATTCTAGTATGATTCAAAAAAGCACCAAAATGAAGAAACAAAATGGTACCATTTGAAAAAGTTGCCAAAAATCACGAATAAAAAAGGTACCATTTCGAAAAGGCGCAAAAATCGGACACAAAAATGGTTCCATTTCATAAAAGTTCCAAAAATTATAAACAAAAATGGTACCAAAAACCGAAACAAAAATGGTACCATTTCTAAAATCGCCAAAATCACGACCAAAATGGTATTTTGAAATGGTGCAAAAATCAGGAACAAAATGGTACCATTTCGAAAGTTGCAAAATCAGAAACAAAATGGTACCATTTGTAAGATGCTGAAAATCAGAAACAAAATAATTTTCCAAAACTGTTAACAAAAAAAAATGGTACCATTTGAAAAAGTTGCCAAAATCAGAATAAAAATTTACCATTTCGAAAAGGCGCAAAAATCGGACACAAATTTGGTACCATTTGAAAAGATGCTGAAAATCAGAAACAAAAATGGTTCCATTTCATAAAAGTTCCAAAATTATAAACAAAATGGTACCAAAACCGGAAACAAAAATGGTACCATTTCTAAAATCGCCAAAATCACGACCAAAAATGGTACCATTTCGAAAGGTGCAAATCAGAACAAAAATGGTACCATTTCGAAAGGTGCAGAAAATCAGAAACAAAATGGTACCATTTGAAAAGATGCTGAAAATCGAAACAAAAATGGTACCAAAAACTGTAAACAAAAATGGTACCATTTCTGAAAATCGCCAAAAATCACGACCAAAATAGTACCATTTGAAATGGTAAAAATCAGAACAAAAAATTTTGCCATTTAAGAAAAATTCCCCTATTTCACTAAAATTAAGCCCCTCAAACCCCCAAAACCCCCAAAACCCCCAAAATTAAACCTCCTATTGGCGATTTTATGATATCCACCAAAATTGAGGGGGTTGGCCCCCCCCCCCCCAGAATTGCCATGGATACTCATAGATTTGCCATGGAATCATGGATACTCATAGATTTGCTATGGATAGTTCATAGATTTGCCATGGATACTCAGAATCGCCAATGTCTTTTAACCAGATCAAACTGGTAATTAATAACCATAAAATCATAATTTTTCCCTTCAACAGGTAAGATAAAGTACACAGAGGAAGTTTATGACGCGTGCATGACGTCATTCGACTACCTGCCTCTGGCTGCCATCATGAACAATCAGTTCCTGTGTGTCCATGGGGGCCTCTCTCCCGAGATCCAAACACTCGATGATATTAAGAAGGTGGGTTTATAGAAAATCCTGAGATTGATTTGAGTTGAAATTAATTTCTGTGGCACAAATACAGCACAATTCCTAACACTCATGATGTCATTAAGAAAGTTTAGTGAGTTTATTGAGTGGCCTAATACAGGTGTTTGGTCACCTCAATGTCTCAATAGAATAGGGTCCAGTATTTTGTGAAGAGGTTCGTTGTGCATCAGTAGAGACGATATCGACTTCAACTGAGAAACATCAACAAACCTTTTGTTATATTGTAAACTGTTTTGTACGGCCATCCCAGATTTAAAAACCTTGCAACTTTGATGTCAAAAACTTGCCGTTTTAAAACGCCGATAAAACATCTTGACATATTTCTTGACGCCACTCACAGTTGATGTAAGTCCCGGCTATCTGAGTATCTAGCTCTAGCATTGGGTCTACGTATAATTCACTACTCTAACCCGCTGTCATGTATGTATGTATGTATATATACGGATAATAAGTATAGTTCCGTTATCCCGTATAATGCGCTCACTACATGAATAAGCTGCTGTTATGACGTCATTTTCATAGCTTAAAATGATGCGCTGATGACGGTGGGGCAACTAATTTACATGGCCGGCGTATGGTTATATGTAGTTTGGTAGACTCCATGCAGTTAGTGCGTATTATAAACTGAAACAATATGTAAACCAAACATCAATTATATAGGTACATATCTGACCTTGATACACGCACAGTCTTGTTATATTATAAGAGCTCCTTCACAAAGTTATTTGATCAAATACTTGAGAGATGCAAATCGATCATGTTAAAGAATCCTTACAGTTCAATTATTGAAATATATTCAAAAATATGTTTCTTGACTTTTATTCAAACAAATTAATGAATAGCAAAGAACAGAGTTTGCATAAATTTCAGATCGTAATGACATATTATATGATTTGATATGCAGCTAATAATAGCTTAATATAAAGTAGATAATGCCTATTCCTATATTATGTTCTACAAATATAAAACGATTCAGGTTAGTAGGTAAACGGTGCTTATGAACGTTTATATTTAAAACATTTATAAAGTTATGTATAATTCACTTAGAACATTAAACACATGATCCCTTGCCTCCTTTTTCAACCCCACCCCTATCTATGAGACAGGACAAAATGAAAATCATTAAAATAATCAAACATGGTTTCAAATGTTCAATTGGTGTGTTTCTTTCCTATTTCATTCTGAAAGTGTTCTGAAGACGGAAATCAGAAATGTTCTCGTACACTGATAAGTTGTTGTAAAGTGCAGATTCGTTTTCTGTGTTATTTCACCGAACTATTTGTGTCAAATGTTGGTTTATAAAAATTTTGTTTCTCAGCACAAACCCAGACGGATGGTTGGATATAAAATGATTAAATTCCCCGTTTATTTCAGCTTGATAGATTCAAAGAACCCCCCGCGTACGGTCCCATGTGTGACTTGCTGTGGGCAGACCCCATTGAGGACTTTGGGAACGAGGGAAACAGCGACCACTTCAGTCACAACTCAGTGCGCGGCTGCTCCTTCTTCTTCAGGTAATAACCACTTCAGTTACACAGACAGACAGATTGACACAGACACACAGACAGACACAGACTGACAGACTGACTACGACAGACTGACACTGACAGACTTACTCAGAGACAGACAGACAGACAGACAGACACTTACAGGACAGACTGGACAGACAGACGGACTGGATGACAGACTGATTCACACGTATAGGCTTCACCACATTGACAAACACGACACTGGCAGGACAGGAACGAAATAAACTATGCCTTTCTTCATTCCGATTCGATAGCCATTTAATTTAATTACATACATTCAACAAAGCTAATATCATATTTTCATACAGGCTGACTTTTACATGTTTTAAGAAAACTCGGTCCTCCAGACAATTTGCAGACTATTTGACAGGAACAAAACTGACGAACCGATAAAACAGATTGTTGCCTTCTTGCCATCTGAAGGTATCATTTCACCACAGCCGAATTGAGAATAATCAATTTCAGGAAAAAAATTCATTTAATTTATAAATTCATTTTCCATTTTACAAAATAATAATGCCTACTAACTATAGAATCACTGGTTGTCATATTGCCATCCTTTTAGTACAATGGTATATAGGTGGATAAAATTTATTAGTCTGAAATGGAACAATTGGTTTCATATGTTCATTTCACCATAGATGACGTTTGACTAATATTATTTGTTGAAAACTGCAAACAATATGTTTGTATTGGTGTCATGTAATAAGTAGACCACAGCCGATTAAATAATCAAAGGCATTGCATAAAAACCATCCTTCTGTTTGTCAGATAACAGAGTTAGTTGATAACAGACAACATTAAATAGGTTTGTTGTGGAATTACCTGTCTTCCTGTGTCAAGATAGTTGAACTTGCAGCCCGTATAATAGACAGTTGTTAGTAGTTTAACTGTCATTTGTCTACTTACCTGACTGTACAAAAGGCATTGCACAGTTACACGCGCGTGTTTGGCAGGAAAACAGACTGGCATAACAGACAAACTGGCAGAAAAAACAGACTGGCATTAAGACAAACTGACAGACAAACAGACAGACTGACCAGTACTACAGACAGATAACAAACAAACAGACGTTTACACTATCGAACTACCAGTTCAACAGTAAAAACAGACAAACATAAACAGACAAACAGAAACTTTGATAAGTTAACCGCTCAGACACATTGACTGACCAGTACTGACTGACTAGATAACCAGACGTTTACACTATCGAACTTACAGTTCAAAGACAGAAACAGATATAAACACACAAACAGACTTACATAAATACACGTATACAAACCCACACACACTAGAATATTCCAAAGGAGGCTCGTGGAAATATAAGCAAATTGCATCTGTTACTACGTTAACTCGTAATAATGACATGGTTTAACACACAGACGCTCTGCTGCATTGTGTGTTTTTAAACCTCGTGAGAATACAACGTTGTCATCAACTTACCATGTTAACTTGCCTATTTATGACGTAAGCACTTGAAACAGCGTGCTGGGTTCTAGAGAAATATTAGGTTCAATTTGGAGGAGTTACAAATGTGCTATGAAATGAAGTCATTTTTATAATTTTTAATTAGTTTTTATTGCACGAAGGAACTGTTTAAATAATATCACAATAAATTCGTGAATTCTTGTAATCACTGTCATATGAAAGGGAGCTGATCTCTGAGACAGTTAAGACGGATTTGAGCCAAAGTTAACTTTTTTATTTCAATAGTTCATAACCTTCATCAATCAAATTCAATTCAAATTCTAATTTCTTCAATCTACATACATTTCCAGATATCGCTGTTTGTAGCTTGTTTCAGATACCGTTGTTTGCCTGTCATTAGATTCAACTCATTTAGCAACAATGACAAACTTGTGACAAACTCGAGCTATAACATTTTCTATATTATATTTGTTTACCCCATCATCCTAACAACTGTACCCGTTAATTTCATCAACCAATCAGCCACTCGGTGGAGGCCCACGTAATCACATCAGGGATGTTGTACGTGACCAACTAGTGGTTGAGAATGACGTCATTATCAGGAGTTAGAATGGGGTATTGTGAGTCTATGACGCGTGTAGTTTGCAGCGGAGTCGAGTGTAATTCTATCTCATGGTTTCAATATAGGGATTCATAGTGTGCCAGATAGCACGGCATTTCTGGGATGTGCTATTGTCAGGGAATTTATTGAAATAGAACTATGGAAGGGAGTGACATTTAGGAATAAAATTATTTCAGAATTTAGAGATTTAGTGTTGTCACTTGCCGAGGTTAAGTGATGTCAGAGCAAACTCGTGTCTTGAATCAGAGTAAACTGGTGTCAGAGACCAGAGTTAATAAGTAGTGTCAGAACTGATTGAACCATTGAACCGGTCGTAGAAACTGGTGTCAGAAAAACTAGCACCAGAGTAAACTGGTGTCAGGAAAACTAGCGCCGAGTAAGCTGGTGTCATGGGAAACTGGTGTCAGAGTAAACTGGTGTCAGGGGAAACTGGTGTCAGAGTAAACTGGTGTCAGAGTATACTGGTGTCAGGGGAAACTGGTGTCAGAGTAAAGTGGTGTCAGGGTAAACTGGTGTCAGAGTAAACTGGTGTCAGGGGAAACTGGTGTCAGAGTAAACTGGTGTCAGGGGAAACTGGTGTCAGAGTAAACTGGTGTCAGAGGAAACTGGTGTCAGAAAAAACTGGTGTCAGGGGAAACTGGTGTCAGAGTAAACTGGTGTCAGGGGAAACTGGTTTCAGAGTAAACTGGTGTCAGGGGAAACTGGTGTCAGAGTAAACTGGTGTCAGGGGAGACTGGTGTCAGAATAAACTGGTGTCAGGAGAAACTAACACCAGAGTAAACTGGTACAAGGAAAACTAGCGCCAGAGTAAACTGGTCTCAGAGTAAACTGGTGCCAGGGGAAACTGGTGGCAGAGTAAACCAGTGTATGATTAAACTGGTAAGAGTAAACGGTGTGAACTTTGTTATCAAGTTATCACCCTAAATTGTCCAATGTCCCTGATTGTACCCTTAGAATTGTACCCATAGCATTGTACCCTTAAAATTGTACCTTAATTATTAACCCCCTGATTATTTCAGTTTTGCAGCTTGCTGTGAGTTCCTGCAACGTAACAACCTCTTATCAATAATCCGGGCCCACGAAGCTCAAGATGCCGGGTGAGTGCAACTTTTAATTGGATAATTGATTATCATTCTGTTAATTGATAAATTGAATAATGTAATTTATTTATAAATGTTCATATTTATGATTTTACAATTTATATATTGTTAATTTAATGACTGCTTGCCATAGGACTATAGGACCTTGTCATATATATCTTCATTAACAAAATGACGATATTTTCCTTGATGAAGTTTTATATAATGATTCAAACCGTCTTACTCATCATAGAATCCTATCAAATCCAATGAATTAATGACAGTCTGACGTATGTCGCAAATTATTTTAATTATTCCGAATTATTAATTATCATTTATTAGACATTTTATAAGACAGAGAAGGATTTTTATAATTTAGTAATTTGTACCTACCTATCGGTATCATTTCATAGTTCATAGACGTCTCAAAGTTGAGAGCTTATTGCATTTTAATAAAATAGATATTAGATTTTATACAAGTATTAAGGGGGGGGGGTAAGGCAAACTTTGGCAAACTTTGGCAAACGCTTCCACTTTTTTTGGAGTTTGCCAAAAAAAGTGTTTGCCAAAGATTGCCATAGTTTGCCAAAGTTTGCCAAAATTTGCCAAAGTTTGCCAAAAATACCCCAAAAATTTTGTAATCTCTGATTTCTTGTCCACAGTCCATACAGAACTTGTGCATAATGGTTTTCAAAGGAGCTGAATCGATATCCTATGCTTAATTTTCATTTAGACCTTCCCCTTCGAGGCTTTACGCCTGGACCTTCCCTCTCCAAGCACCATACTGTTTACAAAAAGGTATCCTAAGGCTGAAGGACCAGGGTTAGAAATTTCGAGAACCTTTTCATTCGAGAAAAGAGATGTTTATAATTCCCAGGCATGGATCCATGTATCTACTTTCTACTAATCTTTAACCAGTTCATCAGATAACATGTCTACTGCAAAATGGTACCACAGGAACATGACCAAAATTAGCCTGCATTAGTGTCCATGGGGCTGGAGGCTGAGTGTAGGGTAATTTCAAAAATTTGCCTTCATTGAGGCTTATGGTTGCAATAGTCTAATTTTCGAAAAAAGCCTCTACTGTTGAGGCTAATTAGCGTTCACTAGCTTCCATTAGCCTCCACTAAACCTCTATGAAGGCTTAAATTTTGATTTAGCCTCCACTGAAGAATAAGCCTCCATTAGCCTACACGGAAACTGAAATATAACATTTTCGCGGAGGCTAAAGCATTAAAATGGAGCCTAGTGGAGGCTATTCGGAGGCTCACTGGAGCCTTAATCAACTAGCTGACTCTGGTAAAATGTGCACTAATTTAGTAATTTGAAAAACAATTTATAGATTCAAACTTTCAGATGGCTCCAACTATCCTCCACTGAGCACCACTCAGCCTCCACTAGGCTCCACTCCGCCTCCAATACGCTCCACTCCGCCTCCAATAGGCTCCACTCCGCCTCCACACAGCCTCAACTAGGCTCCAGACAGCCTCCACTAGGCTCCACACAGCCGTCACTAGGCTCCACCCAGCCTCCACTAGGCTCCACACAGCCTACACTAGGCTCCACACAGCCTCCACTAGCCTCCACACAGCCTACACTAGGCTCCACTCAGCCTCCAAGAGGCTCCACACAATCTCCACTAGGCTCCACTCAGCTTTCACTAGGTTCCTCACAGCCTCCACTGGGCTCCACTCGGCCTCCACTGGGCTCCACACAGCCTCCACTACTATAAAGTGAAGGCTGAGTGGAGCCTGGTGGGGGGTGATTGGCGCCTAGTGGAGGCTGTGTGGAGCCTAGTGGACCACTAGTCTCTACAAAGCTTCCAATAGGCTTCACACAGCCTCCATTAGGCTTTACACAACCTCCACTAGGCTCCAGTAAGCCTCCACTAGGCTCCACACAGCCTCCACCAGACTCCAGTCAGCCTCCACTAGGCCCTAATCAGCCTCCACTAGGCTCCACTCAGGCTCCAATCAGCCTCTACTAGGCTCCACTCAACCAAAACTCAACCTCCTCACAGCCTCCACTACTAGTGTAGGCTAAGTGGAGCCTAGTGTAGAGTGGTTGGAGGCTGAATGGAGCCTAGTGGCTCTGCAAAGGCTCCACTAGAGCACTAGGCTCCAGACAGCCTCCATTAGGCTCTAAACAGCCTCTAATCAACCTCTACTGGGCTCCGAGCAGCCTCCACTACTAGTGAAGGCTGAGTTGAGCGACTAGGTTCCACACAGCTTCTACTAGGCTCTACAAAGCCTCCACTAGGCTCCAATCACTCTCCACTAGGCTCCTCAGAGCCTCCACTAGGCTCCACTATGCTACACACAGCCTCCACTACTAGTGAAGGCTGAGTGGAGCCTAGTGTAGACTGGTTGGAGGCTGAATGGAGCCTAATGGCTCTGCAAAGCCTCCACTAGGCTCCAGACAGCCTCCACTCAACCTCTACTGGGCTCCAAGCAGCCTCCACTACTAGTGAAGGCTAAGTGGAGTCTAGTGGAGGATGAGTGGAGGCTGAGTTGAGCCTAGTGGACCACTAGGTTCCACACAGCTTCTACTAGGCTCTACAAAGGCTCCACTAGGCTCGAATCACTCTCCACTAGGCTCCGCTCAGTCTTCACTAAGCTCCACACAGCTTCTACTAGGCTCTACAAAGCCCCCACTGGGATCCACTCAGCCTTCACTAGGCTTCTCACAGCCTCTACTAGGCTCTACAAACTTACAAAGCCCCCCACTGGGATCCACTCGGCCTTCACTAGGCTCCTCAGAGCCTCCACTAGGCTCCACTATGCCTCCACTTGGTTCCACTCAATCTTCACTAGGCAATTAGCATTCTCAACATGTCGGGTTATGTTGCAGGAATCCATGGAAACTGGCCAATGGTCACGGTGGGGCCTTACTATTGATTTTATACTGCAGTATCAGACTTATGTAGCGTGGATGCTTCGGTTTTTGGGCTCCATACAACAGTTTGATCGACAGTTTGATCGACTACTTGAATGCTTTAAATTTAAAGTAAGAGGTATTATGAAATATCGTATTTGTTACTGTAGCCTTCTACTCTATTCAATGTCGATGTAGTCTCTGTTACAGCGTCTGGATAACGTCAAAATGTGAAACAGACCTTGGGAATCGATTCAGCATCTTTAAAAATAATACTATGGGTACCTAAAGTGTTGCCAAAGTGGCTAAAAAGGTGTTTTATTTTTGGCAAACTTTGGCAAACTTTGGCAAATGCTTCCAATTTTTTTTGAGTTTGCCAAAAAAAGTGTTTGCCAAAGTTTGCCATAGTTTGCCAAAGTTTGCCTTACCCCCTCCCCTATTAATTTCAAATAGATACAATCACACTGTAGTAAGTATGTCTAATGTCTGATTTAAAACGCCTGGGCGTGACGTTTCATTGTAAATTAATAATAATGAACTGATTCCATCACAGTAAAAAGTTAGAGCGCTTGGCGCCTTACCTTCGGGGCTTCGCTCCAACTTCTAATAATCATACGTTTACCTATAGCGCATCGGATTTCGGCCTATCAGAGAGCACGATTTCATCATAATGCGCGCTCATTGGTCGAGCATTTAGTGCTGTGGGTATTGGTAGGTGAACTGATATATGGCATGTCACAAGGTCACAGAAAAGGCTTTAAGTCGCAGAAAATAATTTTAGAATATTTCAATATTAAGAATATTTAAGTCTAGAATATTTAAGTTTAGAATATTTAAAAAAACCTGAGTGTTGGTGGTTTTGAAGAACAATTCATCATTCAAAATGTCTGCTGTCAATAGCCTATCAGCTACATGCATCCTATAAGATTTGCTCCTTTGATATATTTATTAAATTTAATATGAATGATAATGAATTATTAAGTTAGCGTGTAATATCGAAGTGTCTAGACTATATAAGTGACGTCATAAAAACATTTCTTTAATTTGTGATAATGACTTCATCTCACCAGCCTATCCATCTTACGCATATATCATATAGATTATAGACGTGCAGGGCTATAAAAGTTATGAAGATTAATATTATGTATTTAAAACTATCATATTATGATCATTGTGATATCACGATCAAATGAAAGTTTAGGCCATGAAATGGACCTGGGATCCTAACTCGTTATCCACACTTCAATGCATTGTCTATAGATGCATGCATATTTTGATTTAGCCAATTGTAACACAGAGATCTAATGGGGTCAAATTGTTGATGAAAATAGCATATTTTTTTGCATTTATCGAGGAACTCGCTATATCGGTCCCTGGTTACTGGTAAGCTGGTAGTTTAGGCAATATCCTTGGTTATCATGATAAGAATGTCCTATGGTTGCCATAGAATATTGCATACGATGATCATCGTCAGTTTATAATGTGGTGAAATGAGTGAGATTAGTGAAGTATTACATAGTAACATAATTATTATGTTCCTAATTTGGACCAAATCGTAATCTCTGTTAAATTAAATCATATTATCTGCCATAGCATAGGTTTTACACTAATGAATAGGTGGTTAAGAGTGACGTCATTATCATGATTAATAATGACGAATTGTCGACACAAATTCATCTGCTTTCCTAAGGAATATGGTAAAGTTCCACGAATTCCTAAGAATCAATATTCCTCTTATAACAGTGTCATATCAAATTGGATGGTTAATGGTTATCTATATAAGGAATATGTTAAGTTGCACCATAATTATGCTATACCATGATAAAAACTTGTATTTTTCATTATATTTCAAGAACTCAAGACGTTTACTCTGTATTTTTTCTGGGCTACAACCTTCACAAAGTTATAATTTACATTAGATAAAATTTAACAATGTCCGAAATATTTGCACAATCCTACACTACAATCATTACACACTACACCCACTAGATAGGATTGTGATGACGTCATTATCAGGGATTAACGTAGTGTTTTACTGACATCACACCGCAAACTCCACTGTCTTGTGTAACTAGCATTGATAATAAGGCACGGTAAATGTTACACGACACAATTCCAGTGTTATATGTCTTAGTCGAGACATTGACCAATCAGAGCGCTAGTTGACGGTCAAATCGCTCGCTGATTCGTCAGTTTCGCACTGGTTTGATGCTGGTCTATGTCGCTATTAAACTATATACTCGGGTTTAACATTAATAATAATAAAAGTATTGCATGAGTCATCTTGAATCGCAGAGTGCTATTACGAAGGTTATTGCACTCGGGTAAGAAGTTCAAAATTTGCAAAAATTTATAAAATTTAGAAAATACGGAGTATTCAGTCGAAATTACGTTATATATTATGTGTTGGTAAGGGCATCAGTTCTTCAGATTTCAGATTCTTTAACTAGCCCGACACATTTTAAATCCACAGAGTTTGATCCTGATTGAAAATGCTTGGTATTACTAAAATATCGAACCGAACAATTTAATATAAAACTGTGAACGTATTTTTTCAGCTATCGGATGTACAAGAAGAACCAAGCTACAGGATTCCCCTCCCTCATCACCATCTTCTCTGCTCCAAACTACTTGGACGTGTACAACAACAAAGGTAATTAATTAGATAGTTAATTACCTAATTAGTTAATTAGTTGGTGGAGTTTAGCTGTAATTAGTTTTAATTAGTTGATTGACCATTTTCATCATTCTAAAAAAGAGTTCGGTGAGTATGCAATAAAATTTCTAAATTGGTCGCAATATGGAGTTGAAACTTTAACCATCGGGTTGATAAAATATTCTTAATTGCCATCTACATCGCATAGGTAGACTTAAGATTTATTGAAACTTCATGAAACCATTTATAGATTGATTGATATTTAATCAATTCAAAACACGAGAGTTCTTACTAAAGACTACCTATAAAATATGTTCTATTGTATTCATCTTCACAAAACCATTGGGGGGGGCATTCGAAACGATACCATGATAGTACATTACTCTTATTTACAAATATAACAATGATAAGGTTTCAGTGTTTTACAATGGTCCATTGTTCTTCCCGATCTGATAATGTACCTAATATATAGCCTGTACTGTGGGACCACTGTGTTGATTAAAGTGTGTACAGACAATTAATTCTCTGTGTAGTGGACATTAAATGTACATCGTACAACGACGAGACATTTAATTTTAGCAATGCATCGAATGTAGCGATTCTCGGAAAAACATCTGCTCTTTTGACAAGAACTAGGTGGGTAGATGTGCTTCCGAAGATACGCTGAAACAGTCGAATTCCCTCTGAATTCTGAGAAAAGCCCGTATATTTCTCTCTGGAACAGTCAAATTCCCTCTGAATTCTGAAAAAGCCCGTATATTTCCCTCTGAAACAGTCCAATTCCCTCTGAATTCTGAAAAAGCCCTCATATTTCCCTCTGAATTCTGAAAAAGCCCGTATATTTCCCTCTGAATTATGAAAAAGCCCGTATATTTCCCTCTGAAACAGTTTAATTCCCTCTGAATTCTGAAAAAGCCCGTATATTTCCCTCTGAATTCTGAAAAAGCCCGTATATTTCTCGATTCTTCGCTGCATTCCTCCAGCTGTGAGGTGTGTGTTATGTTTACTAATGTACATGTGCGCTCTGCTATAGGTTGTTGAAAGGATTGCAGGTTCTCTGCACAGGGTAAGGAGTAGGCAGTCGAGAGTGACGTCATTATCAGGGGTTAGAGTGGTGTTTTGATGATGTGAGGAAGCGTGTTTTCTTCTCCTGACTTTGAGTGTTATGGTATACTCAAGGACAGATCTGTTTAAACTTGGAATAATAATTTACATATTTCATTATTTTTAGTCGCATTGAATAAGACCTAGACGTTGTTATAATTTCCATTTTTACAAGAGGAAAAAGTCAAGTACAGTAAATAAATCAAAAAGTATAGAAAAATGCGTATTATATAAACTGAAGAGTAAGTCAGTGGCCACGTATATTTTATTTTTAACAACCTTCTACATATACACTGTACAGTATGGGTACATGCCTTACATTGTTACTACCTGACTGATTGTATTGTACAATTCGAACCTATTTGGAAGCCGTGTGGATGTGTTAATTGAATTCCATACAAATTACAAACCCATGGAAACACGATGGGAATTTATATTTCTTCTTGAATTAAGTTCGCGCGGAGGTTCATTTTGTCAGTAAAGCATTTGATGGTGTAACTCACACACCAAAATGAACAACTCAACGTCGTCAACTTACAACTTTTAGCTGTAGTAATGACGTCATCATCTCACCACTTTCAATGACGGTATCAACTCAGCATGGTAGTATAATGCAAGCTTGCAAGGTTGCAACATATAACGTACTTCGGGTGAACAATGGTATTACCAGAACTTAGATTGTAGATCATATTAAAGTGAGATAATAGAAAACTCTCTGATTCCATGGTAGTGGAAGCTATTTCTAAGAACTTTGGTAGGTTACGAGCACACATTTATATAATTTGCTAATTCATACCATGCATTTTTAGATGCTGAAACAATTTTATATGGTATGCTTTTCAAATGATTTTGTCCATTTACAATTACTGAAAGTGGTTTTACAAATTCATTTCATTCATCATAATCCCTGTCATTGTTGGAGGAATCTGAGTTATGATTTACCATTCATTTCCTCATTCTGTCATTAAATTAAGCACTCAATAACTCAATCACTTAATCATTCTAATAATGACTCATTCGCCCATTCACTCACCCTCTTACTCATTCGTTCAGTAACTTGCTCGTTCACTCACTATTAACTCATTCACTGACTCCTTTAGCCCTCTACTCACTCACTGAAGCTGTTACATCTTCAATAACTCACTCATTTACTTGCTAACTCAATCACTTGCTCATTCATTCAATTACCCACCCATTGATCGATTCACTTTTTGACTCATCCAATTATTTAACTATTCGATCATTAAATTGCTCATTTACTCACTACCTCTATCAGATCTTCACTAACTCACTTCATCAGGCTCTCAATCAATCACTCATCACTCACAAACTCATTCACTCTCTGACTCACTTAAATCACTCACTGAATCACTCATTTACTCACTACCTCTATCAGATCTTCACTAAGTCACTTCATCATGCTTTCAATCAATCAATCACTCATTGACCCTATCACATCCAATCTCTCATTCACTCATTCATATTACTAACTTTCCTTTAAGTCACTTAATCACTCACTGACTCACTCATTTTCTCGCTCATCCACTCCCTGACTCACTGAATCACTCATTCATTCCCTGACTCGCTGATTCGCTCATTTTCTTGCTCATCTACTCACCGATCCACTCATTCATCGCTCATCTACTCACTGAATCTACCACATCTTCATTCACTCACTCACTCATTCATGCTTTGTCTCTCTCGTTGAGTCAATGCAGAAGCCCTGATAATTATCCTATTCTAGGACATATACTTTATTTCTCTCTATATAAAGCAGTATGAGCAGCCCCAACCTAGAGTATATAATATTAAACCCCGCACGAGAAATAGGCGGGTTGGATGACGTCATTGTCAAAGCCCAATGTAGTGAGTTGATGACGTTGAACCGCCTATTTCTCGTGCGCGGCTTATATATGTGTCTCGCGCCAAAAATAGGCGCTTCAATCTCATCCACATTTACATCTATATGATCCATGGTGATTACGTCATGTTATAATCGCCTATTGGTCATGGACGTCATATGCCATACGGTAGATTTCATATTATGATATTTAATATTTTGTGCTACCCAATAGAAGCGAGGGCCCGTACAGATTAATGGTTGTGCATGAGAAATAGGCGGTTCAACGTCATCAACTCATTATATCATGATATGATAATGACGTCATCCTACCCGCCTATTTCTAGTGCGCGGCGTATAATGGTTGCTACCTCGGCTATTATGTGTAGAGAGTTGAGCTTGAAGAGAGTTACATTAATTGATGAATGTTTTATATCTTCTTCAGCGACAATTATTGTGCGAGACACTGGCCAAAAATATATCGCGAAAAATAAGTTTCAGAGCTTTGCCGAAATCGTTGTGGCATTGACTAACTTGTCAAATAGACCTGTGGGTAAGGATACACCCGTAAATCGTATAAATAATTTACCCCGAATAAATAAATATTTCCCATGAGATCAGACAACCGATTATCCTGTTAGGTCAACAAATCATTTACCCATATTTCCATCGACCCCTTTGAACTAACTCCTTGGATTTAAAAAGGGTATTCTCAATAGGTTAATAGTGCCGAGACCGTTATAAAAGCTGTATAAGCGAATGCTTACTGTAATTTGTAAAATGAATCACATTTGAATTTGAATTACCTTAGGAGGTGTATTTATTTGGGATAGAATTTCGGTATTTCAAATTTTGGTAGGTTGAAAATATGGGGATTTTTCAAGTCATTACTCGTGTTAACATATGATAATGACGTCATTTCGAAATTTCATGGTGGGTGAAATGGGGATTTTTCTGAAAAATCCCCAAATTATAACCTTTATAAATAAACCTCCTAAGGTAATTAATTTCTGTTCGCACGAGTGCTCAAGTACTGTACGACACTTTTGTCATTTTCCAAGCCGTGACATTTGCAATACCACCACGATATTACCCCCACGTTAACATTGAATAATCCCGCTTACTAAAAACAGGTGTGTCACCGTCAGATGAATGACGTCATTATCATGGTTTGAAGTGACGAATTGATGACGAAAAGGTCCTATTTTCAAGCTAAAACCTGCACTCAAGTATATTCTTATTAATGAATAGTTTAAGATGAGATGACGTCATTACCATACTCTAAAGTAGCATCTTGTCGACGTTGCATCTCCTATCTTATTCTGCACGTATCCGCTCACGAGAAATAGGCGGGTAGGATGACGTCATTATCATACCGTTATGT
This sequence comes from Beroe forskalii, assembly GCA_011033025.1. NCBI lineage: Eukaryota > Metazoa > Ctenophora > Nuda > Beroida > Beroidae > Beroe > Beroe forskalii. The sequence goes on along the minus strand of WFMF01000001.1, from coordinate 340,380 downwards.
AGTGAGTTGATGACGTTGAACCGCCTATTTCTCGTGAGCGGGGTTTAGATATGTCTCTGCAAGTAGTTTTGTGCAAGTCTCTCATGCATCAAACAGCTGTGTGCCCTGGGCTACGTGTGGAGCGTTGAAAATGTGGAGGAATATGTATGCGTGTGTGAATAAGTATGCGACATTATAGCTTAAGAGAATGATAATTTGTGGCTTTTTGGGGCAAAATAAATTTGTGGATTTTTAGGAAACCAATGCAAACTGCAGTGGTTTTAGGGGAATAAATTTTTAGTTTTTGTCATGCATCCAACAGCTGTGTGCCCTGTGCTTTGTGGGTCTTGTACTGTACCGACAAAAATGTGAGAATATGTGACAGTATGCGGATTTTTAAGAGAAATAACTGAATAAATATATGAGTGAATAATGAATATGTGACATTATTTAGTTCTAAAGAAATAAATTTGTGGCATGCGTGAGTTTTTAGAGAAATAGGTTTTAAAATATTTGGAAATGTTGTATGCGTTGGCTTTGGAGAAACAAGTTCTTGAACATGTGTGGATTTTCAGTAAAGAAATGCCTGAATAATATATTTTGTGGATTTTCAGGGAAACAAATCAACAGCACCTGCAAATTACGATGCTTTGTAACTATTGACTGAAATATTATATGTGCTGGTTTAGGGTATAACCACACTGAAGCAAATAGATGTTGAACGTCATACAAATTCCAGTGTCCCTCTCTGAACTTCTGAAATGTACATCATATTTTAATTTGTCTCCATCGTACATCATTGCTGTCAAATTTATGGTGTATACCAATGCAACAGCATGTATGTATGTGTGATGGTGATTTACAATTATTTGACTTTATGGGGAGTTAAACTGAGAGATTCTGGGAGATGAAACCCCTGTGTTTTCCCTTAAGCGTTTGGACCTTTTTGACGATATTTGCACGTGTATATTTAGCATTCTAACAACCTTGTATATCTTCCAGTACATGTTTCTTACGTTCAATTACACTAGCTTCCCTTACTGTTCCTGGATTTCGTAAACTCAATAACACTTCCTAGCCCCTAGTCACATACCGTAGTAATGTATATCGTCCAGTAGCTGTTTCATACACTCCGTTACACTAGCTTCCCTTACTGTTCCTGGATTTCACTAGCTTCCCCTAGTGTTCCTGGATTTCACTAGCTTCCCCTACTGTTCCTGGATTACACTAGCTTCCCCTACTGTTCCTGGATTTCACTAGCTTCCCCTACTGTTCCTGGATTTCACTAGCTTCCCTTACTGTTCCTGGATTTCACTAGCTTCCCCTACTGTTCCTGGATTTCATTAGCTTCCCCTAGTGTTCCTGGATTTCACTATCTTCCCCTAGTGTTCCTGGATTTCACTATCTTCCCCTAGTGTTCCTGGATTTCACCAGCTTCCCCTACTGTTTCTGGATTTCACTAGCTTCCCCTACTGTTCCTGGATTTCGTACTCTCTAGGCCCCCACGTCTTTACGTCTCTACGGGCGCTGTATTTATCCTAAATATGGACCCTGAACGCTTCATTCATATTTTCCTGCGCCCCTCTTTATACGCTCACGCACAACCAGTTGTCACCGTGACGTCATCAGTTCACTATTGTAATGTGTGATAATGACGCTATTATCAGGAATCCGTATTTGTCTTGTGAAGGCCTGTTTATACCGCTATTGTATGCGTCATTTGCAAATGGAAAGTGGTTAAGAGTGGCGTCATTATCAGGATTTAGAGTTGGGGACCTGATGACGACATTATTAGGGTTTGGAGTGGGGAGCTGGTGACGTTATTATTTGGGTTTAGAGTGGGGAGCTGATGACGTCATTATCAGGGGTAAGAGTGGGGAGTTGATGAAGTTGATCTGTTGTTGGTTATATTATGTCTAATACTTACTCGAATTTGATGATATAATATTATTATGTTGTTTGTATACACACATGTAGAGGTCGTATAAATCATTTACTTGCGTTTAGAAATGGGTAAAAAGAGAAGCTGCCTTTTAGAGCTGAGATTTAAGTGGTGCAATTTCCCACATTAGATGACCTTATGAACCTTGGCTTATTGCACTTACCTCAGCTAGGTATGTAGTTACTCACGCGAGATTTTATAACCAGCAAGCGAGAAAAATGTCATGAACTTATTTCATTGAGCTATGATAATGACGTCATAATCACTAACCGCCTATTTATCCTGTGCGCATTATTACTTATTTATAAGTGGATAGCGTCATTAATCATTAATTCTGTGAACTTAAGAGTGGTTAATTAATGGCAACTTTAGAGTGCTGAATTCATGTCGTACTATCAGATTATGATTCAGGTATGCGAGGGTTACATCATTGTTATTCAGTAATGCTGAAACCCTCGCCACTTAACACTTTAACAAGTTACCGCATACGTGATCTCGAGCTTTAACAAACTGAATCAAAAGTTATTCAGAATTCTTCATCCTTTGTACTTTTGAAATGATACGTAATGATAAAATCAAGAGGGTTGTAAGCCCCCTCCCATGTTGGTTTGTGTGTTATCTTGCCTCCCATAATATGCAATGACGAAGCTCTTAAATTTTGAGAAAATATCCAATCATAAAGTCATGATTGGATATTGTCACAGTTGACAGGTAAAATAATGAGTTTTCATTCTAGGGGCTTATTTTACGTGTCAAGTTTGATAATATCTACATATCCTATAGACATTTTGCATTTAATTTTAATAGCCCCTTACATGTAATACCCTGATCTCGAACCCTAGCTACGTTGCTGTTAATAATAAGCTGTACGTCTAACGAGCTTGCGTACCTGACCTCAATCATTACACTCCATAGAGTATAGAGCTCGTCGCCCTGTTAAATCCACACCCTGTTAACTATGATGTACAACGCCCTGTTAACTCTTACAAGCAGGGTTCGCTCTGCACCTTCTAGTAATAATGATGTATACGCCTCTTGTTTGTAATAGACATTGTGACGACATCAACTTACTGTTATAAACCCTGATAATGACGTCACTCTCCACTGAGCATCGTTATGTGTAGGGTCAACCATTTGCAGCTTATGTAATGCTGTACCAGATCTCATGACTTAAATGTAAGCAGCCTTTGTCAAAACATGGGTTTGCCTGAGAGTCAGTTGTCTGAGAGTGAGTCAGGTACATGTAGTCATTTGGCGCGATACTGGCGTGATACTGGCCTAGACGGATCGCTCAATTGACCAAATCATTTGTAAATCATAGGATTCTTATCTACGATCAACCGAGTCCAGTCGAGTAATCGGACCTCGGTTTCAATATTCATTCACTGAAGATCCTCGTTTTACCGCTGTGACTTCCTATTTTTCACGCGGAAAAAAGTTTGTCGTGACAATGAATGATGAAATGTTCTTATATATTCGCTTACATTTGGAATTTGAGTAGCTACGTTAGAAAGTTAAAGAGTTATTCCGGAAACATTTCAATTCTATGAGTCTAAATAAGTCCTCAAAAAACAAAAGTGTTTTTAGTTTTGTTTCGTTTTGTTTAGAAAAAAGGATGATAATATAGAAGAAATGCGTTTTGGCCCCAAATCTCTTTGAACCAAAATTTAGATCAAGAATATTTAAAAAATATGGGATATAATTCGGTTTAACGGTTTTTCCTTGTCCGTGACTACTAGGGTACTTGAGTAAAATTTAAAGTTTATTATAATTTGTAACGTTATTAAAATATCCAAATCAGTTAAATTTCCTAAATAAAAGCATAATTTCTACATTACCGTTTGAATTTGAAACTGTAACATATCCTGATTATTCGGAAACAGAAGCTCTCCCTCTCATATTCCGGAATTCCACAGAAAATAATCCCCGGCACACGTTGTGCGAGAGTGACGTCATTATCACGGCATAGAATAACGAACTGATGACGTTACGAATATATCCCATTGTCCTAGTGCATGTGTACAGCATGATCTAACTATAATTCTCTTCTGCAAATACCTAGAATTCTGTGCGGAATTTGCAATTTGCTTGGAATCTTGGAATTGTTTGGGAAAGCAGTGGTGCAGTGCTAATTCAACCAACCAATTCACAATTCACCAGTTGATTAACCTAATATATAAGTCTTATCAATCTAATAATTAATATACAAATCTTTTATTAAGCTGTTGTATTGTTATATTATATTTTCTTTGATATTATATACGAAACAATCGTCCAGTTTACCACTTCTTGTGCTTCCAAATTCCCAATTCCTTCATACAACACTAAACTTATGTATTATAATTAGACATACAACACTTAGAGTAGGCGGTAGAGAGTAACGTCATATCCTCGCTTTGAAGTGATGGATTGATGACGTCACTAGTGCATCTAAAACCCTTATATAATTAGAAGAGTTTATACATGGAGAAGAAATAGGCGGAATTATAGCATTCGGAAAATGCAGCAGGTTTTGGAAACTCAGACACTTGAAAGGTTTCACCTTAAATATAGCTATAAAAGTCACGGAAGGTTTATTGCTGGTTTTATGACGTCATCATCTGGGTTTGTAGTGGTGTTTTGATGACGATGTAGGGTGAAGTGTTTATCAAACGTGGTGTGTTTGTAAATTTTAATGGATTATTGTGCTAGAATTCTCTCCGAACGTTATAAAACCTCGAAACTCTCAACCAAATTTTCCGGCTCCCTTGATCCGATATAAAATGGAACAACCACAGTCTGTTCGGCATTATATAACAATCAATACCTTTTCTCACTTTTCGAGCTGTGCAACCGCCTCGACTTTGTTTCGTCTGCATCTCCACAGCACCCAAAGTGACAAGGTATAAATCTGTGTCACTCAGAGCCTCTCAAAGTGAGAATTAGAAAGTTACAGGGATTGGATCAGTTTATTTATACCTGTGGACTGTGTCGCTATAAGGAAAGAAGGAAATGCTCCCACTGGCATGGTTAATAGTACACACTATAGTTCGAGCTGTGCAACCTTCTCGACTTCGTCTCGATTGCATCTCCACAGCTCCCAAAGTGAGGAGGTATAAATATCTGTGTCGCCATAAGGAAAGAAGGAAATGCTCACACACTCTCGCATGATACACACTAGATAGTCTGGTGTTGTTATTAAACATCTGGTGATGTTAAATTGTATTACTTCTAACTATATAGAGACATGATCAGATTACAGCACTTCTGTACAGTGGCTTGTAGATGAAGACATAGATACATCTAAACTAATAAACTGTATTTTAATTCTCAACGAAGAAGAGATTTATTAATCAGTTTCACTGGCCTCTGTAAAAGTTCAGAAAAGTCCTCGTTAAATACCTCGGTTCGACGGAAAACTCGGCGTCTGCCTTTGTTTTAGCAAGATTAACGTTTATGCCTCGGCCTCGGCCTCGGTCTCAAAACCTACCTTCGGTCGATCATTGAGATAATGACCTGTAGAAATAAGATATCGCAGAGAAATTACAATGCCTCTTGTGTTAGACGCACTAATCAAAAATCAGTAAGAAACTTACGTTTTAGTAGAGTTATTCTCCGTTGAGAGAATCCTTTCTTTTAGATATAAATCAGAAAGCAGAAAATCACGTACTTCGTACTGTTTTACACTTGTACAGTGACCGTGTCCAAGTTTAACTGTAAGTTATACTATTTACCCAACTAAATGTTAGTGTACTTTAAACTAAAATTCATTTCTGGCTATGTGCCAGTATCTTGTGAATCCAGTATCTTTGAGAGTTGATAAAAGTCTTCATATTCGAAATAACTCAAACAATCAATCGGCGCGGATTCAATACTGGTGTATTACAGTAGACATTTTAAAGCTACCATAATTCCCTCATCCATGTTTCTTGCCCAGTTTTAAGGCGCTGCTACTCGACAATAATACAGTCTCTACAGGAGTTGAAACAATCTCTGACATATTTGCCAACATACCACTCAACAAAATTATGATATCCCAAATAACAGGTGGTTGAGATCATGACGTCATTATCATGTAATAACACGGTGAATTGATGACGCCAGCACGCCTATACTTCGAACCAGTAATATGTATACCCATCCTGCGCTACTGCACACTGCAGATGTTGGGAGTATGATCTTAGGCGTGCTAAAAATAGATTCATGTATATTTCAACTGAATGGCAGCATGGGATGTCAAGATTTCAAATTCTAGCATTTAGCGAGAGTAGACTCTAGATTGATTTAAATTCCAAGATTCTTAGTTTGATTTTCGCATATTTAGCGAAAGAAGCGTGCGAGGATTCCAGATTGATTAAATTTTGATGAAGCTCATATCAGGTTAATCGTAACTCTGTCAAATCATATTCTTCGATCTTGGAGAAAAGATCCATTCTTTGGTACACTTGAATTGTGCAATTTTGGAAAACTAGGTGCGTATATCTTTGACTCTAATTGAGTTTGCGCTTATAACTCGCACCATTTAAGTGTACCATTGTACTAAGGCATCCTTTTTCCTAATGAAACGGTCCATTGCATAGTTGTGGAATTTCATAGAATGAAAGTGTGTCAGTTTATTCTTCGAGCTATTTTTGAGTGGGCCTCCTGGGGTATTCCATACATAAAAGTAGGGAATAAGTATTCGTGTATATACTTAATATTCTACTCAACACTAGAATAGTAGCTTAGTAGAATTTCCTAACTTCCTAGGTAAAAGGCACATACTACAAATACTTATACATACCTTGAGGTTACAATGTGTAATGTGTAATGTGTACCTAGATAAGTGTACCTAGAACGTTAGGAAATTCTATTGCTGAGTAAAACCTCAAGGAAATTCTAGTGTTGAGTAAATGTGTTATCGTAATATCTAAAATATACTGCAAAATTTGGGAAAAATGACAAAATCAGGTATATATCCTGACAACTATATGCAAAGTTCGTAGTTTTTCGGAGCCAATCGCCGTATTTCATGCCACAAAAATATGAGTGAATTCCAGAAATTATTAAATTATTCCTGAAAATGTTGGATATGTAAAATATAAGCATTGTTAAATTCACAAACAATTCTATGCAGTTGCTATTCATATCACTCGTTTAGCTAATAGCAGTGAGTTGATGACGTCATGACGACTGGTATTTTACTGCTCTGCCTGTATTCACAATGTGACTGGTTATGTTAAACATGTACGTTTACTAAATATCCGTGCACAAAAAATAGAGTGCCCTTCTTTAACAATTTACTACTTTAAACTATGAAAATGACGTCACTCTCAACGGCCTATGTGGCAGCCTGTGTCTGAATAATTTTATTTATGTTTTGTATAAAATATGTTCGCTGTTTTTAACTTTCAGCAAAAAATATTATTATTCGGTAAAATGTATTCGTGTAAATGAGCCTTCAGCGTTACTATATAGAGATAAATATACGCCGTGCACGTAAAAGGTAAGGCTAAGTACAAGATGACGTTGTATGTATGATACATAAACCCAAATACTCAGATCGATTGATGCATAAACCGTACTATAAAATGTGTTCATTAATTGACTATTAAAATGATAGACGCATGGTCATGGAACTTCAACTTTTCCTAGTATCCATCTATCCATCGGATATTGCAGGAATTACTACAATTTGGTTCCAAATTTGACAATTTAACAGAATGCAGATACGATTCCCCAGCCCTTTTTCACCATATTGTACTTTCTATTACAATAATAAACATAGCATTCAGTGCTATGGATGTATTCACAATACAAAATGAAATCAAACTCAATTATTTTGAAGCAATTGCGCGAAAATTTTTATCAATTGGACTTTTACCAAAATTATTTTACCATCATTGTGAAATGTGAAGTATCTTTTCATTTATTGTACAATCTCCTTGCATATGAGCATATTCTATTGTGAATTCCTTTCCCAATACAATCCATAGCATAACTGTCCATTCTTTCCCCAAATACCAGCCCTAGCATGTATACACAATACACAGGAAGATGCTCAATTACCTCTAGCTGTCATTTGACCGTACTGTGGTGTCTATGACAGCCTGTCACACTACGACACACAGACAGACAGACAACTGTACGGACAAAAAGACAACCGTGCAAACAAACAGACAACCATACAATCTTACTGACGGGAAGGCAGACAATCAAACAAATTTACTGACTGAAATTAACAGGGAGAGGTACAAACTGACGATCAAAATAACATACAAACTTCCTGCTTAAAGACAGGAAGAGAAACAGTGACACACACATACACAGACAGACAGTCACACAGACAGTTACACGCATACAGACAGGCACACACACAGACAGTCACACGAATACGGACTCGCACATTAAGCCCTTTGCCTGTGTATTAAATATTAAACTGACGTGAAATAATATATGCGCAGTTATGAACTGTCTCTGAACTATAGGATTCGCATCCTCCGCGCGCCACCAATAGCTGGTTGAAAGTGACGTCATTATCATAGGTTATAATAGGGCGTTAATGACGCTTTAACCGCCCTCTCATATACTTCGTATTTCATAATGCAGGTGGGCGCTGTCATTATGGGTTGTCCAAATGTCACGCCTAATTTAGGTGTAACTGTCGGTACATCATATTATGGCGGTGAGACATTTTTTAGGCGGTTGAGAGTAACCTCATTATCAGGGATTTTAGAAGGGAGTTGATGACGTTGCATTGCACTTTGTTGATGCGAGGCGTATATTACTCTAATGGTAAAGAATGTACGTTTAATTACATATTTTTCATTTCGTCCTCTAAGGCATTGTTCAAATGTACAGAGAATATATTTACACCCCTTCTCCGGGAACAGAATGCTAGAGTGACGTCATTATCATAGATTAACGTGGTGTGTTAATGTCTCAAAACTGCCTATATTTTACACCTGTAAAACTGTCACATTATTGTGTATTGTGAAGGTGTCATTCTCGGTGTGACAGGAGCTTTCACCTGTCATGTAGAGGGAGCAGTGTAGGATTGGTTTCTACTGTATACTGGTACAGTCTCTGAACTGGTGTCAAAATGGAGTGGTGTGAGAGTGGAGTGGTGCCAACGTGTAGTGGTGCCAAAATGTAGTGGTGTCAAGGTGGAGTGGTGTCAGGGTGAAGTATTGTCAAGGTGGAGTGGTGTCAGTGTGAAGTAGTGTCAAGGTGGACTGGTGTCAGAGTGAAGTAGTGTCAAGGTTGAGTGGTGTCAGGGTGAAGGAGTGTCAAGGTGGAGTGGTGTCAGGGTGAAGTAGTGTCAAGGTGGATTGGTGTCAGAGTGAAGTAGTGTCAAGGTTGAGTGGTGTCAGGGTGAAGTAGTGTCAAGGTGGAGTGGTGTCAGGGTGAAGCAGTGTCAAGGTGGACTGGTGTCAGAGTGAAGTAGTGTCAAGGTTGAGTGGTGTCAGGGTGAAGTAGTGTCAAGGTGGAGTGGTGTCAGGGTGAAGTAGTGTCAGGGTGAAGTAGTGTCAAGGTGAAGTAGTGTCAAGGTTGAGTGGTGTCAGGGTGAAGTAGTGTCAAGGTGGAGTGGTGTCAGGGTGAAGCAGTGTCAAGGTGAAGTAGCGTCAAGGTGGAGTGGTGTCAGGGTGAAGTAGTATCAAGGTGGACTGTGGAGTGGTGTCAGGGTGAAGCAGTGTCAAGGTGGACTGGTGTCAGAGTGAAGTAGTGTCAAGGTTGAGTGGTGTCAGGGTGAAGCAGTGTCAAGGTGGACTGGTGTCAGAGTGAAGTATTGTCAAGGTGGAGTGGTGTCAGAGTGAAGTAGTGTCAAGGTTGAGTGGTGTCAGGGTGAAGTAGTGTCAAGGTGGAGTGGTGTCAGGGTGAAGCAGTGTCAAGGTGAAGTAGCGTCAAGGTGGAGTGGTGTCAGAGTGGAGTGGTGCCAACGTGTAGTGGTGCCGAAATGTAGTGGTGTCAAGGTTGAGTGGTGTCAGGGTGAAGTAGTGTCAAGGTGGAGTGGTGTCAGGGTGAAGTAGTGTCAAGGTGGAGTTGTTTCAGGGTTAAGTAGTGTCAAGGTGGAAAGGTGCCAGGGTGAAGTAGTGTCAAGGTGGAGTGGTGTCAGGTTAAAGTAGTGTCAAGGTGGAGTGGTGTCAGAGTGAAGAAGTGTCAGGGTGAAGTAGTGTCAAGGTGATGTAGTGTCAAGGTGGAGTGGTGTCAGGGTGAAGAAGTGTCAAGGTGGAGTGCTGTCAGGATGAATTAGTGTCAAGGTGGAGTGGTGTCAGGGTGAAGAAGTGTCAGAGTGGATGGAGTGGTGTCAGCATCTTAGGGAGCAAGTTAAAACGTTCAATGATACGATAGAGTTTAAAAATCAGGAGCTTTCGAAAATCATGTGATTATCGTCGTCAGCTGAAGATGGAGGGTGAGAGTGAGCTTATAAGTGTCAGCATGTTACACTGGTAACTAATGATGTCAAGGTGAACTTGGTGGTGTCAAGATGAAGTGGACCTTCTTGCTCACAGAAAGGCGTGGTTCACTATAATGGTGCCTCTATTTAGTGGTGGTATGGAATGTAATATAGTCTACACTCATTCTACTGTGCCTATTATTGTTCACGCATTGTTCACTCAGCGACTCAAAACAGTGCTTTAAGGTCATTAACTAACTACTTTATTCTATGATAATGACGTCATTTTAACCCCCAATAATGCCCCATCTCTTTTGTAGTCTCTACAGACTGAATATTAATTATACACTGAACAATTCTCAGCTTTGTACTAAGACTAATATCAAAATGATGGTTTCAACTTATTCGAGTAATACTGAATGCGCGAAACTGAAAATCGGGGGTGTCACGGGCACCCCCGCGCAATTAAAATACAGTAGGCACCCCGATTTCACGGCACGCCTAGGGAGATTGCAATTTTACAGTAGTACGGGGTGTATGAGAGTTTTACGACGCAGCGCGCGCAACAATTGCGCGCTAGTTTTGCGGAGGAGAATTCAGTAAGATAAATGACAAAATGCGCGGCGCAACGTTGACTAGACGGGGCATTCAGCGACGGACGCAAGAGCAATGATCGCGCGCGCGATCACGAAAATGATAAAAATAAAATTTGATTTTATTAATTTTAGCGGGGTGTACATGGACACCCCAACACCCCCACGGCACGCCTCTGTCGAGTATTAGAGAATTCTTACGCTTGGCAAGCTTTGAAAGAAACATATTGCCCATTATTTTCATGTCGCTATAAAATACATTTTTATTTCACTGCCATTCTCAGCCATTTATAACATGGAAGTTTTATGGCTTTTTTCGGGGAAAGAAATTAGGTACGCTATGAATGTCTGGCTAAACCAGCCTGCACAGACAACTCAACCCATATATTTATCTGCATTGAAAGTTATGCGTAAAAAATAGCAAACTTTTTTTACGGGCTGTTGGAATGTATACTGTAGACACCGTGTTGAACGTATTGCCATCTAACTTACACGGCACACACAGCTAAACCCATATTTAAACGTATAATTTGCCTGACGAAATAATGAATTCTTGGGTATATATAGAGCAGAAATTCCTAATGATGTGTAGAATTTAAGAATTTACTCCCGGCATGAATGTAGAATGTGTATACTTTCATCGCTGTAGTATATATAGCATTTACAGGCGCTATAGAATGTAATACAAAAAGGTATTCTCAAAACTAATAACCTTGTTCTTACTTATGACTTCGGTTATCTATCGATATGTTTTCGTGTTTAAACTCAGAAAATATAAAGTTCTTTTATACCGACCAGCAGTTATTATATATATCCCCCCGATATAAACTCTCCCTTTTTGCAGTGTACATATTAAAATGTTTAGTATTACTTATTCCTCCTTACTCACATTCCACATCCAGTTGATATCATTTACCCGACATAACAATAAACCTGCAACTCAATTTCACAGAATTATAAGCTGTGCGCAAGAGTTGTACCAAAATTGGCAAAATACGCAGGAATACTTTTGAAATTGCGCAGTTTGTGCGCGTTAAATGCACTGCTGTTGCTAGTTAGTATGTCAGGTTGTAGCGCGCGTCCACCGCGCATTGGACTTTTAAATCCGACTTACGAATTTTCCAGCTACATTCTTAGCTTGTGAATCAGATTCCAATCATTCCAATTTCAGCGGCTGTGTTAAAGTACGAGAACAATGTTATGAACATCAGGCAGTTCAACTGTTCCCCGCACCCTTATTGGCTACCTAACTTCATGGATGTCTTCACTTGGTCGCTCCCTTTCGTCGGTGAAAAAGGTATGTTTCAGCTCTGATTTACTAAACAAGTTAAATAGTTTTCAATGATTCATATCAACTATTGAAGTATCGTTTTGTTCCTACATTTATATCCTTAACTCTGTGACCAACTGTTTGATCTAGTCCTACTACTAAACCATTGTCATGTGTTACCTTGCGTGTAGGGATCATTCGTGTTTTGCACCTGTGTCTCCATTGCGATATGAAACTAAAGAGTTGCAAAGCAGCTGCCGCCAAAACGTGGCATTTTCTACTAGCTGAACATTGTACAGTGTTACTCTGTTGACTTAAATAGAGGGGCACTAGGGCAACATGTTTCTTGAAACTTAAAAATGCCCTAAAAAGGAAACTGCCAACTGTCGAGAAGATCAATTCCTATTTCATTTCCTTGAACAGTCTCGGTTCATCTAAATATTTCTGTCTCAGTCCGTCATGTCAGTCTCGACTCTGTCTGTATATTAGGGATCGTTCACATATCATAACGTAATCACCAAGGGGAGGGGGTTTCCCAATGATTACGTTACATGTTAATGTAACAGATACAACTACTGTAAACTTGATAACGAGGGAGAAGGGAGGGGTAAAAATCGGCCAAAACTCAAAAGTTGATTACGTAATATGTGAATGAACCCTTAACCCACATGCCCTCTCAGTCACGGAGATGCTGGTATCCATCTTATCAATATGTCCTGATGAAGACGTTGGCGATGATGAGGACGGTGAAGGTACGTTGAAATTAGCACTTTTTATTCAAATCACTTCTTTTATGCTCATGAAAATACAGTGTAATTTACTGTAATTACGACGACCCCTTTTTGAGGATTATTATAACTTGATGGAGATTTAAATTCTATTTATAATACTGAGCAATAGAATGATCAAAAGGTGAGAGCATGCTTCGATTTGGGAAGTTATTTTAACGAACTAGTCTATTCAGTGCATGATTAAAAGCAACTAGATCTATTCTATAGGATTCTTTAAGCCGCATATCGATTGTTTCCTTGATTTTGTAGAAATACCAGTGTTTTCAGTCTATTTGTTTTGTCTTTTGATTATTTTTGACTACATTTTGTAACTGTGTAAAGTTTTGGTAAATTCCTGAAATTTACCATCGTGTACGTGTAAATTTTATTTCAGTCTTGATGTATTATACTATCCATCTTTATTTTGTTCGTAAAAGTATGAATAATTAGGTGGCAATATTGTAATATTTATTCTCGTTTTTGTGCATAAAACGTGTTAAAACTTTGTGAATATTTGTTTAAAAGAACTTTGTTTTCTGACGGATTTCTTTACACAAACAATCACACAGTGGTTGCAAAGCCGGCTATTTCAACGACAGAAAGTAAGTGTCAATGTTGTGATGATTGTCTTATACTGGCAACTCTGTGAAATCACGTGACCAAATCACGCGTCACGTGACTTATCATGTGACAGTTGCCATGGTAACATACTTGTCTTGCATGTGGTAATCAATGGAAGTGTAAATTCTGTGTAAACATGATACTATCCCCTGTGTAAAAACAGGTGTAATATGTAAATGTAATCGTTCGTACAGCATGCCTGATAATTACATCGATTTAGTACATCGATTATTTTCTCACAGTGGCATCGATTTTATACCGTGTTGTGGGAGCAGGATTGTGTGTCGAATAAAGTATTCTCAGAACAGGAAATAGTAGAGAACTTAATCAATATTAAGTTAAAATTATTATACAGCACCTTGAATAAATCTTAATTAAAACCTGATCATAATTAGCTACTTAGTCACAACTTGACATATGATCAATTTCAAGGATCGAGACAAACTTTCCTTTCTGTAGAATAATCGATTCCATTATTTTACTGCATTTGATACATAGAAATACAGGATGTGTAAGGGTTCATATATTGATCCAGTACCATGATTAAATGCATGCTTCGCAAGAACACTGCTTGAGCATTTGGAAAGCATGCGATTCCATCATTCTAACTTTCTAAGCCATGTTTATTCCGTACTCAATTCACCATCATGAGCTATGATAATGACGTCACATTTACAATCCATGTATGCAAGAGATAATCCTTAAAGTCAGGAAACTATACCTCTCCTTTGGCAAAGAAAACCCGGTGGTTTACAAGATATCAAATTATTATGGCAGGCTTTGACGTCATCTTGACATATTCGTGACGTCACATCCGTCACATTGCCAGGTTCCCGCCCATTTCTAAGTACACAGCCTTCCTGAGTAGACCCAAGAAGTTTTAAACTATATAACATGCTTTATACAATCAAGTTAGATAATATGATGTCGGATTTGTTTCTCTCTTTTACAGTCACTTCTTCTTAAGTCTACTCAAAAAGAACTAATAAATAATAATTTGGAAGTATCAATTATCGAATGAGACTCAAAAACAGTGAACGTCAACTGCTACAACACAGTGGTCTATTCCGCGGAATCCGACCGATCAGCCTGAAATCCATTGGCATAGATCTGATAAATATAGCATATTATCAGCTTGAAATTGAGACATTGACCAAAACGAGCGCCGGGGGGATCATGGATTAAGTGCAAGACACGAGGTACTAATTGATTTTTGCCCAATTTTGAAATACCACCCACCACCCCTTCAGATAATCCCATGAACTAAGGATATTTGGCACCATTTGTAGTGACCCACCCCAAAATTAGCATAAAACCTATCCAAGCGGCAGATTGTCCCCTGTACTAACTGATATTTGTCACTATTTGAAGGTACCCCTAAATGAGCATAAAACGCTGCAGATTGTCCCATGTACTAACTGAAATTTGTCATGTTTGTAGGACCCACCAAAATGAGCAGTTTGTCCTGTGTACTAACTGAAATTTAATACAATTTGTGGGGACCCACCCCAAAATTATGACGTCATCTGGCAAAAAGTGCCCAAATATGGAAAAATATGCAAAATTTCGCCAAGGGCCAAACACCACCCACCCCGGCCTCGTGACTGTCCCTGATCCCTTGGCGCAGACTGTAACATCGGCAGTTTAGTCCAGTGGAAATGTCATCACTATTAGTTGCTTGACTGCTTTGATTGACAATCAGAACATGCGTGATTCAGTTAATAGATTAACCACAGATTCCATTTGAATGTAGAATTATGAAATGCTTTGGGTAAACTAAAATACATACGTTTCTTATACAAGCATACTATTATCTACATCTATATGTATGTCTCTAAGTACCTCTAAATTTAGCTGCCGAGCGCAGGTAATTGGTTGTTAGATGTATAATAACTCCATTGCATGTACGATTGTCAGGCATGATTAGGCATTGTCTGCCATTAGGAGTGATTAGAGGTGCTTATAATGAGTGGTAATTAGTAGACCATCCTATAGTACCGTGTATGTAATTGGTGATTAAACCATGTCCACTCAATCATTTTCTAACTTACTCTCTCATTCACTTATTTACTCACTTTAACATTTACCAAATCATTCAATCACTCACTGACTCAACCACTCGCTTATTCACTCACTCTATCATTTACTCGCTCACTTTCTCACTAACTCACTAGCTCACCGACCCACTCATCCACCCACCCACTCACTCAACCACTCAACCACTCACTCATCCCTCACCAGGTAAATCCAAAAACTATACCAACGAGGAACTCCACAAATATGATAAATATGTGGAAATGGCGATGAATTCCCCGGGAAATACGGAATTAGAAGCGGAGCCGGAAGAGGATTTACCTGGCCTAAAAAGCCGATCCAGTAGAGTCAGCGATGTTATCAGTGAAGCCATTGAGGATTTCAAACGTTAGTTTTGGTTGGAAAAAGAGTGGGCCTGTTAATTTTCATTTCATATTTTCATAATTTCATAAAATTTTCATTTCTCATACATCATAAACCCTCTTCGAACTATCTCAACTTTTCATCAATCTCATTCTCCATCACAGTGTCAGTATGCCATAGAATGAAATAATTAGTTGAAATCGTACAATAAAATCCACTGTACCAATCTTAAACTATCCAGTAAGATTGTAAATAATGCAGTAAAAGCAAGTTGTGTACTCTTATCAGCATATTTGATCTAGAAGCAGAAAGTGGGGGTTTTCAAAGCATTGTTAGTACGGTGACAGTTTGAACTGCAGTTTCGTGTGCGCGGCGTAAAAACATATTAATAACATGTCTACGCCACGCACACAAAACTTCAGTTCAAACTGTCACCGTTAATCTATGATAAGTTTCATTCTTTAAGCATGGTAGAGGAATATCCAGCTGATGACCTTAGGGCATAATATTACTGGATACTTTCAAAGGAAGAGTTCTTTGAAAGTCCCTTGTTTTTCGTTTGTACTGTATCCCGTGATGTCTCAACTCTTATGCAAGGCGTTTTATGGCACATGTTGTGCTTTTTGCAGCTCTCTATAGCACGCAAATTCACCCTCTTTAAAAAAAATGAAGTAAAGTACACTCACGTGCTGCAAAAAAAGCACATCGCGCGTCGTAATATGCCGCGCGCAAAGAGACAAGACACCACAGTATAAATTAATTTTCCATGTCAAAGAAAACATATTTAACGTTGGCACAAATGAATTATTTCCTTGCGTTGCAAATAAATTATTTCCTTGCGTTTCAGATGAGTTATTTCCTTGTGTTTCAGGCCAGGACGCCGATCAGCGGGAGGCTAGACGGGAGGTCATCAAGAACAAAATCAGAGCCATCGGTAAAATGGCACATGCGTTTACAGTTCTCAGGTGGGCGCAAACCGAGATTTTATCGCAATTTCGAACAACCATTTACTTTTTTACCATTTACTTTAGTCAACCATGATCTTCCTCTTTATATTTATCAACTTGCCAAAATTTCCTTTTTGGTGACCTTTTCACTTTAATCAGTCAATAGAGAAATGAATCTTCCGTCGTTTATATTTACAAGAACAACGTTTTATTTTAAATTGAAGGTCAAAATTCCTATTTCTGATTAAATCCTCCTTTCCGTCAAACATTTTTCGCTCAGGGAAGAGAGTGAGAGTGTATTACATTTGAAGGGTCTGACGCCAACTGGGGCCATTCCAAAGGGCGTTCTCATGGGCGGGAAATCAGCAATCGAAGATGGTGAGTTGTGAATGATTTGTCAAGTTTTATTTCATCAGTCATCTGATCTTCAAATAATATGTCTGTTGGCTATAGTTTATCACCTTTTTTGAAGTAATTTGAAGATGATAAGAAGATCAAAGATTTCAGACTTTTCTCTATTTTCGTCGTTTCAAATCATCGTGCTATACAATATACAGCACGATTTGGAACAACAAAAAGAATACACGAACCTAAAACCATTTCATCCAGCCATCGACTCGTTCGAACAAGCAAAGAAACTGGACCAAGTCAACGAACGAATGCCTCCTAGGACGTCAATTAGTTCGGTGAGTGAAACAAAATAATCTTTACTTAAGCACCAAACAGGGGCTTGTCGAACTCCTACGTGTGCGGATTTTTCATTCGCGGCGTAATGGTGCACGGTGTAATCGTGCGCGGCTCACTTCCTGTGAGCTGTACAGTGTGCAAGATTACGCCGCGCATTAAAAAGCCGCGCACACTGTAGTTTGACACGCCTCTGTAAACCATTAAAAGGATATGTGTATCAAATTGTCTTGATTTTTCCTTAATTTCATGTTCAATTGTCCCCATCATTACTCTTTCAACGATTCCATGACATAACCTGAACACCCCAGTCTACTTCAGGACGCCACTACTAGCAAGGACCAGTAGGCTCGACACAGACACCCGAACATACAAACACCTACACCATACACCATCGCGTTGTCAACGAAGAGGTTACAGATAGCGTTACCATGGTAACAGATAGTGTTACCATGGTAACTGAGACACCATGGTAACGTATCCCACATCTCGAGGCAGATATGTATATATCCTGTGACTTTGGGTGCACATTATAATACACGGTATATATATATTCCATGAAGCTCGGACCCGCCAGACCCATTTGTAGATAATATTATCGCACTTTCTATAGTGACACCGTACTACTTGTGATGACATGGTGTCAATATGGGTTTTGTGCGGTGTCACTATGCAGTGCGATTACCTAGATGTATCGCACTTGTGATAAGGTGGTGTGTAGTCCACCATCTCAATTACCAATTATCACAACCGCCTATTATCACAGCGCGAGACCCTTAGACATATAATTAGAATATTAGCTTTCACTTTTTGTTTCTCTCAAACAATCCCTATCGATAATATTAATAATATATCGTATAATTTCTGGTCTATAGATTAAATTCTTGATTGATATCGTCTCCTTATATTTGGCTATAAACGTGTGGTAGGTATCATTTCCTATTGTCATCGGCGTATAAGGTTACCCACAGGGCCATTTAACATTGACCAATCAGCGAAGGAATTTACCCTAAACCCGCGCGCTGATTGGTCAGTGTCTTGGTATCTCCGGGTAAGCTAATATACCGATATTATTATTGCTTATATAATGAAATACGGGCTGTGTTCGGACTTAACGCAAAGTGAAGTCATACCCTAGTGTTCTAACTTTCGGTTGCGCGGCGAATTGCGGCGCGTGATGGTATCTTTGCGCGCGTGTGACTGTGTGCAAGAAATAGAATACCATCGCGCGGCGCAATGAACCGCGCAACTATCAAAGTCAGGACACCACAGTTTCATGGCTTAGAAAATTTTTGACATCAAACCAACTTTTGTTCGTGCAGGCCGTATTATTCAATAAGTCTGGTTGTATATCATCGTCTTTAGTAGATTTTTGGTCTTCTTTTTTCTCATTTGTGTTTGGTTTCGTATATATAATAATATATGCTTTCAGAGTTTAAATTTTAACTGGACCGTTTGCACATCTTTTCTGTTTCAAGGCTTATATTGACGGCGTTTTAGCTTACCCGGTGGTACTTTTGAGTTTGAAATCGACCAATCAGTGCGCGATTTTACTGTTAGCTCGCACATTGATTGGCTAAGATTTCAAGAAGCTACGGGTAAGTTAATAAGCCGCTGACTATTCTCATATGTATCCTTTACTTTCCTTTCTGAGGTAGTGAGGTGGGCTGTGGTATTACGGTTACAGTTCAAGCTGCGGTTTGCGTGTATTTTGTGTGCCCGTCGTAAGTTTGCGCGGCGTACAGACATGATATTTAAATATGTCTGTACGCCGCGCACACAAAATACGCGCAAATTGCAGTTCGAACTGCCCTGTTATTATCACTTGTTTATCCACAGAGTGTTTAGGTCTGGCCTATCAGCGCACAGGGTAATACTAATATGAATGAATAACGCATGTGTGCAGATCGCTGGATTTGCGGACGGACTTGATAAAATCACGCAATTTTTCTGTATTTTCGACAGAATTTACATGGAAAGTTAACAGTAAAATTGCGCACCCTTGATCTTTATCGAGTCATCCGGTAATCAAGCGATCTGCACACAATTGCGTAATGTTATATCGGATTTAACAAGACGTATGTGTGTGTGGTCCATTTGAACGAAGTCTCCACTATAATTTTGTATAATCTTATGATTTTAAGTAGGATTAAATTGCGATGTGTACCACTGCGCCAGGGATCATACTCTTATATCAAGTAACGAACACTGCTGAATTAACACGGAATTTTGGTTGCATTTTATTGAATAAAATGGTTCTTTACATCCCACATAATACCATGTGGCGTTTTAGTTTTCCCACAGTACGAATTATTTCGACCAATCAGCGCGCAGTAACATACAAATACTGCTCTTTGATTGGTTAAACCAAGAATTGTGCTGTGGGTAAGCTGATACGCTGATAGTTACAGTACAATTTTGAATAACAATTTTTTGTAGTGCTGTAGGAAAAAGACTTCACCTTAAAATAACATAGTTTGGATACGTATATCTTAAGTTATATTGTGTTAAAGATATTGTGGTTAAATACGTAGAATGATTTCTTGACCAAATTTGAAGTAATAATTCTTGATATAATATAGTTGGGAAAAATTAATTTCAAAAATATATGGTGATATTTTGGACGTAACTTGCTCGGGATTAAGTTCAAATATATTATCGACGGCGGATTAGTTTCCCCAAAGGTCCATGAGACATTGGCCAATCAGCACACGAGTTTATTGCAAATTCGCTCGCTGATTGGTCGATGTCCCAGGAAGTTTCAGGATATTACGGGTTTGCTAATATACCGTCGATAATTCAATGATCCTGGAACTGTGACGCAGGACTTCGAACTGCAGTGCGCGGCGTAGGTTTGCGCGGCGTAAAGGCATAAATAATGATAAGTAACATGTTTGTACGCCGCGCAAACTTACGAGTTACGCCGTGCTCAAAAAACTGCAGTTCGAACTGTTATTGTTGGGTATAAGTTCTGGGATCATTTTCTTTGTTAACTTTCCTCGAGCCTGAGATTTGGGGCAGCGCCTCGATACAACAAATTATTTTGATTGGTTAATATTTCAATGCACCAATCATATCTAGTTGCTTGATTTTAGTTGAGTTAAGCTCTTATAGTGTAATAAGAATATTAATTGCTTAATTATGTTAAGTTCTTAATTGATATATAACTATGTTGATATAGGTCACTCACTTGAATTAAGTGAGCGTCGCTTATTTGTCTGAAGTGAAAAATATTCCAAAAAATCAAATATGACCATTGCCAATAGCCAAGAGAAATGACAAAGAATTTAGTTAGAAGTATAAATTTTTAGTTAGAGATTTTAAAAAGTCTCATCTGAGGTTCTCAAAATGGTAGATTTTTGACCGTTGACGTCATTTTTCCATGGAGTTTTAGTGAGCGACCTATACTGACGTGATATATGAGTTGAATTTACCAAATCGGAAATGGTCGTGTTGAAGTCTGTGTTATAATTATTGATTAACTCCGCAGGCGTTTTTACACGGTTCTTTGGTGCGATCCGAGATCTTGTGCGCGCGCAGTGAAAGCACATTGCGCGCAGTTTCAGCATTTGAAAGGCCCACTGCGCGCAGTTTCAGCATTTTAAAAGCACACTGGAAAATAAGGATCTCGGATCGCACTACAGCGACATGAAAACACCTGTGGCGGTTAATGTATTATTAACTTTGCATTATGATATGATTATTATCAGGGGCGTTAAAGTACGAGATATAATTATATGATATAAATTTTCCATTTTTGCGACATTTCACTGAAAAAGAAAGCACCAAAATAATTGATTGGATGTGAGCTCAATTTAAGATTAATTATCTTACTTGCTTAGAATTAAAAAGTCATATCCGCTGCCGCATTTGATTGTTGATCTAGATATCCTTGAAATTGAACGATATTAACTTTGAATGAGTTCGAAATCATTAAATTGTTAGATGAAGCTATGAAATGATGTTTTACATTTATAAGATATCTAACTTTTTCAGTTTTTATTGTGGGCTCAAATTTTTGATATAAATTGCTTCATCACCTTTTCTTGAATTAAATTAGTTTGTCTTTTGGAGAGCAAATTTTAATGAATTCATTAAATAATTTGAGAGAAAATTTTAAGAAAATAATTAAATATTAAGAACATGTCGATCGCTGCTTTGGAAAATTAATCACACGTTCTATATTTTATCACCAACTATAGTAATATGTTATGTAAATTTTGTGAATTGCTATATATTCATCCAATTATTGGTTATTTGCGAGTATTTCTTCTGATAAAACCCATAAGAGCCAGACAAAAGTAGGCGGTCCAAATTTAATGTTCTCAATTCTAAGAATCAAAATAGCGCAATTCTCAACCGCCTATTTTTCATGTGCTACTTTTTAAGTTGGGGTGAGTTTTCTTAACTGATTGGGGTGGGGATGTGGTTGGGTACGTTAATAAGTCCCTTCTGACCTGTGTTAGTGCTAAGCCTAAAGGGGTGTTCTGAGCAGCTGTCCAGTTGGTCCATAATGATGGATTCATTGAGTCATTTAGTCCTCTAAGATAATTCTTTAAACAATTTCATACCGGCCAAGTATTATAACAGTGATAAATGATTCGATGGCGATACAATTTGATCAAGTTGTTTTCTTAGTTTGCCCATGAGGATGGATTAGAAAGAAGTGAGGAAAACTCGAAATTGTTGATTAAAATTTTCTTAATTATTGTATGAAATTACATGCAGAAAGTCAATTTGTTGGCATGCTAAAAATCGAAGATCCAATCGGATCCAACACAAATTTTTCCAATGTTATAAAAAAAGAAAAATATCAATAACAAAAATCAATGGTACAAACTTACAAAGATACTTAGATACAAATCTTTTTTTGATGTGAACAACCCATGCATTTTTGATGTTTCAATATTTAAGCATTTTACTGTTTAAGTCTGTCACTAATTCATGATGTTACCATGGCAGCACATCTATTGTTGCCATGGTAACTGTTACCATGGTAACTATTTAGTTGACAATAACCAGAGGAATCTCAACACACACGACATCCTCGTTTGTACTCTCATTCTCCAGCTTCCATCGGCTAGTCAGTCGGAGGGCAGGGTAGGTTGGTTCAACCTTCATTGCCTGAAACACATCATGGGAATATTTGAAAGGGACCATCGTCATTTGATGGGTAAATTTGAAAAATTTGAGTAATTTTATGGGGTGAAATTTTGATAAATTCAAAATATTTTCATTTGCCAATTCTACCCGTAAACCTGCCATAAATTGATGTCCAATGTTGGCAAATATTTTATCGACTTCCATATTTTGAGATTTGAAACGTACCTCTACCAAGGTGACTTCTGTTCCAGCAGCAATAGGACACACGTTACCACTGGCTTCACACCCGTCCCTGAGGGGGGAGAGTAGGATTTATTGGAGTTTTATGGTCCAGTCAATTTGAGGAACTCAGATTGTCAAAGCACTTTGTCTAAAAAAATGGTTCAAAAAAGCAAACAATAACATCTGAAAATGAACCAAAGATCTGAAAATACAAACAAAAACATCTGAAACAAACTGAAACAGGTTTTCGAGGTAAAAATTGAAACCCAAATCTTTTTCCAGTTCCACTCACTGAATAGGCAGAGGGAAGGGAACTGGGATGCCAGCAATAACTCCGTAAAGTTTAGCATTCATAGCGGTCACATCACTGGTAGGTTTGTAGGTGATGTTGATGTTGTAGGTGTTTCCTGGGAGTAATGGACCAATCAGCGTGAGGTATTGGTATAATACTGGCACGTGCTGAGAGGCCAATCAGTACGCAAGATTTTACTTATTGCTGTGTCAAACGAAAGAATTGAATGCTAAGATTTCATTTTCACAGAACCAAATTTTTAAAACACAAAAAAGAATTAGGGGGTGGAAGTATTACGTCCATCTCCTATTATTTTCCCTTCAAATAAGGGGATTGAAATTTGAATGAGGGTTTGTACGGTACCTTTCTTGAGTTTGCAGACAGCACTGGTACACTCGTCACTGAAAACCCTAACAATCTCAGCAGTACTTCCACAGTCCTTCTTGATCAGGTCAATTGCTGAGGAGAGGGTCAGGAGGGCTGCCACTAGAATTACTGAGGTCTGCATGGTGCTCAGAAGAGTGGGTTAAGTAAGGGATGGGTTAAGTTTATTGGGTAAATCAGCTAAAATTGGACGGTTTGAAAATGGGCTCGCCGATGTCAGTGTACGCCGCTGTCAGTGCACATTGATGTCAGTGCACACTGATTTCAGTGCACACTGATGTCAGCGTACGCTGGTGTCAGCGCACGCTGATGTCAGTGCACGCTGATGTCAGTGCACGCTGGTGTCAGCGCACGATGATCATGTCAGTGCACGCTGATGTCAGCGCACGCTGATGTCAGCGCACGCTGATGTCAGTGCACGCTGATGTCATCGCACACTGATGTCAGTGCACACTGGTGTCAGCGTACACTGACACCAGTGTACGCTGACACCAGTGTACACTGACACCAGTGTACGCTGACACCACTGTACGCTGACACCAGAGTAAGCTGACACCACTGTACGCTGACACCACTGTACGCTGACACCAGAGTAAGCCGACACCAGTGTACGCTGACACCAGTGATCGCTGACATCAGTGCACGCTGACATCAGTGGGTTTTCAACTTTTCAAACAAACAAACGAAATCAAATCCAGTACTCATGGTTGTTATAATGGTTGCAAAAACTAAAATTTAGTCGAAATAGAATTGAAAATTTGCTCACAACTCAAAATACGATAAAAGGACAAAAATGTGGAAGTATATTTTGTACTGCTTTTATCCGTTTCTTATCACTATCAGATAAGAAAAGATAACGCATAAATTTTATTGATTTTATTGAGTGCACAGGTAAATACTGTTAATTCTAATGATAGATGCGATCATTTCGTGACCAATGATTATGAGGGCTAATTACCTAATTAGCACCTAATTGAATATCTCAAAAAAGTACTAATGCGAGATCACTATTACTGGAGGGGAATGTAGGACAATGAATTACAAGAGAAAGAGGGGAAGTAGATTCAAGAACGAGTATAGCCTCAAAATCAGGTGACTCAGCAACGTATGTGGGGTTTATCATGGCTCATGTTACATTCACAAGAGAAACATCAAACAACTGCAGATGGATCAAGTTACAAGGGCAATGATATGTAATTGGACATAGCACTCATGGGCCACTGCATGCTCGAGGAGATAAGAAATTCTACTGATAGGAAACAGGGCTACGTTTGAATTCAAGGCAGTTTTCGTTGACGACATTGTCATAACATACAGCGGTGAAAAGATGAAACTGATTCTCTTTAGATAAAGAAAGCAATGGCATTAAGAGCAAGTTACTCAAAATTCAATTTACATACTGATATTGTGGAGACAGTATTCTCCGTAGGAACGTGACGATGGAGATAAGAGTTTAGATGAGGATAAGAAAGTACAGTATTTTATTAAAGTACAGTATTTTCTTAATTGATTTCCTACTGGACGAGTCAGACAAATAAGAGTAAAGAAGTAAGAATTGTATGCTCCTGGAGATATCCCAAAAATTAAAATAGAAGTCGGAGTAATGCCACTGCCAGTTGTGGAACTTCGCTCAAAAATTATCAGGGTGATCAAATTTCCTTGGCAATCTTTATTTTAATCTACAACCATAATTGACAACCACGGGTAAAATAAATTAGACAATTAAAAGAACTTGATTTTATAAACCGCTGAAATTTGAGTTCAAAATTCTATCATTTGCATATTCGACAACAAAACAGACACGTTCCAATATTCATATTCTCGACTTGAAAGGAAAATATTGCATAGATTCCAACCAGTCAGCGAGCAGTCTCGACTTATCGTGCGAGATGATTGGCTGAAAACAATACACCTTTCTTCAAAACTGTAGCAGTTGTTCATCTAAAAGCGTTCTTGGATGTAGAAATTCAGCGTTCAACTTCAAGAAAACAAGAAATATCACCAGACTATTTATCCAATAATTTGACAACTCAGCAGTCATCATATCCAGAACAGAACTTTAGTTCATTTAAATTCATTTCAAACAAACAGACATTCAGACAAACGAATGTGATCGATACCATCCAATTCCCAGGTTCAGATGGCAAAACACTACTTCCTTTCCAGGGTCAAACTAAAAATATAAACGTAAATATTTTTTCAATGAAAACAAATTTTATTTTTTAAATCAGGCCGCAAAATGCTTCACGACCTTTCCATTTAAAATCACTCCAAGATGAAGAACATGTCGGAAATAACGCTCAACTGCGAACGCAATAATCAATTACATCATGGTGGATCGATAAAGACGCACAATTTATCACTGCTGACACTGCGCGCGCATGTACTTTTCATTAAATTCTTTCCTCTTTAGACACCCTGCGCAATGCCAGTTTTACAATTGACGCGTTCTTATCAATCCCAAATCTAATTAATCGATATGTACAGTCTAAACTGTATTACGTCATTGGTTTTTCGATGGATCGAAATCTTCCATTTTATTTAACTTTATTAATATGAACTTGAAGGCACAGTTTAAATCTACTCTCAGACCTCAGTTAGTCCCACAGTTAATTATTTAATTAAGATGGGACCGGTAATTTTTAGTCTCAGTTCCTCAGTTGATTAATGCAGGTTATCTTAGTCTCAGTCCCTCAATAAAGTAATAGGTAAATCTAAGTCTCAGTTCTTCTTTCTCATCAGAAGCTTCACCCTGATGAAGCTCATTTTAGAATTCACTCTCGGTGGTAATTAAGATAGTTCCACCCTCTCATCCCTCCTCTAGTTAAGATAGTTCCACCCTCTCCTCTCACATCTCAGTGCTAATTAAGATGGAATCCCTTCTCCTCTCAGATCCCACTGCTAATTAAGATGGAATCCCGTCTCTCTCCGCTCTCATATCGGTGTTAATTAAGATGGAATCCCTTCTTTCCTCTTCCCTCCATACAGGGCTAATTAAGATGGAATCCCTTCTCCCTGGTGCTCTGCAACAGTCTCTGCCTCAGCACCTCCTTACTCGAATACTCCGGCAACTTCAGATAATGAACACACGTATTAACACTCGGCAGGGATGAATCCCCTCCCCCATCCTTCTTTACCACCGTCAGACGGGGTTGTAAGTTGGCTAATCCCCCCGGGGGCAGGGAACTGCAGCCCGTAGCAAATTGGAGGAAGTTCTTACGTTCTGGACCGGACATTTCTACTAGAACGTCTACCAGGTTGAGGAAACCTTCGCTTTCACGGGTGTAGCCGAACTTAGGCTCCGTGAACTGTGGGAAAATGGGTTTAAATGATATCAGAGCGAGAGTATAGAGATAAAGAAAATCAATGGATTTTATCTAAAACGGCCCTTGACTTCTTGAGTAGTCGATTAGAGTAAAGAAAGCCAGCAATCTTTTCTGAACTATAGATTTTCATTCTATAAAAAACGATGGTATTGTGCCAGGAAATAATAATAAATTTTGTAATACTAATAAAAACAAATTGTTTTATACCTGTAAGATGTCGTCTCTGGACCAGTCAGGAGACATCTCCCCGCATAGCAGCAGTCTGCACTCCTCCGGTGTAAAGATACGCAGGTTGGAAAGCGGGAATACCCGCGTGAATCCCGCCTCGAACGACTCCAGTTGACGGGATATCCCTGCAGGGTTATTTTAATCTAAAAAACAGTGCAAAGCTGCAGTGATTCGACGAACTCATGTCTCTGCTTAACTTTAAGCTTTGATTTAGATTGATAAAGTGAGGGGAAACGAATTTTAAAATCCTAATATATAAAACCATATTTATCTGCCCCATTCATTCACGGATTCCAAAGGATTCCAATGAAAGTAGATTGAAAAGGATAAAACACCTGTTTCGAGGCAGAAGGTGCGGGTCAGGTCGCAGAACTCCTCCACATTATGGAGAGTTAGTGGGATGTTAGAACCACCGGGTTTTAGTTCGTGCTCTGTGTAGCCGTATACCCGGGAACTGTGGGGATAAAGTATAACTGTATGAGTGTATGTGAGGAACAAACTGTTTTTTGTGGGTTTCGGATAAAACTTGTCAGTCTTCGTTATGAGATTGGAGAGTACCAACAGGACTTTTCGATTTGCGAACTGGGGCCAAATAACTGAAAACTCACCTTGGGTTGAATACGAAGTGCAGACAGAGGTCCTCGAGTCTGGCTCCTGCTGTCCCGGGTAGGGTTACCAACTCCATGGCAGCCTGAGTGTCTGCCTGAGAGGGAATCATGGGTAGAGCATGAAGATTGAATGAATTTTTGTTTAGGTGGACTCTAAATATGACAATTGTATTAAGAGCCTGAAAAAGGAATCATGCGTAGAGCCTGCAGGTTAATGGGGTCCTTATTGAGGTGTTTCCATTTACAATACGGAGGACTCAAATTCAAAATACGGCAGCTGTAAACAGTGACGAAATAATGGAAATTTTCTTATTTCCAAGAAAATATCCTAGTAAGATTGGACACGGAAGGTTGAAAGTGCAGTGTCTGCCTCGGACAGCTCGGCCGAAGCGATGAGACGTTTCTCCTCAGCGGCAGAGTCGAGTGTGTTGAGGAAGGAGGAAATCTGAGGATTGGTGGAGGAGAAGTCCTTGTTGTTCAGAATACCAGAGAGAAAAATGAGGATAAGTGATGTCGAAAGAAGAATAATGTAGGGATGAATTAATGTTTAACCTTAGTTAGATGATAACTGGCAAGCTATTTCCCAGGTAACCCATATTAAACCATTGCCAAGAACCTCACGATATACCATCGTAACCATGTCGCTATTCCCGGGCCACCATGGTTACCGTAACCATGGTGATATCATCAGCCGTTACCGTGGCAACAATACACATTACACCTGGTAACCATGGTACGCTGACCGGGTTACCATGGTAACTCACCAGAGAACCACGCCTGCTGTCTGTCCGGCTCCTGTCTGTCTGTCCTCACATCGGGTGTGACAGCTGCCACGTGATCAATAGCGATATCCTCGATAGTGAGGGGTTTACGGGAGTAGGACTCAGACTCGTCTACACAGCTCGTAGTGCCCTGGGGAGGGAAGAGATCTGTGAGTTGGTGGGAATCATAATATACCTAAGAAAAGTGTGGAAAAGAAATTAGAGGATGAATCTAATTCAGTAATTCCTGCTGCATAACCACGTCTTGTCTTGAGTCAACTTTGAGAAGTAAAAGTTGTAAATGTTTCAAAATGCGAAAAAGTCCAGGATCTGCAGCATGATTAATTGATGTTGCATAACATCTTGATAACCCGGAAAAATCGTAATACCTGAACGGACGATATGTCGGAAGCTGCGTCACTGTCACACCTCAATCTCAGCTCTCCTTCTGTCAGAGAACTCAAACTTTCTGAAATCAAACCTTAATTTAAGATCGAAAAAGTAGCATTAGTTTGAGATAGAAAGTTGTTCACTACACTAAGACGTTTCAAGAAATGCGCTAATATTGCAGAAGCCACCATGATCACGGGGAAATTTTTTACACGAATGTCCAGGAAACTGATGAATAACAGATTTACCTGATTTTAGGAGGAATGACTCTGAGATCTCCTCACCTGATTTTAGGAGGAATGAGATCTCCTCACCTGATTTTAGGAGGAATGACTCTGATATCTCCTCACCTGATTTTAGGAGGAATGACTCTGATATCTCCTCACCTGATTTGAGAAAGAATGAGATCTCCTCACCTGATTTTAGAAGGAATGACTCTGAGATCTCCTCACCTGATTTTAGGAGGAATGAGATCTCCTCACCTGATTTTAGAAGGAATGACTCTGAGATCTCCTCACCTGATTTTAGGAGGAATGAGATCTCCTCACCTGATTTTAGATTTTAGGAGGAATGACTCTGAGATCTCCTCACCTGATTTTAGGAGGAATGAGATCTCCTCACCTGATTTTAGGAGGAATGACTCTGAGATCTCCTCACCTGATTTTAGGAGGAATGAGATCTCCTCACCTGATTTTAGGAGGAATGAGATCTCCTCATCTGGTTTTAGGAGGAATGAGATCTCCTCATCTGGTTTTAGGAGGAATGAGATCTCCTCACCTGATTTTAGGAGGAATGAGATCTCCTCATCTGGTTTTAGGAGGAATGACTCTGATATCTCCTCACCTGATTTTAGGAGGAATGACTCTAATATCTCCTCACCTGATTTTAAAAGGAATGAGATTTCCTCACCTGATTTTAGAAAGAATGAGATTTCCTCACCTGATTTTAGGAGGAATGACTCTGATATCTCCTCGCTATCACTCCCCTCGTCCTCAGACATAACGTCTGTCACCTGATCCACGCCCCGACACAACATCTTAAAGAAGGGCAGGGAGAGTGGGAGATCCACCAGACGTTGATCCTGCAGGGGAAGACTTGTCAAACACAAGGAAATATTTTCTGAGTGACTGACGGCATTTTCTTAAATTCAAGACGGCTTTTCCCGGTTTTTAGAAACACTTCAAAATAGTTGTCTATAACACTCACCTGCAGGCTCTTGGCAAGGAACATCCCCAGGAGATGGAAAAGGTTGCAGATCTTGCTGAGTTTGGGGGAATCCTGAGGGTAGGGGGCAGGGAAGAGGCCATCAGAGCCCGCCTTGACGTAGTAGTCCCGCGGCTTAGGGCCTTGACCCAGGTCAACCTAGAGGGGATTTAGGTTGTAAAATCTTCGGGAATTCTTCGTTTATTTGTCCAAGGTTAAGAGATTGGAAATGACCTGAGAATCACTTTTTGTTGCATCGCTTATGTACGTTTTGAAGTTACCGTATCGCGGGTTTTACGCTATAAAAACCACCGCAGACAACCACAACCAATTACCAAGTTTTTGAAAACTTTTTCAGAAAGACTCCTCACCTCGTTATCGTTGAGAGGAGGTTCGTCATCACAGATCCACATTCCTAACTCCTTCCTCTGTAGCTCAGCTGCTACCAGCGAGTAGAACTCCAGAGTGGGACCAATCCCTGACGGAGGATAGTGTGTAAGTGGCATTACATTTCAAAATTCAAATTCTCTCGCACGGCTCGGCCGGTATCTTGAGTAGAATTGCTTATTTCACAATTCTCTATTTTAGTAGACGTAAAGATACCATTTTACTAGACAAAAATTGGTGAACTAATTTGTTAACTTTGGTAAAAGCTACTGATCCAAAAAAGCAAATTTGCCCGCAGCAAAAAGCACAACGTGCGCCGTACTACGCCGCGCGCGAAAGATTCGAGACACCACCGTCACCCAATATCTTTGTACCTGTTCCCTCCTCTCCCTTGAACTCTATCTCTAGCACACTCTTATTATGAGCGTGAGTGTTGAGGACCTGCAGAGCCCAGTCCAGGAAATCCTCTCCCCGGGAATCGTACACCTGAGATATGAGGTTTTTAGGGGTTTTAGGGTTTAAAAGGGGTTTTCAAGGGATTTTAAGGTTCTTTTTAGGGTTGATACGTGGGTGTTGAGGACCTGCATATTAGTATTACAAGCGCACGCTGAAACAACTATGCGAAAACAACTCCGAAATTCTTGGAGTTATAGTGAAATAAACCAAATATTTACAGATTTAAAAAGCCGGGGTTGCTTTCTCCACCCACCTTTCATGTTTTAGTCGCCCTATCCTGTATTCGCCCAAATCATCTAAACGTCGCGTTGCTACAGTCCGGGGTCTGGACTCAGTGGTGTCACTGAAAAAGTGGTGTCAACTGCAGAGAATAATAGCGGAGTCACTCAAAAAGTGGTGTCAGCTGCAACGAAAATGAGGTGTGAACTGGAGATGAAAGGTGACAACTGTGATGAAGTACAACAATTGCTATAACAAGAGTGGTAAATAAAGGTGGTGTCAACTGCAGGAAAAAAAGTAGTGTCAACTGGTGACAAATGTAAATTTGAAGTGCACTATCAAGAGTGGAAAATCAACAGTGAGAATGGTTGATTCGAGCAAACCAGAAAATCTCATTTGATCGGATTGCAGTACTTTTACACTGTATTTTGTAGATAGAATGCACTAACCGCAAGCTTTGGAGCCAGTTGATGGACCTGGAAATTCCAAATGCTGTGGCATGGAAGTAACTAGACCTGGTCTCAAATGGTATGAGCATGGGGTACTGGTGAACTAGGCGGTCACACCACGGAGGGATGGATCGGGTGCCTAACATCAGAGGCTCGTGTACCTGAGGAGTTTACAGTGGTGACAACTGTTGTCACTGTGACAACAACTGTTGTCATGATGACAACAATTATTGTCAGGCGTTGCCTGACCCCCTCGCGCCACGACTCGCAAATAAAATTTGAAATTTGAAATAATGGATCTGACGGCGTCAGACAAATGACAACAACTATTGTTAAAATGACACAAACTATTTTCTTAATGACAACAGCTCATGTCATCATGACAAAAATTGTTATCACCGACCTCCATTGCAACTGATACTGTGATAGAAGTCGCCAATGCTCAAAGTGGATGGAATCCAACTCAAGCATCGACCTCAAAGATTATTATTTGCCTTCGCAAGCAATTTCAGGAAACTCTTAATAACAAAATATAACGGCTAATATACGATATTTCCTTGAGTTTGAAATATGAAATATTTCTATATGAGCATGTGCATGGCGTGCGATCAGCCTCATCAAAGTACAACTTCTTAAATTTCGCCACTAAAGTAGTCGCAATGCTCTCGCAATGTAGAACCTAGCTCGAACTGCGACTTCAAATAAGTAAGCTTTAAATGTTAACCCTCAAAGATACAAAACTCTGTAAATGTGACTGATTAATTAAGATAAGATTAGCATATTATGGTGCCTAACATCAGAGGCTCGTGAACCTGAGGAGTTTACAGTGGTGACAAGTGTTGTCATGGTAACAACAATCATTGTCATGGAGACAGCTACTGTTGTCATGATGACAACAACTGTTGTCATGGTGACAGCAACTGTTTTCATGGTGACAACAACTGTTGTCATGGTAACAACAATCATTCTCATGGTGACAGCTACTGTTGTCATGATGACAACAACTGTTGTCATGGTGACGACAACTGTTGTCATGGTGACAACAACTGTCGTCATGTTGAATTGTTGAAAACTGCGTCATGGTGACAACAATTATTGTTGTCATGATGACAACAACCGTTTCCAACTCAGGCAGAGATCTGAGAATATTATTGAAATGTCTTAAAAAACTAGCAAAACGGTTTAACATAGTTTTAAGTTTTAACATAGCCATCTTAAATCAAAAACCACTGATAAGCGATATTTCCTGGAGTTTGAAATAAGGAATACTTACATAAGTAGGTGTGTGCAGCAATTTTGTGTTTATTATAAATTATGATCAAAATTTCAGCATGAATTTCATCATAGAAACTGATAGAAGTCGCGAGTGCTCAAAGAGGATTGAATCCAACTCAGCAAGCGACCTAAATATTAGTGACTTAATGACGAGCACGATCTACGTGCTCTCAGTACAGTGCTCACAGTGCAGTTGTAGCCAAGTAAGAATGTTAGATACAACGGCTAATATACGATATTTCCTTGTGTTTGAACTATGAATATTTCCATTAAAAGAACTTTACAACACTACTTTAAACTTTACAACACTACTTTATACAATCAAATTTGAGGTTTAATATATTCCCGATGTCAGTTTATAATCATCATTAAGTACTTAAGTAGTCATTAAATTTTGCTACTCACTATCACTATTTTAGGGACGAAAGCTTTAATATTGGCTGCAATCGTCGCGGAAATAGTTGTCATTAATAAGATTTGACAAAGATTACTGAAACACGATATTTCTTTGTTTGGAACTAGGCCTAAAGCATTTTGAAGGTAACGATGACAACTGATCCAATTGCAACCGATAGAATGCCCAAAGAGGATGGAATCCAACTCAGGCTGCGACCTCAGCCCTGACCTTAAAGATTATTCTTCGCAATTTCAGATCATTCTCAATAATAAAATATAAAGGCTAATATACGATATTTCCTTGAGTTTAAAATATGAAATGTTCCTATGAGCAGGTGCATGGCGGGCGATCAGCCTCATCAAAGTCAAAATCATCACCATCACATTCGATGAATCGCAATGATTGTTTTCGCTAGATGAAATCTTGCTCTAATTTGGGAAAATTTTTCGGGAATACTTCTTAAATCTCACCACTCACTTAAGCTTAAGTGGTCGCGATTCTCCCTCAAGGTAGAACCTAGCTCGGACTGCGACTCCAAATATAACATACGCATGAAAGCGCGACAATATCAACGCATAGAATCGAAATTTCATATTAATAAACTTCTCCAAGAAATATTTCCTGGTGACTGGTGTTTGAAAAAAAATATACGTTGCCACATTTTTGAACGTGAACATTACTTTTTAAGCTTACTGTCGTAGTAAGCTTTATAAATGTTAACCCGAGTCAAAGATACAAAACTTTCGTAAGGTGACTGTTTAAGATAAGAATGGTTTGGTATCAGTCGCGATGCTTGAGCAACGACTTCATACGCGTGAATGCGCAAAAAATACAAAACGCTTAAAATCGAAATTTCATATTAATAAATTTCTTCAAGAAATATTTCCTGGTGTTTGAAGAGTGATATGTTGTGCTAAATTTTTGAAGGTACACTAACGACATGAATTTCTAAGCTTATTCTGGTAGTAAGCTTTTCAATGTTAACCCTCAAAGATACAAAACTCTGTAGAGGTTGATGAGGTGACTAATTAAGATGAAAATAGCGTATTAAGGCGCTCATGGTTTAGTTATTATAGTGCAAAAGGAAGGACAATTTTTCAGGAATATTTTTTAATTAGTCGCAAAGCTCTTGCTCGAACTGCGACTCTAAATATAATTATTGCGTCATAGCGCCATGAATGCCTTAAAAGTGAACATAATGCACATTTCACATTCATAAAGCTCTTCAAGAAATATATCCTGGTGTTGACACGTTGTGCGACATTTTTGAACATACACTATAAACATTACTTTCTGGCATATAGTGGTAGTAAGCTTTAAATGTTAACAATGATGCAGACTGATTAAGATGAGAATAGTATATTGCAGGGGCAGTTCAACTGCAGTTTTGTGTGCGCGGCGTACAGACATGTTATTCATATGTCTTTACGCCGTGAAACTTACGCCGCGCACTGTTATGTAAAATAACTGCAGTTCGAACTACTTGGGTAGTCGCAATGCTCTTGCTAGGTAGAACCTAGCTCGAACTGCGACACCAAATATTACATTACGTCAAGCGAAGGAAATCGACGAGTGGATAACTGTATCGACATTTCATAGTTATAAATTTCTTCAAGAAATATTTCCTGGTGTTTGAAAAATGATATGTCGTGTTTGATTTTTGAAAGTACACTATAAACAAAAATTTCTAAGCTTATATTTTATAATCGTAGTAACGCTTTGAATGTTAACTCTCAAAGGTAAAAACCTCTGTGGAGGTTCATGAGGTGATTGATAAAGATAAGAATATAATACCTTATTATGCACCTTCCAGGCGTGTTTATGCTATGTATTCAAAAACCCTATAGGCACCAAGGTACCGTGTGCAATAAATTATTGCGCACTGTAGTGCCGATATCCGGATTTATTACGCACTGTAGGTCATAATAATTTATTATGGTGCAGTAGAACAGTGCGTAACAATTTATTTCACACAGTTGGGCAAACAGTACCTTCAAATCTTGATTTAAAACATTTCTGTGTTTGAAAAATATTGCCATTTTTTCGAGTAATTACGGTGCATAATTCAGTTTAATAACTCGTAAAAATTATTAAACTCGAAGTAAAAACCTCGGCCTTCGGCCTCGGTTTTTCAATGCCATATTACACACTCGGGCCTCCGGCCCTCGTGTGTAATATTACGTTTAGTAACTTTTACTCGTTACTAAACCCTTCATTGTAGGAAATTAAGCACTCAGAAAATTAAGCACCAATGCCTCTAAAAGGGCCTAATTTCATGGTGCTTAATGACATGCTGGCTTAATTTTTGAATACCTCAATTTTCAATTAATTTTGGGATTCAAAATGGCATAAAATGTTCGATATTTTGCTACATTTTCAGTGATAATGTAAAGCAATGAAAGTACAGAATTTGCCAACTTACAAATCTAAGCCCACCACATATTTCATATTGTCATTTAGATATCAGTAGTTTTCGAATATGATTAAATCATATAATGAACTCACTGTGTGATAAAGGTAAAAAAGCGGCAATTAAAGAATCATGTATCAACTTATACATACGTAATACATACATACATAGGAAATACCTGCGTTTCATTTCATTATGATAAAACAAATTTTAATGCCTTGATTTATGCTACTCAAATCTGTTTATAACAGACGCACATAAAAAAATTACGTGTAATTTGAATACATTATGGAAACATTGCATTAAGCTTCATGAAATGAAGCCTACATTTAATTACGCTAACATGTAATTAAGCACCAGACCTCTCAAAAGGGCCTAATTTCATGGTGCTTATTGACGTGTTGGCTTAATTTTTTGAGTGCTTAATTTCCTACAATAAGGTATTTTGTTGCTTTTCGGGAATACTTCTTCTTAGATCTCACCATTCATTAGAGTAGTCGCAGTGCTTTTGAGCAGCGACATCAAATATAACATACGCAATGCAATGCGCAATGAATAAGAAGTAAGACGGTGTCGAACCTTCATATTTATGAACTACTTCAAGAATAATTTCCTTGCGTTTAAAAAAGGATACGTAATGTTATGTTTTTAAAGGTACACAATGAACATTGTACATAGCTTTCTAAGCTTATAGTGGTAGTAGTAAGTTTAGAATGTTAACTCTCAAAGACCTAAAAACCTCTGTAGATAAGAGGTTCATGAGGTAACTGTTTAAGATAAGAATAGCATATTTTGCTACTCCTACTATGGGTAGTACAAAAGAGAGACAATCTTTTATGAATACTTCTTAAATCTTACCACTCATGTGTATTGAGTTGTCGCATTGTCGCAATGCTCTCGCTATAGGTAGAACCTAGCTCGAACTGCGACTCCAAATATTATATCGCGTCAAAGCGCAAAAAAACAATACATGGTGTCGACATTTCATAGTTATGAAGTTCTTCAAGAAATATTTCCTGGTGTTTGAAAAAAGATACAGTGTATTACATTTTTGAATGTACACTATAGATATAACTTTGGAAGCTTTTAGTGGCAGTAAGTTTTGAATGTCAACTCTCAAAGATACAAAACTCTGTAGAGATTCATGAGGTCAGAAATTAAGATAAGAATAGCATATTATGGTGCTCATGGTTTGGTTATTAGAGCAAAAGGGGGATAATTTTTGGGAAAAATTCTTAAATCTCTCCACTCACATGAGTAGTCGCAATGCTCTCGCTTGTTAGAACCAAGCTCGGACTACGACTCCAAATATTATATCGTGTCATACGCTATAAAAATGGTTTCGACATAATGCACATTTCACATTTATAAAGTTCTTCAAGAAATATTTCCTGGTGTTTGAAAAAAGATACATTGTATTACATTTTTGAAGCTACACTGTAGATATAACTTTGGAAGCTTTTTATTTAGTGGCAGTAAGCTTTGAATGTCAACCCTCGAAGATACAAAACTCTGTAGAGATTCTTGAGGAGATGAAAATAGCATACTAAGGTGCAAGAGAGGGATTTTTTTGGGAATACTTCTTAAATTTCGCCACTGACTAAGGTAGTCGCAATGCTCTTGCTGGGTAGAACCCTAGCTCGAACTGCGACTCCAAATATAATCATCGCGTCATAGCGCCATGAACATAAAAAAAGTGAACCCTTTCCAAATTTCACATTTATAAAGCTCTTCAAGAAATATATCCTGGTGTTTGAAAAAAGATACGTGATGTTTCATTTTTGAAGGTACACTATGAATAGAACTTTCTAAGCTTTAAGTGCAAGTAAGCTTTGAATGTCAACCAACCCACATTGGTTGACATATAATTTTATTGTATAAGTGTCAATTTTTGATAATAAACTGTCTTATTGTTGCAGGGCTTTCATTAACGACAAACGTAAATTCACATACTTATTTCTATGATGGGATGCTTATTTTACTCCAAAATATGAATCAAATTTTAGATAATCGGCGACAGTTCGAACAGCAGTTTTTTGACTTTTGTGCGCGTCGTTAGTTTGAAAAAACAATTTTTTTTAAAACAATTCTAATTTTATTTAATTTACAGTTC
Source organism: Beroe forskalii (assembly GCA_011033025.1). NCBI lineage: Eukaryota > Metazoa > Ctenophora > Nuda > Beroida > Beroidae > Beroe > Beroe forskalii. Next base: position 302,598 of record WFMF01000001.1, on the reverse strand, counting down.
ACACTTATACATAAGCGAAATACCATAAATTTTGACGACATGCCAAGTGGCACAAGTTTAGAAAAAGAGAAGAAAGACTAATAAGCCACCAGATGCTTCTGCCGTCCCGTGTTAATACAATGTATATGTGTAAGACCCCACGTTGGGGTACCCATGAAGCCCTAAGGGCTTTGAAATCATGAAATAATTAAGCTATTCAAACCATAAAATCAATTGAGATGTCAAAAAAAAATTAGGGAATGTGACCATACGACTTTATAGTGGTCCCATTGCCACTGCATCATCACTTCACACAAAAATCACAAAAAGCACTCATAACACGAATAAACAAATCATGAGCAGACACTCATTTCTTATTGACTCTCTGCCACAGACTTGGAGTTAGTGGCGCATCTGCTGCTTGTTCAGTCCATGTTCTGGTAAGTTTCACTCTCCGAGAAGCACTATCATATGCACTGCTGGGCCATTTAGAATTAAACCTTGGAGTGTCTGCTTCGGGTTCGGTAGCTGGATCTACCGGTGCGCTCGCAGTGGATCTTGGTGGCGTTGACTCAGGAACAGTGGCTAGTGAAGGGTTGGATCCTGCTGCTTTCTCTCGAGTGCACACGGTACCGTTGCTGATGTAGTGGTAGCGCTGGGGCTCAGTGCTGATTTTCTCCTTCAGCTGCATGACCAGTCCCTTCCTAACCTCCCGTTCTTTACTGGTCCTGTCTGGGGAGATGTAGACCCTGCTGAATCGCGTTCCCCGCAGTGATGAAGCACTCCTCAACACCATCGATGCTGCTTCGTTGCTGTGGAACAGCGCTTTCACCGGTCTCATAGATCCTGCTTTTACTGCTCCGACACGATAACAATCACTCACGGTAGGGTTTCCTGTCGCACTGCAAACGCCGAGCATCTCCTCCACCCTGTCCTTCAGCACATCACCTGCGTTTTCCTCCAGGCCAAACACCATCACTCCCTTCCTACGGTCATCATCGGATACAGCGGACTTTACTGCGGCTTTCAGCTCCTTTGTCGTGATCTTCTCATTGCATCCCTGCTTCACAACATCGCTAAAACTCCTGATCTCACTTTTCACCGTCTTCTGCACAGCTTCAACCTGTTCATTCCTGCTCTGTAACACGTCATCTTGCAGCCTCAGCAGGGTTTTCTGGTTCTGCAGCTGATCCTTCTTTAACTGCTCAACATGAACTGCTGCTGATCTCAGAATGTCTTTGCTCTTCACGAGAACTTTGGCAGCTGATAGTACCAAACTTGATAGAGTTTCTTTATCACACTTCATCACGATAGCCTTGTTGACCTCTCCCCACTGAGCACCAAACGTAGTACTGAAAGCTGCTTCGACTTCATTCTCCACATCATACAACATTTCCAGTGAGAATTCCATATCCAATATCCAATACACAGTGTACACACCCGTGTACAGTAGTCTGTGCTGAGTGCGTGCAACGAGTTAAAATGTACTGATAAGCGAGCTGCTACTTTAACACGCACAACAAAACTGATAAAAGGCAATGAAAACTGATAAAAGGCAATGAGACTTGTAAAGGCTAGAGACTTGTAAATTACATCTCTGTACGCCGCGCAAACTTACACCGCGCGCACAAAAATACAGTTCGAACTGCCACAGAATTTCACCGCGAAGACACTTCAAACATTTCCCTGGCCAAACGCTGTCGAAACCTACATGGCTACATACGTAGGTACTTAGGTAGTGATATTGGTGGCAATATTGGTTGCCATCATAAGTTAAAAATATAGATAAGCGTACGCGGAGTTTTGATGTTACCCAGCTTTTTCAATAAATGATCAAAGTATTTCGTCGGGTTTTTATTCACGATTTTCTAATACAGGGGCCAGTTGTTCAAAAAAAGAAAATAGGTTCACAAGAACTTTTATGCGCTATCCGAATTTCACGACTGCTCACCAACAAAAAATGTCAAATAAACGTCAATGTTTAACCATTCTAATCCCTGATAATGACGTCACTAATTCACCATTCTAACCCCTAATAACGACGTCACTAATTCACCATTCTCACCTGCTGCATAAGACGGGTGGTAATCCTGCTGGAATTGAAACACTGATCCAACCCCTCTTCCTCCTCCTGATCTAACACCGCAAGCATTTCAGAAGACGGGGTGTCCTGGGATATGATGTAATCTTAGGTGTCCTGGGTTGTAAGGATTTATTTAGCTGGATTTCCCTAAAAAGGCGATACTTATGCCCGAATAAGGTATGATTAGGGGGAGTATGGTACCCCTCTTCCTCCTGATCTAACACCGCAAGCATTTCAGATGATGGAGTGTCCTGGGTAATGATATAATCTTAGGTGTCCTGGATTTTAAGGATTTATCTAGGTGGATTTCCCTAAAAAGGAGATACCAAGACGGCGCACTGGTAATAATTCCCACCTTGAACATTCAACCCCTGGCTCTTCCTCCTGATCTAACCCAAATTTCAGATGATGGAGATCACTGGGTTGTAAGGCATTATTTACGCAAGCATTTCAGATTTATGCCCATGTTTTGACAATCAACCCACGCAGAAACAATCAATTCCATGACATAAATTCTCCCTTCGAAGCTATGATGCTTGATAAAATCATCCCAAAACACCTATCTCAAATTTGTGAAAGACCTTTCAATTAGAAGCCGTCCTAGTCCTACTCTCCTACCTGAACCAAAGCAGTGTGAACGATGGAGAGAAGATCAAGACATTGGGAGAAGTCCTTGTACCACTCGTGATCGGTTGTCTCTTCTCCTGAAACAAGGGATATTATCACCATATAAGGAGATTTTACGCCGACTTATACCCAAAAAAGGGTATGATTAGGGGGTGACGGCCTGACGGCACGGGGTGCGATAAGTTGTCTCTTCTCCTGAAACAAGAGATGTTATCACCATATAAGGAGATATTCGACAGATTTATACCCAAATAAGGCAAGATCACTCTATAAAACTTTATAACCTGTCCTCTCAGTCGCGACACAGTGCTGTACGATTTCTTTGACGCCATAATGCCATATAAGGAGATATTCAACTGATTTCTACCCAAATAAGGAATAATAACCCAATAAAACTTGCTAACCTGTCCTCTCAGTAACGACACAGTGCTGCACGAAGTCTTTGTGTATTCCAGGTTTCTGCCCATATAAGGAACTCACCCTTAAAACAACTGTCCTCTCAGGGTCGACACAGTGCTGTACGAAGTATTTTACGCTATATTCCAGACTTTCTTCAATAACCCTATAAACTTGCTAACCTGTCCTCTCAGTCACGACACAGTGCTGTACGAAGTCTTTATAAGCGTTCGCCAGGTTGCTACAACTCTTACACTTCTTGAGGGAGCGAGGGGAGCCCGTTAGGCGCCATTTCTTCAACCACGCGCTGTCAGCGTGACACTGGTAAGACGTTATCGGGTTATTACCATATAAGGAGATGTTTATCAGTGTTACCGTGTTATTACCATATAAGGAGATGCTTATCAGTAAAATGGACCTGTGGGTAAGCTAAAACGCCGTTGATAATAAGGTAAAAAGGAGAATACGGAGACAATTAATCCCTGTTGAATCTTACCTGTAAATGGTTTAGTAACTTAGTAGTTTACCTGTAAATAGTTGAGTAGTTCCAGTTTAGGGAGACGTTCCGTACCCAAGTACTTCCTTACAAACTCGTGGTCCCACCGAGGCTTGAAGGAAAGGGTCTCAAATGGGTCCTGTTCTTGGTTTAGCAGTCTGAGAAGTGGTTACCATAAATACACGAGCGCGAAACGGTACTGAATAGGATTTATTTAATTTGGCGAAAGATCGTTTTTCCAATGAATGGGTCCGAAGTCTGGGGGATAGATTCAGAATAGGAGTGAAATGTACGATTCCAAATTTGTGGAACACTGGCTGCTTCAACTTCAAATCAGATTCCATACTTGATAACTCTGTGGGTACCTAGAGACGTCGCTGGGTCTTGCTTCCCTGTAAACCAGTGTGTAGGTGGGTTCCCAGAACCTCCTCACTACGGTGCTGGGCAGGTACCTGGAGAGAGAGAGATAATAGATAAATACTTGGCAGATACCTGAGGAAAGTATGGTTTTTAGAGCTGTGCTTGGAAAGCCCGAGAAGTGCGAGGGCGTAACACGGCGTTCAAAGTGAATAGTTTAGTTGATGGCTTGAGGATGCTACCCGATATAACACCCGGATAGTATCATAAGTGCAAGTGTGGGCGTAAACTTTAAATAAATCAAATCAAATAGAATTGTTTTGAAAAATGCATAAAACTCAGTAGTCAGTACCCCTTCTTGTCTCGGCTTGTCATTTCAACAAGGCAAGAGAAGAGAGTCCTTTCCGTGGGACACAGGTACTCCACTGCTTTGTTACCTGCGAAGAAAAATAAGGGAAATAAAGGGAAATTTCATAATTTCCTCGGTTCAACTATGGAAGACGACATAAAAACTTCGATTCTGTATTTCTGATAGTGATTAACTTATCCAAAACTCTACAGTCTACAAAGGAGCGTGTCAAAAATTAAAAACATGATGTAGAAAATAATATTTTCTGTAGACATTCCACCGCTTTGTTACCAGGAAGTTAAAGAGAACAAGTCTGGCACAGTAATCATTACTGTACCTACGTTAGTTGTTGTACAGTAATACAGTAATACTCAGAAATTACTCAAGTTCTCAGAATCATGCTGCAGAGGATATTGGTGCTGATGCCTAAATTCAGGAAAATGTACGTGACAATCCAACCCACGAACATTTTCCTGAATTTGAGCACTAAAAATCCTGAAAATGAGCGCTCATTTTCAGGAGGGCAGGGAGTCCGCACTACCCACCTGAATTTGAGCATTTATTTTCAGGATTTTCTGAGAATCATACTTTCCGGGAATCAAATCTTTTGCGGCCATATGTTGCAAGGCCGCGCACATTTCGCTGAATTTCGGTGCTCAAATTCAGGAGCCACGTACATTTTCCTGAATTTGAGCGCTCAAAATCAGGAGGGTCGTGCACAGTCAAAAGAATTTGATTCTTGGAAAGTCTAATTCTCAGAAAATCCTAAAAATAGTGGCCCGAATTCGGGAGGAATGTATGGTCACGTTCATTTTCCTGGATTCGGATGCTCAAATTCAGGTGGGTCGTGCACGGCACATAACCCACCTGAATTTAGGCACCAACGACTATTTTTACGATTTTCCGAGAATCAGATTCTTATACCTTATTACAGGAAATTAAGAAAGCAGTTAATTAAGAAACTGGGCAAAAAAGTTTCTTAATAAACTGCTTCTTAATTAAATGTTTCTTTAATTATATGTAGATTAATTTTATGTACCTTAATTTTGTGACTCTTAATTTAATGAAATATTAATTCTACATTAACACTAGAAAAAATCGTATTTCAAACACCATAAAAGACTTGAGAGACACTTCATTTGACTTAATCTTTGATCCTTTTGCCGGTTTTAGCACGGAATTTGAAAATTTTACAACCTTATAGGTATTAATAGCTTGCCTGAGAAAATTTTTCGGTAAAAAAGTATATTCTCATTCTATAAAGTTTCTTAATTTAGTCCAGTTCCAAAAAAGTTTCTTAATTAATTTTCAGCCCTAAAAAAAGTTTCTTAATTTGCTGCTTCCTTATTTTCCTGTTGATTAATTAGTTGCTTACTTAATTTGTTACAATAAGGTAATCTTTCTTTTCCTGATTTCAAACACCTAAATTCAGGAAATGGTAACCATGGTAACAGAGTAACCATGGTCACGCTGTAACCATGGTAACAGTGCACCTGTTACCATGGTAACTTTTGAAACCCTCACCAGGCAGGGCTGGACATCGGATGAAGAGAGCTAACTTAGGTTTCTTCCCCGTCTCCTTCTCCACAGATCTCAATCCTATAGTTCCTTCCAAACAGGCCGGTCCTGGAAACAGATGAAAAGATTCATATATTTGCGTGAGGAAAATGAAAAATCAAATAGGTAACAAAGCAGGAACTATTATAGCCAATTATGACTGCTTATCTACAACCATGGAACCAGGCACGAGATACCATGGTACCAGTTACCATGGTAACCATTAATTCCCTCACCTGGTGTTGGTATCTCTATATCGGTAGTATGAGCCACGTTATTTCTCCCTGGCCGGGGATCAAAGGCTGGTATCAGGGCTGAAACTGTCTCTTTAGCACCACGTCATCATCCCATACTCTTCGCTTCATGGGCCTCTGTTCCACCTAGGAGGGGGGGGGGAGTTAGCCCCAATGGAATAGAGTTAACCAATAGAAACGAAGGAATGGTGCGAACTTCCACGCCCATTGGTTGATCCTATATCAGGTAGAAAGCGCTTTATTTAAGGCTTCCACCCAAACCGTGAGTCTGGGGAGGGTTAAGTGCAGGGAAAGTTTTGAAATGATAAGAACTATATCCTCCAACATTAGATTCCACATGTACCTCTTCTTCACTCTCCAAGTCGAGATCGAATCCCATGTCGTCTTCGTCATCGTCTTCCTCATCTTCATCCTCATCTTCGTCTTCATCTTCTGTTAAAAATGTCATTTAATTTGCCAGAGACCAACTTGAAGAAATAGCGTCCCTTAATTGCGTAGGGCAAGACCATGATTAAGGAGGTCCAGTAAGTTACGCAATATCGAGCTGATACGTCTACAAGTTGGTCTCGGTTACTCAATTACTGAGATAAAAATAAAGGCCCGTCGCCTTAACAGTACCAAACTCATACATTCGTTTACTGAATCCATGCTACGAAGTAGCAATAAGAAAGGTTTACTATACGTAACTCGCATGAATCTCCATAGAAACCACTTCTGTTGCTCGCTAACGCACTGAAATCTCCCTAGCAACCCCGTTACTCACCATCGTCGTCGTCCTCTATGTCCATGACCTCGTGTGCCAGACCCTCGTCCTCTCCCGCCTCGTGGATATGAGTCGAGGTGTGCTCTGTGCCTCCTGCTACTAGATCACTGTCGTCAAACGAGAGGAACTCAAGTCGCTCCCCAGTGGAACCACCAGAGAACCTGTGAGGGGAATTTCAAACACAAGGAAATGTTTTATTCTTTTCTGGGAGGGAGACAGTTCTCCGACTACGATTGGAGTATAGCTACGGGTTGGTCCCTGAAAGAGTATGGATTACTCATCAACGGTTCTCATTTCGGTCGTTTTTCGGATGCTTACGGACAGACACTTTGGTTCTGGACCAAACCTGAAAGGCTGAAACTTGCACTAGAAGAGAAAGGCTTCGTCATCGTGAAGGGGACATGAATTCTTATAGGAATTAGGAGCGGCTCCCAAATATTTCAATTAGAATTAGCACGGAAGGAGGAAGGGTTGTGCCGACAAGATAAGACTTTTTATGGATCACAGCCAGGAAGATCGTGTGAAATTTAATCAGCTGACACAGGTACGTGTGCCTCAAATGAATTGTAATTTGACAATATTATTTTGTATCCAATTAAGCAATTAAATGCCGAGAATAAACAGAATATTGCATATCTGAATATTGCATTATTGCATATCTAATTGTCGGCAAAAAAGAAATAAAAATTCAGAATAATAATTTGTAAAATATATCCATCGCATATCCATCGCATATTTTGCCACTTATAAAAATGTGATCCTGCAAAAAGGCAATTACCTGGACTTGTGCCAAGGCGGTAACTCTCTCTTGTTGACAATGGGGATGTTATGGGTCTCCTGGTCCGGGGTGATGTTATCCCCCATGTCTCCATGAGTCTCTCCTGAAACGTGTCTCGGGTATAGGTAGTACATAGATAGGTTGATGTGACTACGAGCGAAAAAAAAGCTTATTCATTTCAAAACCGTTTGCGGAACACTGAGCCTAACCAAGAGCTGACTTTAAGCTCACGCTCTGATTAACCAATCCAATCAGAGCACGACGATAAATAGCAAGGTAACGAAGTATAGTAGTACATAGGTGGATATATGAACATTTTTCGATTAATAGTTAAATAGCTCACGAATGAATAACAGATAAGTTGACGACTAACGTGACTATCGGTGAAAAAAGATCACCAATGATATATTCAAATTTCAAAGTTGTTTGTGGAGGAATTACGCCTAAACCAATCGCACTCTGATTAACCAACTAGAGCGCCAACTGACTGTGCGAACTCTCATCCTGATCAACCAATCAGATCACGAGCTGCCACTCTGCTCGTGCTCTGATTGGGTGAGTGTTTTGCGTAAGAACTTACCCGGCAGTGCAGGCTGAGACAGATCATTAGTAGGCGTCGAGGGAGACTCATACGACAGATCTGTTAGTTCGGACAACAGGTTCTGCGATGTCAGGTACGAGTAGTAAGTTTGGGAGGACGGGAAGTTAGGAGCTACAGGAGCTCTGGAAGAGGAGGAGGAGGAGGGGCCGGCTGGGATCTCCGGAGTCCGCACGATGTTAGAGAAATCTGGAGCCTTGGAGGACGAAGCAGGGGATCCGAACTCGGGGGTTCGGTCGAGGAAAGGAGGAGAGAATTCCTGTCTGGCTTCGTTTGAGGAAGAGGAGGAGGAGGAAGAGGATGAGGAGCTGGTAGGGTGATCACCGCTCTGTCTGCTGATGTCGTGAGAAGAACTTGTGGTGCTGGAAGTGGCGGAGTCAAGGGGCGGCATGCCGCCGTCTTGGACTGTTAACCGCGACATTTCAGAGTCTACCACTTCAACATTCGATGCAGCAGCAACTCTGTCCGTCCCTTCTTCCGTCCTTTCCTCAGATCCGTCCGTCTTTTCGTCCTCAGTTTCCGTCCTCTCGTCGCTCCTCTCCCACTGCGATGAAGAAGAGGGATACTCCTCCGATTCGGGGGATTGTTCGTTCTTAGGAGTACCGTCCCCTCCGAAATCATCCTCATCTAGATTATGATATTCTTCTCCCTTGATGTCTCCATCACCCTTCTCTTCCTCTTCATTCTCCTCCTCCCTATTATCAGCTTCCTCGTGATCAGTATCCGCTGTCATGTAATCACTTGATGAGTTGGTTCGCGAAGTCTGCTCCGATCCTTCCGTCAACACGGTATCATCATGTGTTCCTATGTTTTCATCTGGTGTTGTCATGTTGTCACTGCGGGTTGTTGTCATGGAATCAGCGTGTGTTGTCATGGCTTCAGTGGGTGTTGCAGTGTCCGGTGTTTCCAAGGTTTCAGCAGGTGGGGCTGGTATCACTGTTTTGTGGAGAGGAGGGTTGGTAGGGGTGACATCTTCTTCTTCTTCCTCTTCGTCTGGTTTTGTGGAGGTGTCTTTGGAAGTGCTGGGGTGCTCCGAATCTCCCCCTGAAGGAAAAATATGATTAGAATTCGCTTATCAGTGGTCATGTGACGTCACGAACTTTTGAAATTTAGTAAGTTGGTAAATGTAAATACAACACTTTTCCCCTAACCAGGGGCTGTCGAGCAACTGCAAGGAGCTACGCCGCGCGCGCGTTAAACTAGTGATCTGGTCATAGCAAACAACACTCTGGTAAGTTATTAAATGCAAATAAACCACTCCAAACCTTGCTCATCCTCCTCCTCCTCCTCATCTTCCTCCTCTGCAAAGTTATCCTTCTTATTCTTGGAGTTGTTAGCGAGGACCGTGTTGCTGGGGCCAGGTTTAGAGGAGGCTGCACTGTTGTCTGACAGCTGGGACATCAGGAGATCCGCAGTCGAGCGTTGGGAAGACCTCGTCCCGCCACCTGGGGGAAATAGTTCAAATATGGGGGGCGTTTGAACAATATTACTCATTTTAACGTGTGAAGAAGACGTCATATTGACATCTTAAGGGTCGCAAAAATATGGGGATCTTTTTCTAATATTACTAGTGATGATGATGTCATATTTAAATTTCAATGGATTAAGGGGTGTGAAAATATGGGTACTTTGAATCCATATAAGATATTGGAACGTGATTACAAATCACATGAGTATCATCACGGAATAACTAGATTATTTGGTGCCGACTAGAGGGGAGGGGGGGGGTGCACTGAGGATATTTATGGAATGACTTTCTGAAATTTTGTCCAAAAATACCTACTCACCCATTTCAGCGACCATAGTGCTTTTCTCAACACTCAAGTTAAACACTCAAGTTAGTTACTTCATTAGCCATTTTCATGTTTTTGCACAATTATGCGCCATCAGAAAGACCTATGAATATTACATCCGCGGTACGAAAGTACAAAAAACCATTGTAGGGACGATAAAAAAAGGCTCTTTTGACTGCTTGATACATTGTTTGGTGCTTTTGAAGCTAGTCACTATAACGGTACGGAGTTATGGGAGCTATTTATCAATTATTGCATAAATTCATTGACACAACTTGATGAGTGCAGCAGTTTAATTACAACCCCTCTGTCCACCTAGCAACCATTTTCTGCCATTATATATCGGTGGTTTTGAACCAGCACTCCACTCACACTGGTCAATATTGACACAAAAACACATCTTCACACCACCTCACATAATAATATGGTCTTGGAATGAATGAGACTGTTTGTCACAGCAGTCTGCCTAAAAAGGTTGAATTTACAGGGAAAAACCTGGGTCGGGTAAAGCTACAAAACATTGCATTCAACTAACGTTTCTTTTTTCAATCAGAATTTGACGAACTTTTCATTCTTCATGATTTAATTCGCCCAGACACAAAAAGTAGCATGGGTACTTTCCAAAATATATCCCCTGAGACCATCGGGCTCACCCTTTCGTGGATATAATCCAATAAAAGTATCTCGAACCCCCCCCCCCTCGCCTGCCTACAGTCTCCTCCGACTATCCTGTCTCCCACATTTTACCGGAATATGTTATCGTTCTGGGCGTTATAAGCACCAAAGTTCATGATCGTACAAGTCACTCGCTCCCTCGTTTCCGTGTAATTCAAAACCTTAAATTACTAATTATCTGGGGCTACCTGTTCTGAAATACGGGGTCCGCGGGTTTTGTGCCAACATATTCGTTTTTTTGTGTGTCTGTGCTCTGTGGAATCTGCTCACGTTTCTCTGTTTGGATACCCCGAATTTGTCAATTTTTCAAGAGTTGTATTTTATGTTTTAGTTTCTGCTGGGTTCCTGTTTATTTTCTTTAATTGTAGTTGTATGTCTTACATTTTTATAACAAGTTATCTTTAAAATGTGATGCTGTATCCTTTAATATATTGATTTTCATCCAGAAACGCTGCTCAATGTAAAAAGAATGGGTTATCAGACGATCCTCACCCTACTCCTCCTATCCGTAACCCTCGCAAAGAACACAAAGTACCAAGAAGCCCTCCAGACGAGAGGAGAACTCCGACGTCTCTACGAAAACTTCAAAACCAAAACAGGCACCCATTTCGAGGGGAAAGAGGACCGGAAGCGGTTTAAGATTTTCAGGGATAACGTCCGGTTAGTGGCAGCACAAAACGATGTAGAAGGAGAAACGGCTGAGTTTGGCGTGAATAAGTTCAGTTTCCTGACGTACGAAGAGAAGCTTCGCTGGACTACCGGATTAGGAAACATCACGGAATGGAAGGAAGCGAGGAAAAAACAGAAAGTCTACCGACCCCGAACCTCCAGAAAGCGATCAGCTTCAAAGCCCCCTGAAGAATGGTTCTGGACTGACAAGGAATACGTTACACCGGTCCATGATCAGGGGTGGTGTGGGAGTTGTTGGGCTTTTGCAGCCACCGCCACAGTGGAAACAAACTACGCAATAGAAACGGGCGTCCTCAAGAAATTCTCCGAACAGGAAGTGCTGGACTGCACGTTCGAATCTGTACGCGTCAGTTGGAATCCGTGGAAGGACGGGTGCGATGGGGGCTGGTCGGGGTTTGCGTACGGGTATTCCATTAAAAACCACAGGTGGGGAACTGCCGCAGGCTACCCCAGCTACACTGAAATCGATCATGAGTGTGAGTCTGATAAGTATGCCAATGGGTTGATTGGAGCGAGGCTGGAGCGCACTGAGTATGTGTACGAAACGGAAGAGGACCATATTGAGGCGCTGCAGAACCATGCCATCTCGGTGGCATACTACGTGTCAGACCGGTTCTACACCTACCAAAGGGGAATTTACAAGGATTCCACGGAAAAATGCACTTTTGATGTCTTCGCTAACCACGCTGTAACGATGGTAGGCTACGCTCCTCAGTACATCCTGGTTAAAAACTCCTGGGGAACAGATTGGGGCGACCAAGGATTCGTCAAGTTCACTCGAGGTTACCACAACTGTGGCCTGTTCATGTGGTCAGACATCCCCATTCTAAAACCCACAGGAGTCACTGACGAGTCTGACAGCGATCCAGCCACCCCGTACAACCCCCGGCATTCCGAGCCGAGTGACGAATGTGTGGATGAGAATGAGGGCTGTGAGCTGCAAATGTGTTTTGATAAGTCTGTGGACACCTACAAGGGGTGTAGGAGGACCTGTCATTCGTGTGAGGTGGACTTTGAGGCGGAGGAGGCGTTATTGGCGAGTGGGGAGTGCGGGAATAACCTGATAAAGTGTTCGGATGGGGTCTGTAGACACAGGCACATCTGTAGATGGATAGAGTACTTGATGTGAGTAGAGTGGGAGAGTTGGAGTGGATAGAGTGGGGAGTGCGGGAATAACCTGATAAAGTGTTCGGATGGGGTCTGTAGACACAGGCACATCTGTAGGTGGATAGAGTACTTGATGTGAGGAGAGGGAAGAGGACTTTGAGAGGTGACCTAGTGTGATGTCAGAATGTGAGGAGAGAGAAGAGGACTTTGAGAGGTGAACAAGAGTGATGTCAGAATGGTCAGAAAGGCGAATATTGATAATGGCATTACCATGATTTTGATGGAGGATTGAAGATTAAGAAGTCATTGGGATTGTATTGAAATTGAGGATGATGATGAGTGCATGATACTGGAAGACTGTTATTGAGGACTGAGGTTTCTAGAAAAAATATTGCGAATCCATAGACAATTTTTCAATTCAGGACAGATACGATTTGTTAATTTGCTGGAAACTGACTGGTTGGATTTTTCGGGAAAAGTTCCAGTCAATTCCACGTGTTTTTGTCAGCGGCATGCAAAATGACTGGCAGAAAAGTAACTCAGTGACAATGTGAAAAAGCTGGGAGTTTGAATGGAATTGGCTCAGGATTTGGGCATGTGCCATTTTTACCGAATGATATTATATTTTTTATTTTAATTTTGCAAAAATTTAGACCCAACTGGCAGCAATTTATATGAAATGATTGCTTTCGAGTGTTTATTTTAATCCGAAATTTTTTGTCTCATTTCAATTCGCCATTCGTCGACGCTGAAGAAAAAAGATGAATTATGAAAGAAGACCCTGTTCTTTTCAGCATTGTTAATAAAAACGGGTCAGATTACTTTCAACCAGTCCCTTATCTCATTAATGCATACTTTTCGAGGAATTTCATTTCAATATTCTACCTCATTCCAACTTTCTACAAAAAAAATGAATTTACATCACTTATGTCATTTAGTACGCAAAGAACACAAGAATTGCACTCGTTTTTCCCTCCCCATGTCCCAGCAGAAGGACACCCAAATATAAGGAGTTTCAATTCCTTCAACAAATTGTTCATCCACTTGAGACCCAAGGACTAGGAACCCCCCCCCCCCCTATGGAGTGTTGCTCCACGCCCCACCCCTGGCGTGTTTTGTGTTGTAGGTGGACTTTTCACGGAAAACCCCCAAAAATTAACTAATTTCTCTCTTCACATCCAAGCAGAAACTAACCTGGTATAGCTCCGAGCAGCTCGTTTATGGTACAGACCGTAGTCCTATCCACACTACTCCTATCATTGGTATCCATGACAGCCTGAGCTAGCTCCATCACAAAGTTTTCAAGGTCCGTTGCTAAGTTACGCTGGTTGAATGTGTTCAGGGTTTCCTGGCGCGAGGTAACACTTCCTGAGTCTGAAAAGGGTGGAGAAATGAAATAATTCAAATCTAAAATAGTCAAATATATTAGTTACAAACTGTTATATATGGTTTTGTAAACAATTCAAAAAACAATTTCTCCTTTTCCATTGAATTGACCTCAATAAATGGAACCAGCACAAGGTATAAGACTATAAGAGCCATGAAAAAGGCAGCCCACAATTTCTTCAAACGGAACCAGTTCAAAAGAAATCAGAGCTAAGCAAATCACAATATATTCTCCAAACCGTCTAGTTCATCCACAGTTCCGACATCAGGAGTGGAGGAGATGGTTGCTATGGAGAGAGTCTCAGAACCTCCGACTGCTTCAGTGGAGTCAGGCGTACCTGGGACTCCTTCACCTGGAAAATATAGAGGGGTTATAAGTCGGAGAAATGATAGTTATCTCACTTGGGGCGGTGTCAAGTGTGATAATACGCTCTCCGTGTCACTCTGCAATGTAAACCCCGCACATGAGAAATAGGCGGTTACGATGACGTAATTATCACAGCACAATGTAGTAAGTTGATGACGTTGAACCACCTATTTCTCGCGGTCGTCGTAGAAAACTAAACCTGTGCTACTGCAACTCTTGATGCTTTGATGCTTCCGCGTGTTCTTCAGCACCTGCAAATGATGAAACATAAGTGTTACTGTGAGCAAGTGTCAGGATAAACTGTTGTCAGGGTGAACTGGTGTCAACGTAAACTGGTGTGAGCGTAAACTGGTGAGCACCTGCGTAAATGATAAACTGGTGTCAGCGTAAACGATTGAAGTCAGCATAAACTGGTGTCAGCATAAAACTGGTGTCAGCAAAAATAACGTAAACTGGTGTGTCAGCGTAAACTGGTGTCAGCGTTTACTGGCGTCAGCGTATACTGGTGTCAGCGTATACTGGTGTCAGCGTAAACTGGAGTCAGCGTATACTGGTGTCAGTGTCAACTGGTGTCAGCGTAAACTGGTGTCAGCGTAAACTGGTGTCAGCGTAAACTGGTGTCAGCGTAAACTGGTGTCAGCGTAAACTGGTGTCAGCGTAAACTTGTGTCAGCGTAAACTGGTGTCAGCGTAAACTGGTGTCAGCGTAAACTGGTGTCAGCGTAAACTGGTGTCAGCGTAAACTGGTGTCAGCGTAAACTGGAGTCAGCGTAAACTGGTGTCAGCGTGAACTGGTTTCAACGTAAACTGGTGTCAGCGTAAACTGGTGTCAGCGTAAACTGGTGTCAGCGTAAACTGGTGTCAGCGTAAACTGGTGTCCGCGTAAACTGGTGTCAGCGTAAACTGGTGTCAGCGTCAACTGGTGTCAGCGTAAACTGGTGTCAGCGTAAACTGGTGTCAACGTAAACTGTTGTAAGCGTAAACTGGTGTCAGCGTAAACTGTTGCCAGCGTAACCTGGTGTCAGCGTGAACTGGTGTCAACGTAAACTGATGTCAACGTTAACTGTTGCCAGCGTAAACTGGTGTCAGCGTAAACTGGTGTCAGTGTAAACTGGTGTCAGCGTAAACTGGTGTCAGCGTTAACTGGTGTCAGCGTAAACTGGTGTCAGCGTAAACTGGTGTCAGCATCAACTGTTGTCAGCGTGAACTGTTGTCAGCCGCTCAGCGTGAGCTGTGAAATCAGAAATATGTCTGGTTATGCTGCCTACCAACCTGTTTCCTGTAAATCCTGAGTCTCTGTCTACAAAGGAGTGTATCTGCGTCCTTGTTCAGTCTCTTCAGCACCTTATCTGCTCCAAACACTATCGGGGTAGGTTTGGTGGGCATTACTTCCATAGGTAGATCATCACAGACACCCGTCACGGTGCCGTACAGCTCGAAACCTGAATATTTGAGTTATGTTGATCGATTGAGAGGGTGTTGCCTCTTTCATTGGCGGTATAAATGAAAATTTTCATAAGTTATTGATAATTTTAGGACACTAAATTCGAGACACAAAACTACGAGACATAAATCTGCGAGACATTAAACTGCGATACAGGAAACTGTGAGACACAGCTCAAAACCTGACACAGAAAGGTAGTGGGAGTGTCCGCTGGCGTTCTTTCCGTTCACATGGATTCTGAAGTGTCTCCAACCCTACAAATGCACATTGAAGGAGTAGTACAGTATTAAGGGAGGATGAATTTCGGGGTGAGGATGAATTTCGGGTGCAAGATGTTAAACTCAGCCCTCGCGCGCGCAACCTTCCAGTTCCACATTTGAACGGTCATATTGCATCTCCATGTCAGAATGAATAGAGTTAGACAGAACTTGCATGACGAAGGTGAATTTAATTTCCCAACTATGCCACTTTACAATATGTTTTCATGATATGTTGCGTGTTTAAGATAGAGAACTGATGGCGCGTCACAGTTCACATCTTTTACACCTTACCGATGTGCCTCGACCTTCTGAGGCGCGGCGTATTATTTGGGCACTTTTTGCGGCGCATGATAGCGCGCAAATGTGCTCTTCTAAGTTTCGCATAGAACGTAAAACTGCATCTGCGCGCTGTCACGCGCCACAAAACTCGTAATACGCCGCGTCGCGGCACCGCGAAAGGTTGAGACACGGTGAACAAAACCTAAACCTGTTTTAGATGTTACGTTTTTGAAGTGGAGAATTGATGACGTCAAGGAAATTCTACCTGTTTCTCATCAGAGGATGGATCTAGGTTCCAGGTTGCGGTGGATCCAGGCTCGTACAGGGAGGTGTCGTCAGTGTGAGCCTGGAGAGTCACCCAGGCTTTGCTGTCCTTGGAAACCTGGCAATTGGGAGCGTTGTCATGGTGACATACTGTTGTCATGGTAACATACTGTTGTCATGGTGACATACTGTTGTCATGGTAACATACTGTTGTCATGTTAACATACTGTTGTCATGGTGACATACTGTTGTCATGGTAACATACTGTTGTCATGTTTACATACTGTTGTCATGGTGACATACTGTTGTCATGGTAACATACTGTTGTCATGGTAACATAGTGTTGTCATGGTAACATAGTGTTGTCATGGTAACATAGTGTTGTCATGGTAACAAACTGTTGTCATGGTGACATGCTGTTGTCATGGTTACCTACTGTTGTCATGGTGACATACTGTTGTCATGGTAACATAGTGTTGTCATGGTAACATACTGTTGTCATGGTAACATAGTGTTGTCATGGTAACATACTGTTGCCATGGTAACATACTGTTGTCATGGTAAAATACTGTTGTCATGGCAACATACTGTTGTCATGGTAACATACTGTTGTCATGGTAACATACTGTTGTCATGGTAACATACTGTTGTCATGGTAACATACTGTTGTCATGGTAACATACTGTTGTCATGGTGACATACTGTTGTCATGGTAACATACTGTTGTCATGGTAAAATACTGTTGTCATGGTAACATACTGTTGTCATGGCAACATACTGTTGTCATGGTAACACTAACATACTGTTGTCATGGTAACATACTGTTGTCATGGTAACATACTGCTGTCATGGTGACATACTGTTGTCATGGTAACATACTGTTGTCATGGTAACATACTGCTGTCATGGTGACATACTGTTGTCATGGTAACATACTGTTGTCATGGTAACATACTGTTATGTTGTCATGGTTACATAGTACGGATGTTGCCAGAGTCTCCTTTTTAATTATTTTTCGTTGATTTGGTTAATATAAGAATTCAATGAATCGATGCTGGTTTGATTATTAATGACCCTACGACTCTACGAAAACTCTACCAAGTTACCAAGTTATCAATCTTTCACGTGGTTCAAAAACCCCCAATTCTATAATTTGTTAGTTGAAATATTTAAATTTTTCGAAAAAATCTCGGATAGAAACCAATCTATCTGTTTAGACGAACGAACACAATTAAACAAATAGGTATCTCTACATAATGCTTGTTTATTTACAGAACAAATTAAATATCTACAGAAAAATTTAGAAACTACTGAAACCCCAAAATTATCTCAGGAAATAACAATTTCTATCTCAGTCCTCAGCTCTGTACATTATCTTTTCCCCCAATATTCTCTGTAGTACCCCTGAGATCGTCTAACTCCACTATAACCCCTGAGCATCTTCTAACTTTCCTCGATCTCAATCCACCTGCACGCATGTCGGTGTCTGCAACTATGATCATACTCGCACATAATCAGGTTATTCGTACACCTTCCCTTCGCATTCTGCTCCTTTATCTCCCTCGCCTCCGCCTCAAAGTCCACATCACAGGTATGGCATGTCCTCCTACACCCCTTGTAGGTATCCACAGACTTATCAAAACACAGACTCAACTCACACTCCTCATTCTCATCTTTACATCCGGGAGTTGGTTCCGTATCCCGAGGGTTGTACGTTGTAGCAGGACTCATCTCAGAATCATCTTCCACAAAGTTCATCTTGAGAATGGGGATGGTTGACCAGTTCAACAGTGCACAGTTGTGGTATCCCCGAGCGAACTTCACGAACCCTCTATCACCCCAATCTGTTCCCCATGAGTTTTTAACCAAGAAATACTCCGGAGCGAATCCAACCATCAGCACTATGTGGTTAGCAGAAGCATCAGCTTCACAAGTTGAATCCTTGTATATCCCTCGTTCATACAGATAGAACCTCTTAGAAACGTAGAATCCCACCGCAATAGATTGGTATTTGAGAGCTTCTACATGAGCTTCCTCAGTCTTATTGACCGTCTGATACTCACTAAACGTAGCTCCGATCAACCCATTCTTGTACTGTGTAGCGTTACACGCGTTATCTTTCTCCGAGTAAGCAGGGTAGTCCGGCTGCAACCGCCCATCTGTGGTTATTAATCGAGTAGTTGAAAGCGTAGCTCGGCTCCCCACCGTCACACGAGTCTTTCCAGTAGTCCCAGCCTGTAGTGTTGACGCTCTCAAACGTACAATCCACGATCTCCTGCTCGGAGAATTTCTTTAAAACTCCTGTTTCGATAGCGTAGTTTGTCTCGAGAGCACCTGCTGCCCCGAAGGCCCAACAGGACCCACACCATCCTTGGTCCTGGACGGGAGTTACTAGTTCGTAGTCCGTCCAGAAGTGGGAATCGTGAGGAGATTCAAGGGTTGGGTGTGCGGAAGCAGCTTCAGACCAGTCCCCTGTTGGTCCCATCCAGTCTCCAGTTGGTCCCATCCAGTCCCCTGTTGGCCCCATCCAATCCCCTGTTGGTCCCATCCAATCCCCTGTTGGTCTCATATAGTCCCCTGTTGGTCCCATCCAATCCCCTGTTGGTCTCATATAGTCCCCAGTTGGTCTCATATACCTCATCAGTCCCTGTTGGTTGGTATAGTCCCCTGTCCCCCTCAGTTGGTCTCATATAGTCCCCAGTTGGCCCCATCCAATCCCCTGTTGGCCCCATCCAATCACCAGTTGGTTTCACCCAATCAGGAGCTGATCGCTTCACCAGTGGGGGATGATACACAGCTTTCTTCTCTAATTCCAGAGGCGGATGGTACACAGCTTTCTTCTCCAACTCCAGCGCCCACGCTTCAGCATCCCGAACTCCCAGGGCAAGTCTTTGCTTTTCCTCGTCTGTCCACAAGCTGAACTTGTTCGCAGCGAAAGTAGCTGCTGCTGTACCCATTGATGCTTCATTGGCATCGGCTACCAGAGCTACGTTTCTCTTGAATATCTCCCATCTTTTACCATCCTCCCAGTCGCTTAAATCCATATCCTGCTTTAAGTCTTGGTACAACTCTTTCAACTTGGACGCATCGTTCAGTATCTCCCGGTAAAGGGTACTTCTGCTTTCCGAGATGGAAGCCACCAAAACTAGGAAAAGGCAGAGAATTCTCATGTCTTCATGAAGAGGAATGTTCCAGAAGGAATCGCAAATATATCATTCAGTGATGATTGAAACTTTTCGAAAAGAAGTGCTGTTTAAGTAAAGCTTCTGTTTAAGTAAAGGTTCAGGTAGACACATCAGGTGCAAGTCTACAAAGCTCTGTCCTTTTGTTTTGATACTTTTTGAACGGTGATGTACCAAATGGTCACCAACTCTTTGATGTAAATTTCAATTAAGGAATTTTTTGATCTATTTTTAACGTTTTAAAGTGTTTTTATTTTCAAACACTTTTTGATTTTGAATAGCTATACAAAGGAGCTACACTAAGGAACGTTTTGTTTACAATTTAGAATTTGAAAAAAGTTTTTATGCTTATCATTAGCTGCGGAAAAACAGAATACGGAAAAATACGGATTACGGAATCAAATACGAAAAATTATCCAGAAATAGTACAAAGTTGAGACTCTTACTGTGTCTCATCGGTGAAAAATCAGAACTGGTAAAAAGGACTATAGAAAAGGTTGTTAAAACCCCAAAAAGATTATTTGAGGCACTTTCCTTAGATTTATTGTGGTTCCAGGACTCGAAATAGATATAAGACAGTTTCACTGAAATGGAAAACTTTCTAAACTTGGGCTTCAGGACGCTTTTTTACTACTCCGGACATTATTGTTTTATTTCATGACCAAAAACAAAAGTACCAAATTTTGCAGACACAATCCTCCTATATTTCAACTTGAACTTTCAATTTATTAATTTTTTCAATTATTCTTTTTTTGGTTATCGAAAGTCGGACAATAGAATGAAACAGCGATTACATTATCAATGCAACTAAAATTACAGAACATAAAATTAAGCAAAATCCACAGATTTTTCTTCTTCTGCCGCTACCAATCTTCCAGGCATACACCCAGATTCATCTCTTTTCCAGCTCATTCATTCTTCTAGATCGAGTTTTTGATCAGCTCAATCCACCTGCAGATATGTCTATGTCTGCACAAACCATCATACTCACACTTCAACCAGATTATTCCCACACTCACCCTCGTCTTCCAGCCTTGCCTCCTCCGCCTCCACCTCATCAAAGTCCACATCGCAGGTGTGACAGGTCCTCTTGCAGCCCTTCCTGGCGTCCTCATCAAAACACGAGTTGAGGTCACAGTTATCATTCTCATCCTCACAGTCCAGCGCAGCTGCTTTAGGGTTGTATGGAGTAGCTGGATCACTGCCAGATTCGTCAGTAACTCCAGTACTGGTGAACACAGGAATGGTTGACCAGAGGTAGAGGGCGCAGTTGTGGAATCCCCGGGCCAGCTTCATGAAACCCTGGTCCCCCCAATCTGTTCCCCAAGAGTTTTTACTGAGAATATACTCCGGAGAGTACCCCACCAAGGTTATCACGTGGTTCGCATACATGTTCTTACACTCCGAAGTGAAGTCCCTAAAGACCCCCCTCTCGTAAGTGTAGAACATGTCAGTAACTTGGACTGCAGCTGATATCGCCGCATACTGCAGTGCCTCCACGTGCTCCTCTTCTGACTTACCTACCGCCACATAATCTGTTATCATTGCTCCTATCATGCCATTAGGATGCTTGTCAGCCTGAGGAAAACGATTTTTTTAAGTAAATCGAAAAATATAGTTGGTTAATTATCTAATAGGTACTTGATTTCTACATTACATATCATGTAACTTATGTGAAAAGTAGTTTATAAATTCAATATCAACTTTAGACAGTTTGACATGTTCTGGTTATATTACCTGGCACACCCCGTCCACCTCAGTATAAGAAGGGTAATCCGCCGCTCTGCTCCAGTGTCGACCATTCATCACATAGTTGTAGGTGTATTGAGGCCAGCCCCCGTCACATGAATTCTCCCACATAGTCCAGGCAGACGTGTCCATGGTTTCGAAGGTGCAGTCCACAGCTTGCTGTTCAGAGAATTTGTGGAGGACGCCTGGTTGCTATAGCGTAGTTTGTCTCGGCTGTAGCAGTAGCTCCGAAAGCCCAACAGGAGCCACACCAGCCCTGATCCACCACGTTAGCAACGTACCCCTTGTCAGTCCAGTACCATTCTTCAGGAGGGGTTGAGCGTTTTCTGGAGGATGTTGGGGGTTGGAACACAGGTAGGTTATCCAACGCCTCTCTCAAACCCGTCACGTTACGTAGTCCGGTGGTCCATTGGAGCCGCTCCTTTTCAGTCCATAAAGCGAACTTGTTCACGGTAAACTCAGCAAGTTCTCCATCCAACTCGTTTTCAGCAGCCACCAACGCCACGTTTTCCTTGAAAATCTGCCACCGTTTTGCGTTTTCCCGTCCGTCCAAGTCCAGGTTCAGCTGTGCTTTCAGGTTTTCGTAGAGCTGCCGTAACTTAGTGCTATCCTGGAGTACCTCCCGGAATTGGGTGTTTTTGCTCAGCGACAGAGAAACAACCGCTACCAACACGATCACAAGAAGCCTCATGATCTTCGGAAATATATCAAACGAAAAGACCGATACAATATGTGAAATCTGGAATTAGAGGACTCGAATTGAACGCTCATTGATATACTACTAATTTCATCGTCAGGTGGGTAGCCCTTTGTCTTGTTATAATCTTGAATCGTATTGGCTTATTCACGCCAGAAATTTACCAATCAGCACGCGAGTTGACCATATACTCGCACGCTAATTGGTTGATATTTTAGTGCGCCAAATGGCCACGAATCCTTCGATTTTTCACAAATTTCCTGAAAATCCTGAATTCGCGTCTCAAGGACAATGTCTGAGCTCTATGAACAAAGGGCAGAAAATTAAGAAAAATCGTGAAACAAAGGTTCAGCCAGGTGTGCTGATAGCTGCAGTAAATGAAATGTTAAATTATTAATTCAGAAATTAAATTATAAATCTGGGATGTAGAATTACATTAGTCGTAATAATCTCTTCGTGTTTTCAGTGTAGCAGAAGTAGAACTGTTCTTACTATCTGTACTGTATTACTGTTCTTAAAAAACTTTAGAAGCCCTACGGGTCTTATAATAACTAACGACGTACACTGAAGATTACTATTATTAGGATGGGGAACTTTCTGAATTTGTAAAACTCAGTAGAAAGGGAAGGCATCATCACTGATTGTGAATGCGTGAACGATCCTGTATCTAGCACTCCATCTCCCATTTAGCTGTAGACGTGACGTTTACTACTCCTACTCATGACACTCCCGCAGTTTTTCGAAACAGTTCGTACTGAGGTTAGCGCGTCTTTTGGGTGTGCGGTTTAAGTATAAGCGGCATGTATAGAAATTAATACAGTAATAGTCAGTACGCCGCGCAAACTTACGCCGTGCAAACTTACGCCGTGCAAACTTACGCCGCGCAAACTTACGCCGTGCACACGAACGACACAAACACGAACGACGCACACAATGTAGTTCGAACTGTCACCGTTTCCACGGAACTTAACAGAGTTACCCACATGTCCATTTGGCATTGGCCAATCAGCGCGCGAGTAGACTGCAAACTCGTTCGCTGATTGGCCAATTTCGCGATTCTATGCACAAGCTAATATGCCGCCGAGTTTAGACGTGGCAAACCTGGAAGAGCCAGTTTCGGAGGGCTGACCTCCCGAAGCCCCGGCTGTGACGTATCGTGTACTGAGTGGGGATGATCCACAGTGCAAAGTCCACACTGATCCACCCGTTCTTATCATCGCTCGTGTGGACGTTTTTAGCGGCGTCCGCTCGACTCAGCACGTCGTCTGAAGGGCAAGAGAGGGGTTTGAAGTGATCCGAGGGGTTGGAAGTAGGAACGGATACGAAAAATGGTGCTTGGAAATTGGAGGGCGGAAAGCGAAACAGAATTATGAAGAAGCTCAAAGTTGGACAGCTAGAATTTACAACGAAAATTATTAAAAACGTGGAACAGATGCTGAAGTGATATCAGATTATTGGATCAACAAAAAAGACAACAAAAGAATGAGAAAAAAGATAAGGAAAGACAAAAACGGAAAAAAATTCGAAAGTTTACCGAGTGTTCCGTAAGGCAGATTGCGGCCATCCGAGGAGGACACAACTACGGACTTTATTGAGCTGGGGTTCTTCCAATCCTTGGTGGACCTGACAGGGGCATAGATTAATAGAGGCGTGGCAAACTAATTCGTGCGCAGCTTTTACATGCGCGGCGTAATCGTGCACAGCTCAGTGGCTGTTAATGACAGCCAGTGAGCTGCGCACGATTACGCCGCGCATGGAAAAGACTTGAAGACGCGCACGTAGGGGGTTTGCCACCCCCTGTAAGTGCAGCACGTTATTTCTATAGTTAATGAGTGTGTTTTCCTAATTAAGCATACACTGGATCCTTGAGACCTAACCACACCAAAGCAATGAATCTTCAAACTTCCTACTCACTTGGCATTGGTCCCGATCCAGTAGATAATACCATTCTCATCAAAGTCTGAAGTGTATCGGAATTGTTTGGATTCGTTCTCCTTAATCTCCCTGATGTATTTGTAGGTCGACCTGTCGTAATCGTACCATTGTTTGGCGACCTGCCAAGAAAAGTTCTTTCAAGCAACAGGTGAAGATTTCTGAATTTATCACTATTAACGCTAGATTCCAATCAAGGGTTCTGAGGGAGTGTACGGTAGAATTTATGCAGAATTTCCATTCAATCAAAAGTTTGATACACTGAAAATCAATTAACAATCTTTATAATATCTTTACTTTAAAACGGAAAACTTCAAAGAATTCTCTTACATTTTTCCTGAGGTACTCTTCTAGCGTACTGACAGCTGTCATGGGTTCTATCTTCAGAGTCCTACCACTCCTATCTAGCAGTGTGTGTTCCCCGGCATACCTTTCCAGTCGGAAACGTAACCTGGGAAGTGAGGGTGTTACCATGGTAACATGGTTCATGTTACCATGGTAACAGACTAGTTATCATGGTAACAGTGTCCTACCACTCCTATCTAGCAGTAGTGTGTTCCCCGGCATACCTTTCCAGTCGGAAACGTAACCTGGGAAGTGAGGGTGTTACCATGGTAACATGGTAGGTGGTTACATGGTGCTACATGTTACCATGGTAACATGGTACCCCTTGTAACCATGGTAACAGAGTCCTACCACTCCTATCTAGCAAAGTGTGTTCCCCGGCATACCTTTCCAGTCGGAAACGTAACTCTGGGAAGTGAAGGTGTTACCATGGTAACAGGTTCATTTAGTTACCATGGTTACCCTGGTGGTATCCATGCTAACAGAGTGTTACTAATCTCCAGTCATTGTTCCATGGTAACCTTTCCAGTCGGAACAGTTTAGTTCCATGTAAGGTGTATACCATTTACCGTGCTATTAAGTTCTGTATTTACCATTGTAAAATGGAACCAAAAGCGGTAGATTACCATGGTAACACACCAGGTTACCAGGTTAAATGGTACCATGGTAACATGGTACAGTCCATGTTAGAGTTCTGTATCTATTTACCCTTTTGGTGAGTATCTGCAAGCTGTAAAGTGCTCCTGGGCTCTCGTATAAGAAAAGCGGTAGATTCTCCACGCTCTCCATTACTGACACCAGTTTAGTTACCAGGTTACCATGGTACCATGGTAACATGGTACCACATGTAACCATGCTATTAGAGTTCTGTATCTATTTACCTTTTGGTGAGTATCTGCAAGCTGTAAAGTGCTCCTGGGCTCTCGTATAAGAAAAGCGGTAGATTCTCCACGCTCTCCATTACTGACACCAGTTTAGTTACCAGGTTACGGACAATGACGGGTGGTTCATCCCGTAGAAAACACTCTTTGAACACCTGAGTGAGAAATATATTATATTTATTGTACAAATTAAATTGAAAAAGCTTAAATTCTCAAAGACTTTTACGCCGCTCATCACAATAAAAGTTTTTGAGTAACGTCCACAAACAGAATTTCGAGGTTTTTTAATGGCTATTTACTGTATTTATGAAGTATGCATTACCTCGACTCTTTCTTGGCTCTTGTGTAAGCTGGTATTTATCAGGTTTTGCTGCTTAACACTGTTACACCCCACCTTCTGTTTCACTTCCTGTTAATCGGGGTAAAATGTTAAATCACTGGTAGTGATAATCAACAATCAGTTTCAGGAATCAAGGGAAAATTAAGATAAGATGTAAAGGTTAAATAGAAAAGTCAAATAGATGGAAATAGAAAAGAATAGAATCCCCATCGGAATTGTATCTCAAGCGGTTTACTCACCGAACAGCCGAGTGCTCTAAGTAAACAAGGAACCACTTGGCAGGAGTTCAGCTCGAAGGTTGAGAGGGAGGTATCGCTGTGAAGCAGTCTACCCAGGTATTTAAAGGATGTGGAAAGAAGAGTCCGCCATTCTTCAGACTCATCCTGCGAGGGGAAAGGGAGGGTTGTACTGGATCCGAAACACTCAAAATATTCAAAATAACACAACTTTTCAATGATCTAAGTAGAGAAAGAACCGTTTTCTTGGAGTCATTTTCTTTTAGTTGTTTTTTAAATCAAACCAATAAATCCCAACTTAATCCCCCCTTCCCCATACCCTTACCGGCCCAGCAGCGTTATGTAGTTCCACAGCACTATCAATAGCACTGAGAATATCCTTTAGTTTAGCCACAACAGGTCGAATGTGGTTCATGCTGTTTTCAAAGTACTTCGCGTATATCTCTTCTGATAACACGTTAATCTGAAAATATTCAAATATTTTTCGATACCTTCTGGTTGATTTTCGAGTCACCTACGAAAAATAGGCGACTTTAATATATCGATTCACCATTATTAACCCATATATTTATCGGCAGGCCCGACCATCTATAAAATAGGTGAGACACGACGACACGTCTAGCTATAATAAAGTCTGCCTAACAACGAAAGTACTACCTATAACCTTTGCTATTTTATTGTGCACCCCTTTTAACTGACTTGACGATTCAAGAAGTTTAAATAAATACGGTCAACTTTAAGATCTCCTAATTGAGTTTTCCTGTCCAAATTAGGGGCATTCTGACTAGCAGCTGACAGCTGTCAATAAAACCGAAACATAATCGGGTGTCATGTATAACTGATCTGAAAATAAAAAACGCGCAAAACAGACGCGCAGCAATTTCGCGCCAACATTTCAGCAAAAATTTTCGCGCGCATTCCATATTTTCCTGAAAACCGGTGATTTTACTTGGGCGTCTACTGAAGAATGGCATACGCTTTACACTGAAAACACACAATAAGTAAGGCATAACATTATGTTGGAATTTTATGCGATACCGGAAATGGAGGAAAAACTGGCATCATACGAACAACTTAAAACTTTCCTTGCTTCTTAGAACTATTAACGCTAAAGCGAGCGAAGATTACGCTTCACTTTTTCGCTGAATTCGTGACGTTTTTTCCTCCCGTGAATTAATAATAAAAGGCATTCTACTTTCTGGTATGAAAGTTTTCTGACAGATTATCCAGCAAGATCTACTGCTAGTGAAACATGAAGAATCTTAGAGATGACTTAAGATGGCACCATTTCCCATCCTTATTCATTTTCTATGCGGAGGGATTCAGTTCAGAGCAAGATTGTGGTACAAAAACTTATGAGAAAGGTATCGGGGATGTAGCTCAGCGGTAGAGCGTGCGCTTTGCATGCGCAAGGTCCGGGGTTCGAGACCCCGCATCTCCATTTTAACTTTTTTAGGTTCCGGTAACAGAAAAAGTTTATGTTTCTGGACGAAATTTTGACAAATTTTCTGACCAAATGCCGTTTGTATTTGCATGCATTCACGTTCAGTTGAGCATGAGTGAGAAAACTGATAAAATTTAACGTCCGCTGATTTTCATGCAGATTGAAGGAATGAAAGAGTTTGGGATTTTTGGACATGAAATAAAAAATGGAGATGCGGGGTCTCGAACCCCGGACCTTGCGCATGCAAAGCGCACGCTCTACCGCTGAGCTACATCCCCGATGTAAACTTTGAATTTCCTGTGTCTATATTTGTAATCTGAGTGTACAAATCGTCATGAATAAATCAATGACAAAACCCCAATCATTCTAATTTGTACCAAACCTGATGTTGAAGTTGCTTGGATTTAGATTTAACTTTGCTCGTCTTCTTTCCCCAACCCGCAGCAAATTCTGCACCTGTTTCACATAGCATTCTCTATCAATTCCCTCCCTGGCCAGGGAGGTAACCCCCCGCGGAATAAAAAAAAACTGGCCAGGGGTATAAGTTAGAGATTTGAGTGTCACAGGGTGATATAATATATATTATAAGGTTCCCTCAGTTTTCACATGCATATTATGCATACTTATGCATACTTATATTCTGCTCACCCTATAATATAACTATAGGACATCATTTCGATGCATATTGTGCATATTGAACTCGGCTTCGCCTCGTACAATATGCACTAATATGCATCTCAATGCTGTCCTATAGTTATATAATATATAATATATAATATATAATAATATCATGATAATTGGGAGCAAATTTGGAAAGCCGAGATCTCAAGAACGGGATATGTTAGAGCCATGATCGAGGTCAGGTTTTGTTGATCTAAGATGGGAAAATGTTATAGGCTATAAGAGAAGTTCTGGTGACGTCATTTTCACGTCACTATGACGTCATCAACTTAGCGAAATTTTCTTGCTTTTTTAGCGAAAATAGGTCGTTTTCGAGCGCATTTTTCACCAAGATGGATGGAGCTCAAAAATGTTGAGAAATCGTTAGTTGGAAATTTAATGAGCTTTCAGAAAATCATATGGATCATTGGGCTATCTCGTTTTATCATCGAGATATACGTGGTTTTCTAAGGTACGGTGAAAAATCAATTTCCAAATTATAGGATTTGGGGGTCCGGATAACAGGGGTCCGAATAAAGGGGGTCCGAATAACGGGGTTCTGAATAACGGGGGTCCGAATAACGGGGGTCCGAATAACGGGGTCCGAATAACGGGGGTCCGAATAACGGAGGTCCGAATAACGGGGGTCCGAATAACGGGGGTTCGAATAACGGGAGTCCGAATAACGGGGGTCCGAATAACGGGGGTCCGAATAATGGCGGTCCCAATAACGGGGGTCCAAATAACGGGGGTCCGAATAACGGGGAAATATACGATGAAATAGTGAATCACGTGAGTTCACACGGACGTTTTGTAGAAATTAGGGGATTTGAAGAAATTGATATTTACACGGGATTTTCGACATGATCACGTTGAAATGAGTTTAAATACGACTAATGCACGTGAAATTAGATCGAATTGCTATATTTCAGCACGTGAGTACACACGGACGATTTGTAGAAATTAGGGATTTGAAGAAATTGATATTCATACGGGATTTTCGACTTGGTTACGTTGAAATGAGTTCAAATACGACTTATGCGCGTGAAATTAGATCTGGTTGGTTATATTTTAGCACGTGAGTTCACGTGGACGATTTAGAAATTAAGAAATATATCAATTCTAGTAATTCCAAGTTAGAATAACGTAGTTTGGGACTTCGTCTGGGTAAGTTGCGTGGGTTAGACTTGCGTGTGGGCTAGTAACGTGGGTTCGGACTACGTGAGGGCAAGTTACGTGGTTCCAAACTGCCTTTGGGCAAGTAACATGGGTTCAAACTACATACATCTGTCAAGATATCACCACCAAAACCGTTGGACGGTTGGTCTAGTAACCCCCCGCGGGTTTGGATGTGACAACGGAACCTGAAAAGAGACAAAATGGGCTGATCACATCCAAACCAGCGGGGGGTTACTAGACCAACCGTCCAACGGTTTTGGTGGTTTAGGTATGGATGAAGAGGCACAAGTTATAAAGTATAAACCGCATTTCTGTGGCATGATAGTAGAGCAACTAAGAGTATATTTGTATTGACTATTGAGACCATGACATTACAAACATCTAGAATTCATTAGCATTTTCAATCAAAATCCAAAAATTTTGAAACAATACCAACTGCAACTTTGCAAGAAATCAAAGAAATTCTCTAATCTCCACTTACCAAGAGTTAACTCTGCGTTGAAGGAATGCGTAGCTCCCTTGTTAGATTCGAATATAAACCCAGGTAAGTCTTCCCTTAGGATAGTGCTTTGCTGGCCCTCGCTGTTGTCTATTGCTAGTTCTCCTTCACGGCTAAGGGGAAGAGTGTGAAAGTGTGAACATTGACAACAGTTTCCCCTGACACCACTTAAGATTGACAACAGTTGCCCTGACACCACTCAACATTGACAACAGCTCCCCTGACACCACTCTACATTAAAAACAGTTTCCCTGACACCACTCTACATTGACAACAGTATCCCTGACACCACTCTATATCTACAACAGCTTCCCTGACACCAATCAACATTGACAGCAGTTCCCCTGACACCACTCTACATTGACAGCAGTTCCCTGACACCACTCTACATTGACAGCAGTTCCCTGACACCACTCTACATTGACAGCAGTTCCCCTGACACCACTCTACATTGACAGCAGTTCCCCTGACACCACTCTACATTGACAGCAGTTCCCCTGACACCACTCTACATTGACAGCAGTTTCCCTGACACCACTTTACATTGACAGCAGTTTCCCTGACACCATTCTACATTGACAAATGTTTCCCTGACACCACTCTACATTTACAACAGTTTCCCTGACACCACTATACGTGGACAACAATTCCCTGACAACACTCTACATTGACTACAGTTCCCTGACACCACTCTACAGTCTACATTGACAACAGTTCCCCCTGGCACCACTCAAAACATACAACAGTTCCTCCCAATCCAGCTTCATGTTTTTTGCCACAACCTTTTGAGCCTTATCCCGGCATAAACTGGCACTTGAGTCGCCACATATCGGCACTTATCAGCACTAACCGGCACTTAAGTCGCCGCTTATTTGCACTAACCAGCACTTGAGTCGCCACTACTTATTTGCACTAACCGGCACTTAAATCGCCGCTTATTTGCACTAACCAGCACTTGAGTCGCCACTACTTATTTGCACTTACCGGTACTTGAGGCGCCACTTATCAGCAATTACCGGCACTTGAGTCGCCACATGTCGGCACTAACCGGCACTTGAGTCGCCACATGTCGGCACTAACCGGCACTTGAGTCGCCACATGTCGGCACTTGAGTCGCCACATGTCGGCACTTACCGGCACTTGAGTCGCCACTTGTCGAGCGCTATGACATGTCCTGGGGTGGAGAGGATGGGCTGGGAAGGCTTGTCTGAAGCCACCAAAGACTTGGCTCGTTGGAGCTTCTCCAAAAACTCACATCTCGAGTCTGAAAGAGTGAGAGAGTGAAAAACCCCAAGCTTTGAAGATAGTGAATTTCTGAATTATAGGCAAAAAGTACGGAGGTGAGTTCTGGGGATAAGGTTACCATCATCTAATTTAGTCATAAAACCATCAGCAACCGACCCATGGCTCACAGCATAATGCTTTTAAATCACAGTATTGAGCTGTCGAATAAAATCATTCGGCTGTTGACTCAAAACATTCGGCTGTTGACTCACAGCATTTTGCTGTTGACTGACAGCACTTGGCTGTCAACTCACAGCATGTAACTGCCAAGTGTCAACTCACTGACCTGAAGTATCGGTTCCACTGGAATCCAAACATCCAGCACTGTAGATCGTAGACAGCTTACCGTCCATTATAAAACTGAAATATAAACATTTCAGAGGTATAGACTTCTGCGAAGTAGTTTACTATAGTTTGGGTAGTTTGTGGATACTGGATTGTAAAGTCACAATTTGCCAGAGACAGAACTCAGGATTTTGTAATTTGCAGTGGCAAAATTCCAAAACTTTGAATATCTAGAATGTACATTACACTACTGTTATGTAACATATTTTGGACCATTATCGCAATACATGATGTATATTATCTATACATGCTATTTTGCAGAGCATACTGTATGTACAGTGTATGCTCGATTTATCATTAGCCACAGTAACATGTCGCGGGTAAAATGTAAGCACAAAATGGACGTTTACTCTTTCCTATAATTCACCATTCTAAAACGTGGTAATGACGTCACACAGACAATATCCCAGTATTCAGTAGGTATTCACATAGCACAAGATCTGTGAAACATGCTGTCTTGCTTTGCAGTTCGAAAATAAGGGATTTTAAACAAATACACTTACCCATTCTAACTATCGTATGATGATGGGGTGCGAAATCATGGGATTTTTCCCTCCCCATCGGCCTTTTGTGAATACAAAAGGCAAATGAAGGGTTAGCAGAGATCGTGGTTTGGGAAGGTGAGAAATAGGATATGTGCATAGCAGGTCCAGATTTGCAATACAACTACTGTAATTTCTGGAAAGTGCCCTTTATAATATCAGTCGCGAAAATGTCCCTCCCTCCGTCCGTCCGTCCGTCCGTCCTTCCGTCCGTCCCTTATCACAAATCTTCAAAATCACAAATTTTATAATCATTGGCTGTTGGTTGTCAAAACTAAAGTCTGACTTGGTCCATCCGTGGAAAATGCTCAAATTCTCTAAAATTATGATAAATTCTAAATTGAAGGGCTGTTAAAAATTCGTGACTTAAAATCTTAGGAGTGAGTTGGGCTATACATTGAGGGATAAGATGATAAGGCTTCGGTTCTGTATTAGTTTTAGGGCATAGATCCGTTTGCCACTTTGTCCAGGCGCCCCTGAGGAAAACAAAAAATAAAAATAGAGGAAACTTTTTGGGGGAATCCCGAGAAATTCCCTTAAAAGTAAGGGGGGCAGGGGGTTTGAAAAACCAAGGTCCAAGACGAAAAACGTTATCCCCAGTGTCCTGGAGGTTTTATGAGACTGGGGGTCCTGCACCATTAGAGGGGATTGCTTGATCTGGAAATGATGTTTGAAGTTTAAAAGATGAGTCTAGAGATTTTGAAAGCCAGATTAAAACGTTCGCGCCTTATTCGGAAAAATTGTCACGGTTTTCCCCGAAGAAACAGAAAATTTGCGGGGAGGATTTTTTGTTTTCCCTTTTTAAAAACCCGCACAACAAACAGAGGTTGGCCCCTGCTAAAGGGGTTTTAATGATTTTCAAAAAAACGTCAAAACAGAGGGTAACTTGGTTTCGGAATTATTGACGGGTTAAAGGCTGTGAAATCGGGAAATGTGAACTTTTGGACCTCAACGGCCAGAATTTGTCCTGATTAGTGAAGTCAGACCTTAATAACAACAATTTTAATGGCAGAGATGTTAGATTAGCTATACAGCGCAGCATCTGACAACTATCAAGGGCAAGCTGGACGACCTACTCAATATAACTAAACACCGAAGAGTTGCAATTCAGTCTGGTAGGGACCATTGATCTCAAATATGTTGAAATGTTGACATGTTCATTGTTTGTGTCATTATATGCAACATTATAATATGCCTGTAGTGACAATCATTTCCGAATGCCCTGATATAATTCCCTGAATGATAATTCACAATACAACCTCTCCATCTGACTCAACACAAATGTGAAACACTTGAAAAAGGACATTATTATTATTCCACCCACACAAGCGCTGAAAGAAGAATCGTTCCCCGTTGCAGCGAAGAGCCGGTAGGTTAGTATGAACTTCTCAGCGAGGACTAAAGAGGATGTCTTGGGCGTGGGAGGGAAGAAGTTCTTCTCAGCTCCGAGGGTGGCCATCTCCAACCAGTCCGTGTCTTTGTAGGAGACAATCCCAAGCCAGCCACTGATTTGCTCCACGTAGTCACTCGTTATCCCCAGTCCCTGTGACGGGAAAGTGTGTATCGGAGACAGACGAAAATAGAAAAAACGAGGAGTTTTCGAAACGAATCTAATTAAAATATAGTAGTCTCACGACAGGTTTAGAGCGATTTAAGGGGTAGTACTATTTGCAAGCAATTATATTGTCTGCGTGTTTGTCTTACGCCTCTAACATATAATTGCACTTATAGTGATTTAATTGCAATATCAGTACGTAATATGATTCGTAATAATGGCTCGTCCCTTCGGGCTCGACATTATTATTCACACCGTAAGGAACACCCAAAGTCTAAGGTCTTTACGATGTGTTTTACCACTAGTTGCCTGAGACAGTCTGGTCCCAGTAGGGAGTAGTGGGAGTGCTCGAAGTAGTCCTCCCTCAGCTTCCCCTTGAAGCTCAGTGTCCACTCCAACAGCTTGGAGTAGAACTCCTTAAGGTTACGCAACTGTACCTGCGTCGACCGGTACCTGAAATATCATCTGGCTTAAGGTTGTATACCTGAAATATCAGCTGGCTTATGGTTGTGTACCTGAAATATCATCTGGCTTATGGTTGTGTACCTGAAATATCAGCTGGCTTATGGTTGTGTACCTGAAATATCATCTGGCTTATGGTTGTGTACCTGAAATGTCATCTGGCTTATGGTTGTGTACCTGAAATATCATCTGGCTTATGGCTGTATACCTGAAATATCATCTGGCTTAAGGTTGTATACCTGAAATATCAGCTGGCTTATGGTTGTGTACCTGAAATATCATCTGGCTTATGGTTGTGTACCTGAAATATCATCTGGCTTATGGCTGTATACCTGAAATATCATCTGGCTTATGGTTGTATACCTGAAATATCAGCTGGCTTATGGTTGTATACCTGAAATATCATCTGGCTTATGGCTGTATTCTCCAATGACAACTGATGATCATCATTCTATTCTATTGGATAAACCACCAAAACCGTTGGACGGTTGGTCTAGTAACCCCCCGCTGGTTTGGATGTGATCAGCCCATTTTGTCTCTTTTCAGGTTCCGTTGTCACATCCAAACCCGCGGGGGGTTACTAGACCAACCGTCCAACGGTTTTGGTGGTGATATCTTGACAGATGTATGTAGTTTGAACCCATGTTACTTGCCCAAAGGCAGTTTGGACCCACGTAACTTGCCCTCACGTAGCCCGAACCCACGATACTAGCCCACACGCAAGTGTAAACCACACAACTTACCCAGACGAAGTCCCAAACTACGTTATTCTAACTTGGAATTACTAGAATTGATATATTTCTTAATTTCTACAAATCGTCTACGTGAACTCACGTGCTGAAATATAGCAACCAGATCTAATTTCACCTGCATTAGTCGTATTTGAACTCAGTTCAACGTAACCAAGTCGAAAATCCTGTGTGAATATCAATTTCTTCAAATCCCCTAATTTCTACAAATCGTCCGTGTGTACTCACGTGCTGAAATATAGCAACTGGATCTAATTTCATGCGCATCAGTCGTATTTGAACTCATTTCAACGTAATCAAGTCGAAAATCCCGTGTAAATATCCATTTCTTCGACTCCCCTAATTTCTACAAAACGTCCGCGTGAACTCACGTGCTTCACTAATCCATCGTATATTTCCCATGCCTATTCACTATGAGAAATGGAGAAACCATTATCAGTTGACCATCGTATCACAGAATAGGACTACATAACAAATTTTCGTCATAAACGTAATTTCAAGCATTTTGCAGCTCCATATCCAGAAGCCTCGCAGGACAACAATCTAGGACCGATCGCCCTGAAACTCGTTTTATAGCTAAATCTCAAGGTCTAAAAGCAGCAGATCAATGTAAAACATAATCCGATGAAAACTGTTTGAGTTAAAGATGTCCAAAGTAGCGCAAAATAGCGTTCTATCGCAAAATACGCTATTTTAGTGGTTTTACGCGATTTTGATGACGTCATCACAGCACCCAAATAAGCTCAAACCAACTTCCCATATAGCCTATAAGACAATTCCGCCTTAGTACAACATACTTTGACCGGTATCATCTCAAAATAAGCTGCAGTTCTTGACATATCACTCGTTTAAGTTTTTCTCCTAAAATTTTGAAATTGATTTTTCACCGTACCTTAGAAAATCGCGTATATCTCGATGAAAAATCGAGATAGCCCAATGATCCGTATGATTTTCTGAAAGCTCTTTAAATTTCCAACCAACGATTTTTCAACATTTTTGAGCTATCTCCATTCCTTCTTGGTGAAAAATCCGCATAAAGATGGCCTATTCTCGCTAAAAAAGCAATAAAATTTCGCCAAGTTGATGACGTCATAGTGACGTGAAAATGACGTCACCAGAACTTCTCTTATAGCCTATAACATTTTCCCATCTTAGATCAACAAAACCTGACCTCGATCATGGCTCTACCATTTTCCGTTCTTGACATCTCGGCTTTCCAAATTTGCCCCAAATTATCATGCTATATATTATATCTATATTATATCACCCTGTGACACTCGTTCCTCTAATATATACCCTGGCCAGTCTTTTTTATTACCGCGGGGGGTTACCGCCCTGGCCAGGGCGGGAATTGGTATAACGATATAGCATGTCCACATGATTTATGGTTAATTAATATCTTTGAAACGAATGAAAGTGGATATGTACTTGAGTACAGAATATTTAAACTTCATGCAGTGTTAGATTAAATAGATTTCATACGATTGAATTCATCATGAAACACAGACGGCAGTTAGACTTTAACTTTATAGGTCACAAAAGTGAGATTGTAGCTCTTCCGCCTCTCTTCCATAAAGACTACCTTCATTAGCTTTATCAAAGTCGGATATAGTACTGTGTTTTTCCCCTCGTGAAAATAGTGCTCTAATCAAACTCGGCTTCGCCTCGTGTGATGAATGCTGTAAATAGCACTTGGCGATGCCTCGTGCAATAACAGCAACAATACCACTACGGGTTAGATTAGCGTACATTATTGCACGCCTACAAGAACACTCAAAATTAGCTAATATTGTTAATTGTATGGGTTAATATAGTTAACTATATGGGTTAATATAGTTAACTATATGGGTTAATATAGTTAATTATATGTGTTAATATAGTTAATTATATGGGTTAATATAGTTAATTATATGAGTTAATTGCAAGGAGTACCCACCCCTCTGGTACGTATTGTCGGTTGGTAACGTAACACTCGTGGTCCTTCTTGATAACGTCCTCCAGGTTCACAATACAGTCTCCCAGCTGGAACTGCGTGGCTTCGAACCCTGCGGAGGACCGACACACGTCCTCGATGTTGTGACCCTCGTCAAATATAACTACCTGCGATGTTGTGACCCTCGTCAAATATAACAACCTGCGATGTTGTGACCCTCGTCAAATATAACTACCTGCGATGTAGTGACCCTCGTCAAATATAACCACCTGCGATGTTGTGACCCTCGTCAAATATAACTACCTGCGATGTTGTGACCCTCGTCAAATATAACTACCTGCGATGTTGTGACCCTCGTCAAATATAACTACCTGCGATGTTGTGACCCTCGTCAAATATAACTACCTGCGATGTTGTGACCCTCGTCAAATATAACTACCTGCGATGTTGTGACCCTCGTCAAATATAACTACCTGCGATGTTGTGACCCTCGTCAAATATAACTTCCTGCGATGTTGTGACCCTCGTCAAATATAACTTCCTGCGATGTTGTGACCCTCGTCAAATATAACCACCTGCGATGTTGTGACCCTCGTCAAATATAACTACCTGCGATGTTGTGACCCTCGTCAAATATAACTACCTGCGATGTTGTGACCCTCGTCAAATATAACCACCTGCGATGTTGTGACCCTCGTCAAATATAACTACCTGCGATGTTGTGACCCTCGTCAAATATAACTTCCTGCGATGTTGTGACCCTCGTCAAATATAACTACCTGCGATGTTGTGACCCTCGTCAAATATAACTACCTGCGATGTTGTGACCATCGTCAAATATAACTACCTGCGATGTTGTGACCCTCGTCAAATATAACTACCTGCGATGTTGTGACCCTCGTCAAATATAACTTCCTGCGATGTTAAATATAACCACCTGTGACCCTCGTCAAATATAACCACCTGCGATGTTGTGACCCTCGTCAAATATAACTACCTGCGATGTTGTGACCCTCGTCAAATATAACTACCTGCGATGTTGTGACCCTCGTCAAATATAACTACCTGCGATGTTGTGACCCTCGTCAAATATAACTACCTGCGATGTTGTGACCCTCGTCAAATATAACTACCTGCGATGTTGACCCTCGTCAAATATAACTACCTGCGATGTTGTGACCCTCGTCAAATATAACTACCTGCGATGTTGTGACCCTCGTCAAATATAACTACCTGCGATGTTGTGACCCTCGTCAAATATAACTACCTGCGATGTTGTGACCCTCGTCAAATATAACCTGCGATGTTGTGACCCTCGTCAAATATAACTACCTGCGATGTTGTGACCTCGTCAAATATAACTACCCGATGTTGTGACCTCGTCAAATATAACTACGTGTGACCTCGTCAAATATAACTACCTGCGATGTTGTGACCCTCGTCAAATATAACTACCTGCGATGTTGTGACCCTCGTCAAATATAACTACCTGCGATGTTGTGACCCTCGTCAAATATAACTACCTGCGATGTTGTGACCCTCGTCAAATATAACTACCTGCGATGTTGTGACCCTCGTCAAATATAACTACCTGCGATGTTGTGACCCTCGTCAAATAAAATATAACTACCTGCGATGTTGTGACCCTCGTCAAATAACTACCTGCGATGTTGTGTGACCCTCGTCAAATATAACTACCTGCGATGTTGTGACCCTCGTCAAATATAACTACCTGCGATGTTGTGACCCTCGTCAAATATAACTACCTGCGATGTTGTGACCCTCGTCAAATACCTGCGATTTAACTACCTGCGATATAACTACCTGCGATGTTGACCCTCGTCAAATATAACTACCTGCGATGTTGTGACCCTCGTCAAATATAACTACCTACGATGGTGTGACCCTCGTCAAATATAACTACCTGTGATGTTGTGACCCTCGTCAAATATAACTACCTGCGATGTTGTGACCCTCGTCAAATACAACTACCTGCGATGTTGTGACCCTCGTCAAATATAACTACCGATGTTGTGACCCTCGTCAAATGCTATAACTACCTGCGATGTTGTGACCCTCGTCAAATATAACTACCTGCGATGTTGTGACCCTCGTCAAATATAACTACCTGCGATGTTGTGACCCTCGTCAAATATAACTACCTGTTGTGACCCTCGTCAAATATAACTGATGTTGTGACCCTCGTCAAACATAACTTGCGAATTGTGACCCTAAAATATGGATGTTGTGACCCAAACAAATTCGAAAACTCTGAAGCTTTTTGCATAAAATATCCCCCAGACAAATTCAAAAACTAAAATAAAAAAGGGTTCAAACTAACACTAACAGGAATTCAAATTGAAACCTCATACACTTTTCGATAAAATTTTGAAAATAATTGAATATAGGGATCTTTTTCTGAAAATTCTACTACATCGATCACCGCAGTGATAAGAAACTTTTAGCTTAGGATTAATCTATCACGTTACTGACATAAAGCTGAGTGTATTAGTCCGAACTAAGCAAAGCAGTGATCTTGTCAGCCAACTCTGCAGATCCCCTCTAAACTTACATTGTCTGACAAGGACAGCTCTCTTTGAGACACGATGAGAGGATCCAATATGTAGTTGTAAGGGGCAAATATGATCTCGGCACTCCGTACCATCTCCACCTGTGACAGAAGAAAACTCATGGAAATGCTGATCTAAGGTAAACTGGTTTACAGCTACTGTAAAGAATAAGCCGAAACAAGCATATAACTATACGAGAAAACCCGTTGGATTTTTTCTTGGGGGAGGTTCACCCCTGATACTTTGAGCCAATTTGGCACTAATTTCTGCTAAATTTTTGGGCCAAATACAGGAAATTGTATATTATAATAGTGATAATTATCCCTGCATTTTATAATTACAGCAATCTACAGCAGGCCCGTAGGCAGGATTGTTTCCGGGTAGGGCCCTGCAAAGTGAGCAAGTGGGGTGCAGCACCAGCAGCTTCAAGGGGGCCCCGGGAAATATTTGTAAAATAGGGTGTTTTAGACTGCTAATTTTACAATAAAGAAATGAACCTAACAGCAAAATATGGGTCGAAATATATCAAGTCTATCATTCACACGTTCGTTTACACACGCAAAAGATCATAGTTTCTTCATAACTACAGAACAGTTTCTTCATACCAAAATTTTGGGATGTTACCATTTTTCCGAGGGGGCCGCAGCCCCCACGACCCTCCCCTTAAATACAGGCCTGATCTACAGCTGAAAATAAAGATCATTACCGAGGCGAAGTAGGGGCAAGCCGTCACCCTTCTCCCAACCCTGCAGAGATCTTCAATGTCCCAGGCGCGGGTGATACCAGCCCTCTCAAGGTGCTTTGCACTGTTTAGCGCATTCACGTTCGTTCTGTACTGGCACTTCTCTGTTGGAAATACGTGAACTCCTTTAGGAGGGGAGAGGGGTCTCACTGTTCATATTTAGGAGGGGGGTTCCACCGTTCATATTTTGGAGGGGGGGCGGGGGTTCCACCGTTCATATTTTGGGAAACACGAATTTGAGATATGATGTTGGATCTTTGGATGGACTCGGGACCACAGACCACTGTCAAATGTTGGTCAGCTGGTACACGTCCTGGACAACTCATATCCCAAATTCGTGTTTTCCGAAATATGAGTGGTGAACTCCCCCCTCCATAATCAAACAAGAATTGCGCCTGCCGGCACATTTCTTGTGCCCGTTCTTCCCGTATGCAGGCGCTTCATTTCCTGTTCCCCGGGGCTGGTATTAAAACACGCCGTCATTAAAAAACGAGCCATTGTCCGTCTCGCTTACTGACAGGATGAGTTGACGATAAAACGCTTGCTCTTTATCTATCAAGAGTCACATCGCAATAATCCACATTGAATCGGACCTATTCCATTTGTGTATAGACTGAAAACAATAATGGTGCTCTTTTTCTGGCAACCTCGGCGAGCGCTTTAATTCCATGAAACGATAAACGTCGTACGTGATCACAAGTCGCATTGCATTTTACTGCGCGCAAATGAACACCTGCCATGTTCTGTTGCGCGCGTACGTCATTCTGGTTGTTTCCTTTTGAGTTTTTGACGACCGTGTTCCCATATCGTGCCATTATCCGAACGTTTCTATTGATGAAAATAATTCTTTCATACGAAATACGAAATATTTTCAGTCCTTAAAAGTTCTGCAGTTTGATTGAATGTTTTACGAATACCACAGTCAGAGGCCAGAGCTCACTTGATCGAGGATTGCTCAATACTCATGGCGACTGTTGAGTAAATATTCAACCAAATGCAATGTTCTTCAGGGCGTCGAGCTTTGTGATTTCAGGATGTGTGCCAACTTAAAGATAAAAAGAGGATTAATAGCAAGATTGAAGATGCAGATTTCGTACATTTATGAGATGCTGGGACAAATTTTTTCATCTCTTACTTTCCTCAGCTTTCGTAAAGTACTAGGTCAATCATCATTGATCGGATCATCAATCTATTGCTCATTGCTCATTGAAAAGTCATGCTAATTTGATTGAAACCCAATCAAAAGACAAAATTTGATGAGAATTTCCAAGAAAATCGAAACATTCATTCAATGCTTTTATCATTGAAAAATTTCGGAAAATGAAGACATTCAAGATTTTTAAAATTCGTGAAGTTGAAAATTAGGAATGGACAGAATCCATTTTTCAAAAGGGAATAACTGTAATCTAGCTGCAGTACACACAGGCTAAATGCCACTACCAAGCTATATTGGCGCTGACATTCAGTGATATTATAAAGGAGCAGTTGGATGCTTGAAAATGACTGGAAAGGACATACACATACGACTATATTGGACCAAATTTGGTCCCACAAATTACCTATTTCAGATTTAACAATCAAAAAAGTAGTATACACACAACCCCCACAAAACACGATCTCTGCTAACCTTTTCTCAATGCCTTTTGTAAAAACAAAAACGCGATTGGGAACAGGAAAATCCACTAAATCTAAGAACAATGTCGGTAGACTACTACTAACTTTGCTCACAGAGCTCTCTACACTTATCATTCTTGTTTGCCTCCTTCTCCACTTTAGGGTTGATACAGGAGTGCTCTCGGCTCGATAAGATTGACATCCGAACCTGAACAGCAAATTAAACTTTAGAGCTGTCTGTCTCAACTTTCACATCACCATTCTTCAATGAAATGGATATTACCACGCGGGAATAAAACAGCAGGCGCGCGCGTATCATGTGTTCGGCTGTGTGCGAAAACATTCAGCAGATTGTCGTGGCGCGTTACAACTGCAACACATTTATTAGCGACCGTGCCACTTTCCACAATTTCCTGCAATAACATGGAACTAAATAAATGAAAACATGGAACTAAATTTTCGACAAAACACGATGCAATTTCCAAACCTTTTTAAACTCCGTTTTATTGAGTTCCCTGATGATTTGCGCAATCTGGCGATGTGTCCGAGTACAGAAGAAGATCTTGGGCGGGTTTCTCCTTTCGGTAGGCGTATCGCAGGTGCAAAGCAAGCCTGGCGGAGTACACTCATTCTTCTTTTGCTGAATAACCTCTGTATCCACCTTGAACTCCTCATGAGACACGTTCTGCGTTACATCTGTCAAGAAATCTGCGTTACATGATACATGACTTCTTCAGGTATCATTTCACAAATTCCCTAATACGAAACTAAGAAATAAGCTGTGAGAAATTCAATATTTTCTAATGCGTAAGTAATAGTAAATGAGATTACCAGGGCGCTTATTAGCTGACACAAAGTCCTCATCGTCAGTATCCACGGCTGGTTTGGAGGTGTCTTCACACGTGATGGGGTCTCGTGGTTCTGTAGCTTTAGGCACTTCATCTGGAAAATGGAGTACCTATATGATAAAAACTATGAATGATTGCTTAATGGTTACAATAATCGGAAATTAATTTGCTTCTACACGACCTCCATAAAGACAACCATCACACCAAACACTGTGAGTTACCAATGTACTGGGGAGGCTCGATGTAACTGTCAGGTTTCTTGAGGACCCAAGTTTCGTTGGGTGTGTTGGGCTTCCGAAACAAGTCTCTCTGTACCATGGCAACGTTACTCTTGGGAATCTGAAGATAGTTGCTAGTGGCAGTGATTTGCTTTTCACTTCTCTTTCACTGGTGTGACAGAGAAGTTACTGAGGTGCGGCATTCTATCTAAGAAGGTAAGAAGGTAGATGTTTACTCATACGAAAGAATTGGTCATCAGAAGCTATCGAAAATCATAAGTTAACCATCGCTATTTGTAAAGTCTAACGCAAAAACACACTTAAATCATTTCGTTTCAGTAACTGGTCCCACTCTGTAAAACACCCCACGTGATTAGCAAACCTCGACAAAGATGTGTTTGCCTGTGACCTCGTCTATTGGTACCATCGAGAGGAATTCTCCAGTCTGCTGAGCGCTCACTTCAACCTTCTTCACTTTCTGGAGTGAGTCACAGTTCAGGAAAACATACTTCTTACCATTTCCTTGGAATGGTAAACTTCAAACTACATCGTGATTTCAGAGAGTTATTAGAGCTACACAACTAACTGGTAGACTTTGTGATGTCTCCCACAGTAATCACACCGCACTATATAGTGACACCGCACTATATAGTGACTCCGCACTATATAGTGACACCATTAGTGACAAAAGTAGACCATGATATGTTATTGACTGTCCCGAATCACCTTGAAGGGAAAGCGCACTATATAGTGACATTGCCCCATTATCGCATTTTGGTGGATCACATTGCATCCAATGCAAGTGATAGGGTACACGTTGCCGCATGACGTCTCACGACTGAGTTCACTTGAAAGCCTCAAGATCGGTTTGAGAAAGAATACTCATCATCCAAGTTTGGAAAATCATTAACGGGCATGCCCCTAATGACCTTGAAATGCAGTTTAAGCACCATCCTCGGCTTGGG
This sequence comes from Beroe forskalii, assembly GCA_011033025.1. NCBI lineage: Eukaryota > Metazoa > Ctenophora > Nuda > Beroida > Beroidae > Beroe > Beroe forskalii. Next base: position 259,126 of record WFMF01000001.1, on the reverse strand, counting down.
ATCAAGGCACTCATCCCACAGTTAAACACCAAAGCCCAGCTTTCTGTTCCGAGCTACGACAGTTCTTTTTGAGGTGTTAAAAGCAGCTCAGCTTTGGGTATCTTGCCGCATGACGTCTCACAACTGATTTCGCTTGAAAGCTTCAAGATCGGTTTGGGCAGGTTCCTTGAGCAGTTCCCGGATACACCACCTGTTCCGGGGTACACAGCTATGAACAACAACTCATTGCTGAGCTGGAAGGAGACGCGCACGACGCAGAAGTCCTGAGCACGCCCATTCAAACTCACCAAAACGTACCAAAACGAACGTGCATTCTACCGTACACCCCCTCAGAACCATTGCTAACTTTATTAAGTTGTTAGTTGTAACAAAGCATTATTTGAAACTTCTTTCACACAAAAATCCGATTTATATGCAGTGAGGCTAAGCAATAAATCAATAAGCTGACGTTTATTTTCACGAGGAAGCTGAGATAACCCAACTCAAAGTTCGAGTATGGCCCAATTTCGGATTTGGGCCAAATTTGGGCCAAACGCCACACTTACAGTATAACGAGTCCCCACCAACTTTTTTGTATCCACCATACGAAGCCATTCCAACCCTCAAAACAAACGCCGTCCAAAATGCATACTCAACCCTACTGGGCTACTAGAGTAGTTTTCAATATTTCTTATCAGTTGATGATAAAATGGTAAGGGTATTTGAAATCTTAACCCCCCTGACATCTCACCCTACGTGATAAAATGTCGCAGCTTCCTTCCCCCCGTCTTCTATAAGAGAAAGCGGGGGTCAGGTATCGTAGGTTAAATGTTGGAGGGTATTGGGTAAGGTGTCGGGGGGGGGGGGGTAAAAGTGGCATTATCAACTTACCAATGCTAAGGAATTCAAAAGCTTCGATAACGTACCACATTCCTGTAGACATCGTGCACAAAGATATGAACGAATCTGCTTTTACTTTCCAGCTTTTTCTTCTTTTTCACAACAGGATTGTACACCTTAACAGCTGCCACTGACCCGAACCTTTTGCCCTCCCGGAACTCTTTTTCATTATCCGGGGCGCTGTCTGAGTTATCATTAGAACTGTCCCGACCATTTGCCGCAGCTCCGTTAGATGCAATGTTTTCTATATCTGAAAGTTCAGTAGTAATTGATTCCTTTATATATGATTATTAAGCAAAAGTAACTATTTTGATAAATTGAAAATATTAAAAAGGTACTCATTGTGAAGATAATCTACCTAGTTAGATCATGTTACGTGAGATTAAATTGATTGTTAATTACATATTATAAGAATCAAATTGCTATTTGATAACATATCTAATAAGAATTACCCATGAATGAACATTAACATTGGCCAAATTTGAATTGAAGATGTTTCTCGTGATACTGTAAATCATAATGGACTGACCAAATCCAAACCCGCGGGGTTACTACTTTGCTAGATCAACCGTCCAACGGTTTTGGTGGCTATACATCGTATTGAAGAATTATGAGTACGAAGAGACTGATAACAGAGGTCATGCAAAATATAGTTCTAGCCGCACGATCGAATGTCCCTAGTCATTTTGCGAATTCTCAGGATTATTCCACAATTTCACATTATGTTTATTGAAGTTGAATATTTGCATTGCCTTTAAAAATCTGTCCAAATGGCATTGGCTAATTCATGCTTTGAAATCCCGAGCGTGTGTATCCCGCATCCATATTGTTGACGCACCTCTAACTAAGACCATGTGATTGAAATTGATAACTGTATCTACTATCTTATTCTTAGTTTTTATCATTTATCACACATGAAAAACCAATAGCCATGAACTAATTCTAAACATAATATTCAGCCTACTGATTAACTTCTATAGTTCTTTGGAAATGGAATCTCATATTTAATGAAGCTATGGGAAGTCACTAAAAAGTCACTAAAAAGAAATGATATCAACTTTATAATCAGGGCTGTTCACAAGGACGATCGTACCAAGGGGAGGGGGATAAATGGATTATGACCAAATAAGCACTTTCGGGCGTAGGTAGACCGTAGAAAAGGTTGTTAGGGCCGGATCTGGAACTTCCAATAATTTCGACCTTAACTAGGATACAATTGTAGCAAGCTTCTAACAGAGCTATGTGATATTGTGACTCAGATAGTGCATGCAAGTAGTTATAACTACGAGGTGATATATAAGCCTATCAAATGAATTGGCATGCCTAAATTTAACAGCATGAACATTTTGAATCAACCCAAATCAAGGTGCGGCGAATTGACCCGAAGCCCACCAGAAAGCGATTTTTTTCTCTTTGCCATGCTTTAGCATTATGCTGTATGTCTCGCCCTTCAACTCTAAGACTTAAGTCCTAAATCCTAATCCTAAAAGCTCCTAATGCTTTTAGTTTACCCATGAATCGGTACCTAACCATTCGTACATTTATTAACGAAAAGTGGCAAATACATAACTTTTACCTTAAGTTTATCCGGGCCAGTATTTAGGAGTTGGACCGTATTTAGGAGGAGGCTTGCGACACCAAAATTTTGCTTTAATTTTGACAGTATAGTGGTATGAAGAAACTATGTGAATGATAGACTTGATATATTTTGACGCTATTTTTCTGCATTCCCACTCATTTTTTTATTGTAAAAACAGTGTAGAGCACCCTAGTTTTCAGGAGTTTCCGGCCCCATTAAACCCTGCTGAGAGCTGCGCCCACCGCTGTAATCGTAACTTTCTTACTTCGCAGGGCCCTACCCCGGAAAAAGTCCCTGCTACGGGCCTGAAACTTTCCAAAACTTTTTAACAACTGTATGCCAAAGCATTAACAGGGCTTTCAAGAGGAGTCAACCCCAACTATCAGTATCAAAGATATGAATCGAACACCCATTGCTATGCTTAACAAAAAATTTGACCGATGAAGACTCAATTTTGGTCATTTGAGTGTTTGACAAACTTACAGTTACTGAGTTACAATTGTTAAAATTTTAGGAATTTCCAGATGAAATCGCTCTAAACTGGGGTTGTCCTCCAAAAGTTTTACGATTTAAATATTCTAAATAATATAATAACAGGGTCGCTATTATATGATATATACCTGACACTTGAGTTCTCTGACCTTAGTATTAACCAGTGCTGACACAATGTCACTGTATGAGCTCGAGTCTAAGCCGCCTAGCATCACGGAATTAGAGCAATATATCAAAGAGGGGATGTTATATATTCGGACAGTTGTCCACACAAAACCAGTCCCTTATTTCACTGCCTGCGAGTTTGATTGCTTTCCGTCGCGTTTAGTCTCCGTCACAGGTTTCCGGGCTCGTTGGTTGACTTTGAGGGGCGAAGACTTGGGAGCGGTGGGCGGCAGGGATACACGCCGCGGAGAGTTCGTGCCCTGAAAAAGGTGTGGTAATATGGCGTGGTAGTTGTGTGGTAATGTGGTAATTTAGGCAGTCTATGATAGCGTAGCTTTATACACTTCTTAATTCTATCTTTCTATAATTATAGTTGGACAGCAGCGCAAGCTTTCAAACATCTGAAACAAGTAAAGCTATTGCCTGTCAGTGAAGGAAGACAGATGCGGCTGAATGGCATTGGTATAAGAAGTAATAAATCTGGATTCATGCCGTGACATCTTTATTAGGTACAAACTATCCTTAGCAGCGGCTACATTCTGATAAAAGTTAAGTAACAAAAACTTGTGCAGACAGCCAAGCTTTCATGAAGCGCATGTCCTGCTTTATTTTAATGTTAGAATGTTAAATTACTGCTTAGAAAAACGGGGTGAAACTGAAAACAATACAATTCCATGCAAGAAATACAGCAATACAACATCTTTAAATTTTTTCATCAAACACTTGAACTTATTCCAACCCAACCAATAGCAGCATGACCAATATCAACTATCTAGTGATAAAAAATATGAGATAAGAAGATAAATTATAAGTCTAGGTGAGTAAGATGAGCCTATGCTTCCAAGCATTGAAGTACTCTTAAACCATCAATGTACCAATTCCTAAAAGGTAACAAATAAATGAATACACTAAAAAGAATAAAATTCTTTCTATCTAAATCAGCAAAAAGAGGCAGTAACAAATTGAATATAGTGATGAATAATGAACGTATATAATACTTAAATATCATATTGACTGAAAGCAAGCGCCCAGCATGGAGGAAAGAATGTGTGCTGTTAAACATAGTCGAACCTTCCTCCCTGCGGATAGTAACTGAGGGTCAACAGACATTCGCCTGTTCTCAGGGACACATTTCTGAAAGGGTGTGTTAGCCATGACTTCCTTGTGTTTTGTCTTTAAGCCTGCAATTGCGCGAGCAGGTCGGGTGAGGGAGACTGACCAATTTGTGATTACCAAATCCCGATGAAGTCGATTGAGCAATTTATTAATTTAACTAAGATACTGTAAATAATTAAGTCAAAAGAATACCTTTTCTTTTGGGATGAACTTCTTTCGAGGCGTAGTTTCTGTCTCCAGCTGATCCTCTTTCTCCACCACTTCCTCCTTTTGAACCTGAATAATCATCTATTTTCAGCGAAAAAAATTACGTCTGTAAGTAATAATGAGATAATAATGAGTCAATGACCATTCTTTTGTTCTTCTGTAAAGATAATGGCTCGTATGCAGAAGTTAATGATTTCCCTTTTTTTAGGAAACTCCATAAATATAAGGCTTTCCCTCAGATAATGACCCCAATAAACTCATAACCCACCCCTTTCCGCTCATAACCCAACCCTTTCCACTCATAGCATAATCCACCCCTTTCCACTCAAAACTCACCCCAATCAACTCATAACCCACCCCTTTCCACTCATAACCCAACCCGATCAACTCATAACCAACCCTTTTCCACCCATAACCCACCCCAAGCAACTCTTCATTAACCCCAATCAACTCATAACCCAATAAACCCACCCCTTTCCACTCATAACCTACCCCAATCAACTCACAACCCATTCCCTTCCGTTCATAACCCATCCCATCCAACTCATAACCCACCCTTTCCACTCACAACCCACCCTTTTCTACTCATAACCCACCCAAATCAACTCATAATTCACCCCAATCAGCTCATTACCCACCCCTTATCACTCAACCCGACCGAATCAACTTATAACCCACCCCCTTCCATTCATAATCCACCCCTTTCCACTCAGAACCCACCCCTTTCCACTCAGAACCCACCCCTTTCCACTCATAATCAACCCTTTTCCACCCATAACCCACCCCAATTAACTAAAAATTCGCCCCAATCAACTCATAACCCAATCAATCCACCCCTTTCCACTCATAAGTCATAACCCACCCCAATCAACTCATAACCAACCCCAATCAACTCATAACCCACCCCTTTCCACTCATGACTCATAACCTACCCGCATCAACTCATAACCTACCCCTTTTCACTCATAACCTACCCCTTTCCACTCATAACCCATCCCTTTCCACTCATAACCCACCCCAATCAACTTTTAGCCTACCCCTTTTCACTTATAACCCACCCCTTTCCACTCATAACCCATCCCAATCAACTCATAACCCATCCCTTTCCACTCATAACCCACCCCTTTGCACTCATAACCCAACCCAATCAACTCATAACCCAACCCCTACACTCATAATCCACCCCTTTTCACTCAGAACCCACCCTCTTCCACCCATAACCCACCCCAATCAACTCATAACCAACCCCAATCAACTTTGCCTTTTATCAGTTTTGTTGTGCGTGTTAAAGTAGCAGCTCGCTTATCAGTACATTTTAACTTGTTGCACGCACTCAGCACAGACTACTGTACACGGGTGTGTACACTGTGTATTGGTTATTGGATATGGAATTCTCACTGGAAATGTTGTACGATGTAGAGAATGAAGTCGAAGCAGCTTTCAGTACTACGTTTGGAGCTCAGTGGGGAGAGGTCAACAAGGCTACCGTGATGAAGTGTGATAAAGGAACTCTATCAAGTTTGGTACTTTCAGCTGCCAAAGTTCTCGTGAAGAGCAAAGACATTCTGAGATCAGCAGCAGTTCATGTTGAGCAGTTAAAGAAGGATCAGCTGCAGAACCAGAAAACCCTGCTGAGGCTGCAAGATGACGTGTTACAGAGCAGGAATGAACAGGTTGAAGCTGTGCAGAATACGGTGAAAAGTGAGATCAGGAGTTTTAGCGATGTTGTGAAGCAGGGATGCAATGAGAAGATCACGACAAAGGAGCTGAAAGCCGCAGTAAAGTCCGCTGTTACCGATGATGACCGCAGGAAGGGAGTGATGGTGTTTGGTCTGGAGGAAAGCGCAGGTGAGGTGCTGAAGGACAGGGTGGAGGAGATGCTCGGCGTTTGCAGTGCGACAGGAAACCCTACCGTGAGTGATTGTTATCGTGTCGGAGCAGTCAAAGCAGGATCTATGAGACCGGTGAAAGCGCTGTTCCACAGCAACGAAGCAGCATCGATGGTGTTGAGGAGTGCTTCATCACTGCGGGGAACGCGATTCAGCAGGGTCTACATCTCCCCAGACAGGACCAGTGAAGAACGGGAGGTTAGGAAGGGACTGGTCATGCAGCTGAAGGAGAAAATCAGCACTGAGCCCCAGCGCTACCACTACATCAGCAACGGTACCGTGTGCAGTCGAGAGAAAGAAGCAGGATCCAACCCTTCACTAGCCACTGTTCCTGAGTCAACGCCACCAAGATCCACTGCGAGCGCACCGGTAGATCCAGCTACCGAACCCGAAGCAGACACTCCAAGGTTTAATTCTAAATGGCCCAGCAGTGCATATGATAGTGCTTCTCGGAGAGTGAAACTTACCAGAACATGGACTGAACAGGCAGGAGATGCGCCACTAACTCCAAGTCTGTGGCAGAGAGTCAATAAGAAATGAGTGTCTGCTCATGATTTGTTTATTCGTGTTATGAGTGCTTTTTGTGATTTTTTGTGTGAAGTGATGATGCAGTGGCAATGGGACCACTATAAAGTCGTATGGTCACATTCCCTAATTTTTTTTTGACATCTCAATTGATTTTATGGTTTGAATAGCTTAATTATTTCATGATTTCAAAGCCCTTAGGGCTTCATGGGTACCCCAACGTGGGGTCTTACACATATACATTGTATTAACACGGGACGGCAGAAGCATCTGGTGGCTTATTAGTCTTTCTTCTCTTTTTCTAAACTTGTGCCACTTGGCATGTCGTCAAAATCTATGGTATTTCGCTTATGTATAAGTGTGAACTGTAAATTAAATAAAATTAGAATTGTTTTAAAAAAATTGTTTTTTACTCATAACCCATCCCTTTCCACTCATAACCTACACGCATCAACTCATAGCCTACCCCTTTTCACTCATAACCCACCCCAATCAACTCATAACCCAATTTACCCACCCCTTTCCACTCATAACCCACCCCAATCAACTCATAACCCACCCCTTTCCACTCATAACCCATCCGAATCATTGATTTGGATGGGTTATGAGTGGAAAGAGGTGGGTTATGAGTTGATGGGGTGGGTTATGAGTTGATTTGGCAAATCAACTCATAACCCACCCCAATCAACTCTAACCAACCCCAATCAACTCATAACCCACCCCTTTCCACTCACAACCTACACGCATCAACTGATAGCCCACCCCTTTCCACTCATAACCCACCCCAATCAACTCATAACACAACCCTTTCCACTCATAACCGACCTTATGCTTCCAAGCGACCTTTTCCTTACTTTTCGATCATTTCTCTTATTTTGAGATTTTGAAGCATTTCCCTTATTTTTAAGCACTTACCAATTTCAAGGGAATCCTTCATTTCTGTGAAACTGATTATCAACAAAAAATGATTCTGTGCGATCGAAAATGTCAGAGCAGTAATTATAGTCGATTACTTGTAAGCTACCTCGGTTATCTTGATTTCTACGTCCGGTCTATTCTCCCTATGGAACATCTTCATCATTTCAATGACAGTAAGTTGAGAATCATCCTCGTTATCTGTGGTCTCACCCTGATTAAATGCATTTAACTTAATTGTATACTTCAAAATTTCAACCGATCATCTGTAAAATCTTCAATAATCTACAATTCACAAATGTAATCACAGAAATTTTTAGCCAGACTTTCTTGAATCTGGGGTCTTTGAGTCGGTAAGATCAGCCACGTAGCCAGGATTTGAGGTCAGGGCAGGCATTGTCTCACCACAATCAAATCTAATCATTTCTTCAATTTGATGCCCAAGTACTGTACCTTACGGCAACAACAGTACCTTACTTTAACAGCGGTGCCTTATATACAACGGCACCTTACTAACAGAGTTACCTTACTAATAGCGTTACCTTATTAACAGCGGTACATTATGAACAACGGTACCTTATGAACAACGGAACCTCATTAACAACGATACCTCATTATCAACGGTACCTTATCAACAAAGGTACTTTATCAACAACGGTCCCTCATTAACAACGGTACCTCATTAACAACGGTACCTTATTAACAACGGTACCTTATTAACGACGGTACCTTATTAACGACGGTACCTTATTAACAACGGTACCTTATTAACAACGTTACCTTATTAACAACGGTACCTTATTAACAACGGTACCTTATTAACAACGGTGCCCTATTAACAACGGTACCTTATTAACAACGGTACCTTATTAACGACGGTACCTTATTAACAACGATATTATTTAAAGCATTTTAAAGGATTTTTAAAAAAGGTAAATTTTTATTAAAAGTTCCTTATTAACAATTAATTATTAACAACGGTACTTTTTTTATTAACAACGGTACCATTAACAACGGTCCTTTAAAAAAACGGTACCTTTTAAACCCCTTGGGCCCATTAAAAAGGCAAACAACGACCAAACCAAAACCCTTTTTTTAAAAATTTAAAAATCTTTTTAAATGAGATTAGGAGGTTAGAGATAGACCCATCATATCTTACCAAGAATGCTAGGAGTGTATGGCTTGTACGAACCGTCTCCCTGCCCCCTAGCCGTATATCCAGGGCCTAGCCGTATATCCAGTGCCTAAACAGCTTAATCTAGATAGTAGATATACATCGCTAAAACTAGTAAGTTTAACACACCTTAAGCTTATGAACCATACTTTGGAAATTAAATTGTCGCTTTTTGGAGCAACATTGAACATACATAGCTGAGTTGGGTTCTATAGGTTAGTAGGTATGCACTAAATAACATCATCTCATAATGGAAATGATTGGCTTACACATTCTTAGCTATGGCGATTAAGAAATTATTCTCGAGTTTAATTAATTGTGTACATTAATAGAACCAAAATCTATCATCATGATTACCTTACGAGACATATTTAAAAGGTACGAAATTTGGGGATTTTTCAAAAAAATCCCCATATTTTCGTACCCCCAAAATTTCGATCCCCAAAATTATTTCCCCCAAATTAGTTAATTGCGTTGTTGTCTTTTGACAAACAGTGCATAAAATATAGAATTCCCAGACAAATTTCAATAAATATATCAGTGCAGAAGGGCTCAAATTATATAAAGTGCAGTAATTCCAAATAAAACCTTCTACACTTGACTCGTGAAGGAATCTTGTACTGGAAATTCTACTGCATCGATCACATCAGTGATATTGGCCTTTCTGAAGTTCTGATTTATTCCCAAAAGTAACCCTATTTTTTCGAATTTGAAAAAAAGGCGAAAATCCCCTAATTTAATTTGGGGTACGAAATTTGGGGATTTTTGATTAAAATCCCCATATTTTCGAACCCCCAAAATTTCGATCCCCGGAATTATTGTCCCATGTTATTTTGTCTTGTAAGGTACACTAGAAGATAGGTAATAGCATTGATATGTCATTCCACCAGGCTAGTTGTTACCTAAAATCGGCCTCCATTTCACCTTTTTTATCCCCTCTTTTGCCAACCTGTTTTTGGCTTTAATTGATTCTTTAGGAGTTTAGGTTCGGTCAAATTAGGACTGATAAGGTACGTTGTGCCAAGAAAATTTGAAATGGTTCCATGAGATGTATAACAACAGAGAATTATATCGTTTATCATAGGTGGTTCATCTCGTTGATTACCACAATATACCTATCAAGTGTAGTCCTACACGAGTGTAGGTCTGTAGGACCTTATTTATTGGAACATTGAGATGAACTGGGCCATATCAAATATCATGTTCCATTGGTCATCGGCGTAAAACGCGATCCTTGAACAATCGTCCAAGCGATTCATGGAGCCACCATATCAGGAAAAGTTTCAAAACGCACTCTCCAATTCCCAATTAGCGATCTATCGTTGTGATCATGATCGTATCTTTCAGTCTGTACGGCACCTGTCCTTATCAATTCATTGTTTAAGTGGCCGCACAGCCATTCACCAAGTAAATTATATCCAATCCAAACCCACTCATGATTTGTTGTGTGATTTTCTGATGCTAACATATTATCTTTATGGTAATAGTAGGTATTCTAAAGATTAATAAAAGTTCGAAGATGTCACATTCCTGAATAAAACTTGTTGTGTCATTGCCTCTCCAACCAAAACTAAATCAATCCAAATGTTTATCATCTCCCTGTTTCAGTGCATGTCCTGGTTCTTCTCTGGCATCCAGCGTTTCACAGCGCAACCAGTGCAGCGGTGTAACACCTTGGAAGGGATCTGTGAACTGGAAGTGGAACTAGACAAACACCTCACACGCTGCCCCATCGACGTGAGTGGGAACCAAGTGTTTGGGGGGGGGGGCTGCAAAAACCCGGCGTGGATAGCGAACATTGGCAAATTTGGTTCATTTTTGGGGATAAGGTAGATTCTAATTAGGTACTGGTACATTTATTATTCCAATGCAGAGAAGGTGTTCGGGCGTTACAGGTCTGAATACCCTTGTTCCGGAATGCCCTGGATTGCGAATACCCTCGCTCTCCTATGCCCTAGGTACTGATCGAGGGTATAGAGGCAAGCGAGGGTATTCGGGATATTTTGGTCTGAATGCCCTCGATGAATTCTATGGACGGAATACCCTAGGTCTCGAATACCTTAGGTCACGAATGCCCTACGTCTGGAATACCCTTGGACCTAGGTCTCGAATGCCCTTGATCTTGAATATCATCCCACGAAAAATCACCCATACACCAATCAGAGGTCAGCCATGCCTTTGCAACATTAGAGCAATACATAACACAGCGGTTGGCGGTTACCTAATTATTTGATTAGAGAAAGTGCCTGTACATACCTACGTAGTACTTGTCACGTTCTCTTGTTTTGAGAAACGCGGTAGTGAGGCTCATCAGCGTGATTCGAGAGTAGTGATAGGTTACTTCACCTCGTTCAATACATGAAGGCCCCTTACCCAATAACAAAGATGCGGCAAATTGTATGTTATGAATGAAATCACGTGTTCTGTCACATGGAGTAATTACGGGGGTCAGGGTCGTGCTAGACATATTTGCTACAGCTGCTGACTACGTTCTATTGAGAGGAGCGCACAGCAGCTCTAATGCATCACGTTATACGTCACGTGACACTCTCTGCTTTTTATCAGTTTTGTCATTGCTTTTTATCAGTTTTGACATTGCTTTTTATCAGTTCTCATTGCTTTTTATCAGTTTTGTTGTGCGTGTTAAAGTAGCAGCTCGCTTATCAGTACATTTTAACTCGTTGCACGCACTCAGCACAGGCTACTGTACACGGCTGTGTACACTGTGTATTGGATATTGGATATGGAATTCTCACTGGAAATGTTGTACGATGTAGAGAATGAAGTCGAAGCAGCTTTCAGTACTACGTTTGGAGCTCAGTGGGGAGAGGTCAACAAGGCTACCGTGATGAAGTGTGATAAAGGAACTCTATCAAGTTTGGTACTATCAGCTGCCAAAGTTCTCGTGAAGAGCAAAGACATTCTGAGATCAGCAGCAGTTCATGTTGAGCAGTTAAAGAAGGATCAGCTGCAGAACCAGAAAACCCTGCTGAGGCTGCAAGATGACGTGTTACAGAGCAGGAATGAACAGGTTGAAGCTGTGCAGAAGACGGTAAGAAGTGAGATGAGGAGTTTTAGCGACGTGGTGAAACAGGGGTGCAAGGAGAAGATCACGAAGCAGGAGCTGAAAGCTGCAGTAAAATCCGCTGTTACCGATGATGACCGTAGGAAGGGAGTGATGGTGTTTGGCCTGGAGGAAAACGCAGGTGAGGTGCTGAAGGACAGGGTGGAGGAGATGCTGGGCGTTTGCAGTGCGACAGGAAACCCTACCGTGAGTGATTGTTATCGTGTCGGAGCAGTCAAAGCAGGAGCTGTGAGACCGGTGAAAGCGCTGTTCCACAGCAACGAAGCAGCATCGATGGTGTTGAGGAGTGCTTCATCACTGCGGGGAACGCGATTCAGCAGGGTCTACATCTCCCCAGACAGGACCAGTGAAGAACGGGAGGTTAGGAAGGGACTGGTCATGCAGCTGAAGGAGAAAATCAGCACTGAGCCCCAGCGCTACCACTACATCAGCAACGGTACCGTGTGCAGTCGAGAGAAAGAAGCAGGATCCAACCCTTCACTAGCCACTGTTCCTGAGTCAACGCCACCAAGATCCACTGCGAGTGCACCAGTAGATCCAGCTACCGAACCCGAAGCAGACACTCCAAGGTTTAATTCTAAATGGCCCAGCAGCGCATATGATAGTGCTTCTCGGAGAGTGAAACTTACCAGAACATGGACTGAACAGGCAGGAGATGTGCCACTAACTCCAAGTCTGTGGCAGAGAGTCAATAAGAAATGAGTGTCTGCTCATGATTTGTTTATTCGTGTTATGAGTGCTTTTTGTGATTTTTGTGTGAAGTGATGATGCAGTGGCAATGGGACCACTATAAAGTCGTATGGTCACATTCCCTAATTTTTTGACATCTCAATTGATTTTATGGTTTGAATAGCTTAATTATTTCATGATTTCAAAGCCCTTAGGGCTTCATGGGTATCCCAACGTGGGGTCTTACACATATACATTGTATTAACACGGGACGGCAGAAGCATCTGGTGGCTTATTAGTCTTTCTTCTCTTTTTCTAAACTTGTGCCACTTGGCATGTCGTCAAAATTTATGGTATTTCGCTTATGTATAAGTGTGAACTGTAAATTAAATAAAATTAGAATTGTTTTAAAAAAAAATTGTTTTTTTTTTTTGTTATTTTGTATGTTATGAAATCACGTGTTCTGTCACATGGGGTAATTATTTACTAACATCAAATTCAAGTGCTCACAATGATATATTCACACAGTTCAAACACAAGATAATCTCTTGTTAATGACTTTATACTTCAAAGTTCAAATTTTCACCAGTAGCTCAAATATATTTTACTAGCGATAAATACATCGCTGAAAGTAATATTTTACTAGCGATAAATACAGGAAAGGTCAAAAAATTTTACTTGTCTATCAAAGCCTCAGCCTCCCACTCGTTTACGGCCCCGTTTACGGCCCCGTTTACGGCCCCGTAAACTACCCTGCAAACGAGCCTGCAAACCATCCTCAAAGATTTCGCCCCCCTCCTCCCCCTACGGGGGAGGAGGAATCACGTGTTCCACCTGTTTGATTTGAAATTCTAAAAATATCACTCAAGATTTCTTGATTTTACTACCTGTTTGATTTGAAAGCTACAGATATATCAAATTACTGTGCTGAAGGATGCAAAAGGCAGCATTGGTGTCTATTCAATGCGACAGGAGTCTCACAGCAGGGGGCACTGGTTGTTTTAAAGATAATATAGCAAAAAGGGTGATGGGCGTCCATTCCTCTCGGAGAGAACAGGCTTCTCCTGGTGGGTCCGTCTAGCTATCCTAGCGGCTTAGCAAGGGAAAAAGTCTATCTTGGCCTTGGCCTCAAATCAAGTGCAGTTGAGGCATCAGGAGGAGTAGTGGCCAGGAACTGGGGTGGTCACCTGCTTGTCAACAGTGGTGATCCTGACTCTGCAACCAGTTCCAAAGAGAACACACTACCAGTAGGAGCTGTCGAAATATGCTGTCAGAACAGTAAAAAGCCATAACATTGACTTTTAGTAGCCAAATATTGTTGGACAAAGTTGAAAGATGCAAAAAGTCCCGAAAATTTTCCAAGTGAAAATTTTTTCAAAATGTTCTCAAAAACCACTTTTTTCCACGTTTTATGTCATTGCGATCATTTTTAGCCAAAAAAGTTTTTTTGAATTTTTGAAAATTACCCAATTAGCTAATTGGCCAATTAACTTATTATCTGACAAAAAAGTTGTCAAAGAAAAAGTTGTTCCCCTTGATGAGATAGACACCCTGAATCAATTCTGAAGTCTCTACGACCATCAGAAATTGAAATAATCAGGTCTCCGAGCACCACATAAGGGCAAAAATGGGCGTGGCCCTTCTGGGCCACGCCCATGATTACTTTTTGGGCTCCTTGCATTTTTTGATAGTTTAGACCCATAGGAAGGCCTGTGCAAAGTCTCAAATGTCTTTCACCATTTGCAGATAATGAGCCGGAAAGGTGCTTAAATGACTGGACTATCCATTCTCAAAACTGAAGTTCATTCATCGTTCATGAAAATTGGTACTTTGGTGGCGAGGGTATTCAGAACTGAGCAGTGAGTGTATTCAGGACTGAGGGCATTGAAGACTAAGGGTATTCAGGACTGAGGGTATTCGAGATGATCTGAGTATGAGTACCCTAACAGCCGCAATACCCTCGATCCCCTATGCCCTCGAATTTCATTCGAGGGTATTCGTGACTGAGGGAATTCATCATCGAGGGTATTGGGGACTGAGGGTATTCAGACCTGGAATCGTGTTCGGGCATTATTGTCACAAAATCGTCACAATTTTTACATGAAGCCGGTTGAGGTTCAATGAAATTTATGTCACAATTTTTACAAGAACATTATATGAATTCCGTCTGATTCTGTTAATTGAAGTATCATCATGTCTGTACCGTTGGAGCCTGGAGGGCTCTCTCCGTCTCTCTGCCTCCTCCCACTCTTTGATCTGTGGCTTTTACTATGTCAAGCATTGACCAGTGACGTAGCCAGAGGGTATGCAGATTATGCCTTGCACACCCTGAAAAAGTCCCTTGCATAGTCTAAAATTTTGAGAAAATATCTAATCATAGCTGATTAGGCTTACTTTGCCAGTCAACTGTGAAAATCTGCATACCTACCCTTATAATATTTAGCATGTTCAGATCTCAAATCATGATCCGTTATTGTCCTATCGGCGCAGAATTGACCCTCTCAAGTGACCCACTAAACCATCTCCTAACCTAAAGTGACACCAATCAGATTTCACGGATCGGGTCGTTGAATAAGAGTTGCATGATTACAATTGATGAGTAGTTTGTTAATTCTCTTTTGACTCAATGGTACAAATACAAATGTAAACGAAGTTGTTCTTTAATGTCATTAAAGAACCACTTCGTTTACATTTGTATTTGTACCATTGAGTCAAAAGAGAATTAACAAACTACTCATCAATTGACACCAATCAGTGCAGAATTGACCCTCTTTGGTAACCCTCTGACCCTTTTCCTAAACACTAACATTTCATCAGATAACCCCACTCCCCAGATGAATTAATGTGGAAGACAGTAAAAGTCATTCATTGAATTGTGTTTGAAACTCTAAAACCATGATAGCTGTATTTGGATAGTATATTACGATTAATAATGAATTCGATGTCTTCTTGGTAGATCTGATGATGGAATCCCTGTCGTCATCTGTCTTCTTTGTGATCTTTTTAGCCCCTGTCGTTGGTAGAATCCTCGCTAGCGTCGTTGTCTGGCTGTTAACTCTGATTATGTCGTCATCTGTCTGCAAAATCTGAGTTTGGCTGTAGCAATTACATCGAGTGTGGCTGTATTGTAGTGTTGATAGCCTAAAGATTATAGGCTCCCGTCCCCTGAAATGGAATTGATGTTTAAAAATCAAAATAATATCACTGTGCATAAGACTATAAAATGAAATAAAGGCAGAATCAATGACTTTAATTGCAACCAAAGCATGACTAGAAAAGTCAGGAAAAATGTGCTGAAAGTGAAATGCAAAACAAATGAAATGTTGTTTCACCTGATGACACTAGTAGAGAAGCACTTGTCTGAAGTCCTGGAATGGTTAATACCTACCTGTTTGCTGCAAAGTATGGTTAGCGATAATAAATATTGTCATTTCATCAATCCCTATTTCCCATCATTAAATATCTGATCTAACTTTTCTCGAACAAAATCAAACGACATCAGACCAATTGGTCGTCATAAATGTTTGAATTTTGTTCAAGTTAAGTTGACCAAAACACGATAAGTAAACTATACCCTAAAATATGATGTACACAAGTCCAAAGTTTCCCGAACAAAATCAAACGACATCAGACCATTTGGTCGTCATAAATGTTTGGATTTCGATCGAGTCACGTTGAACTTAGCACAGTTGGAAATATGGATAATCACAGGACATGTTATCAGGTTCAAATCGCCTCAACAAATTCAAACGACATCAGACCGTATGGTCGTCATAAATATCTGGATATGTGTGAGTTGACATGAACCTAAGAACAAATGAAAAATGAAAATGTACCCTAAACCTAACTAGTAGCCCCTGTCAAAATAGTGGAAATCCAGAAAAACAGGCATTTGTTCTTCTGGATATTCCCAGGCTATTATGACCGGGAGGGGCTCCAACTGCTCCCCCTCCTCTGTTCGGGGTGGCAAGTCCCCCTCGAGAGTGAGGACTTCCACCCCCTCCACCTCCCACTCCTCCCCCTCAACACTGGTGCTGGAGGAGGCGAGCGGGAGTGGAGACTCCCTAACCTTACTTCTAGGCGGCTGATACTTCTC
Organism: Beroe forskalii; assembly: GCA_011033025.1. Classification (NCBI taxonomy): domain Eukaryota; kingdom Metazoa; phylum Ctenophora; class Nuda; order Beroida; family Beroidae; genus Beroe; species Beroe forskalii. The sequence goes on along the minus strand of WFMF01000001.1, from coordinate 242,335 downwards.
TCTCCGCGGCACATGCATGAACCCGATAGCCCCATAAAACCTCGCCATCCTCGACCTCCTGTATGCCTCCGCTTCCTCGTCGTAGATATAAACCCTGTCACTCTTGTTGCTCCTGAAACATTTCTTCACTTTCTTTAAAGTCTTTGACATCTTCATTTTCAAATCAAACGTTCGAACGATCAGCAAAAGTTATCAGTTGTGAGCAAAATGCAAAGCGGGCAATTGGAAATTTTTTTTTTTTTTTTTTTTTTGAAAACGAAAAATAATATATATCATTATAATATTTACAATAGCACATCTGTAATATCAAAAATACTTGGAAATGAGCATGTGGCAGGGATATAGGGGCTCCACGTTGCCATGGGGATTTTCCTAATTTCAAACTGCTCCTTCAGAATATTTTTTGTTTTGCACGTAAGCAAACAACTTCTTCATCAGTGCGCGGCGCACTGCATTTCACAATACATGCAATCATATCCGTGCTGACTGCTGAATCGGAAAAGTCTCTTTGGAGTGACCCACTGACCCAAACCTCACAGTAAAGTGACCCCTACCCCAGTGACGTAGCCAGTGTCAAATTTTGATGAAGGTTTTGATCATAGCTGATTTGGCCTAATTTGCCTGTCAACTACTCAACTGTGAAAATCTGCGTACTGAGGACTGATTGGTCATCTTTGTGACAATTTTGAGCTCGAACATCTACTGCCAATGTGACGCGCACTTATTTTCCGGAACACGCAGTCTCAAATTTGTTGATGTTTCCGCGCAAAAGCATGTGCGCGCACTACGTACTAGCTAGCTATATACGACACCATATGATCTTTCCCCGATTTTGGAACAAATTGTTACAAATGTAAACATATGCGCGTATACGTGATACAATTGTAAACATATGCCAGGGGTCAGAGTTCAGTCTGGATTGAAGTTTTAATGATGTAAATGAGTTGTAGGGGGATTGAATCGATAGTGTTGATAGGTTTTTAGTGCTCATTAGCCGCCATGGTGCCACCACATAGCCGCAAAAGCCACCTATTATCCCTCTCAAGATTACCGAATTTTCAAGCAATATTAGCCGGTCAAAATGGGTCATAGGTACTCAAAATGTTGCTACAGATGTCCTAGATAGTGCATCTGACCCTATTTGATCCATAAACTACGTTAAGAATGCTTGGAAGAGTGGAACATAGCTTCTGGGAAAAATGGAACAAATTGTTACAAATGTAAACATATACGCGTTTCCATGTTACAATTGTAAACATATGCCAGGGGTCAGAGTTCAGTCTGGATTGAAGTTTTAATGATGTAAATGAGTTGTAAGGGGATTGAATTGATAGTGTTGATAGGTTTTTAGTGCTCATTAGCCGCCATGACGCCACCACATAGCCGCAAAAGCAACCTATTATCCTTGTCAAGATTACCGAATTTTCAAGCAATCTTAGCCGGTCAAAATGGGTCATAGGTACTCAAAATGTTGCTACAGATGTCCAAGATAGTGCATCTGACCCTATTTCATCCATAAACTACGTTGAGAATGCTTGGAGGAGTGGAACATAGCTTCTGGAAAAATGGAACAAATTGTTACAAATGTAAACATATACGCGTTTCCATGTTACAATTGTAAACATATGCCAGGGGTCAGAGTTCAGTCTGGATTGTTAAGCCAAAACCTCAACATAACGAGCTATGACAATGACCACACTCGACACTTCTATCCCCACAGTTTTCCTAAGTCTGTTTCCCGTAGGGAGTGGTTTGAATTGTTTATTTCACATCAAATCCTAGCAGAGCTTTCTTGACTAACACATCACAGAGCAATTCTTTTAATTTTGAATAATTTTTCTTCGTCGTTCAACTCAAACCAAAAGCACGCACAGCGCGATGGAAAGTACAATAGGAATTTCGGAAGTATTCTTTCAGCGTGGTCACAGGTCAATACTCCGGCAAAATCTTCCACAGGCACAATGAGCACTGGGTAAAAGATACCATTGAATTACTAGTCATCATATGGATTGAAAGCATATTTGAACATGAAATAATTTCTTGTTGATTATTTCATGTAGCCACTAGCCACTTGTACTTTGAAAGTTTGAAACAAACATAGAATTATGAAGAATCACTGCACTGAATTAGTGTACGTCAGACTTAGTGTGTCTTCATTTATACTGAAACAGTCATGAAAATGAAATTCATCTCCAGCAAGAAATGCAAGATTATACAAATACAATACAAATCTGCATACATCTCAGATGTTATGACACTTAATATTATATAATGGTCAAACCACAGAATGTTATTCTCTAAATGAAATCAGCTATGATCAGCTCCACTGTACTTTCAAGAATGCACAATCAATAGAATTACATCATCTATCGGACTGGAAATAAGTACTAACAAGTGCATTTACCCAAAACTTAGTTTATTTTGCCACTAAGTCTTTCCAAAGGCCCAGTGCGGTTCCAATAATTAGAAATACTTAATCATCTCCCTTCCAGATTTGTCTACCTGAATCCCAACTAGAGAGGGTTCTTCGTTTGAGTAGGACAGTGGCTTGAACACTTTGATGTGAATGAAGGAGACTTCAGACTCGTCTTCTCCCCTGACTTTAACCTGTATGATATTATGCTGAGATATCACGTAGTTTATTCTTTTTAAACTATGAAATTAGTCACATAATATCATTGCACAGGTATTATACCTAAATATAATTACATTTCCATAATGTGCTGCAAGTTGAGATGGGAGAAAGTTTTAATGATACGCTTATCAGCCATGAAAATACTAGAATATCAGCGTTTTTGAACATAATTCGGAACATAATCGGTAGCTATTACCTTGATGTAGAGGTTAGTTCCCGAGACAACTTGTGTTTTGTACTTGAGCGGCTTGAACATCTTAAACTTAGTATTTAACTGAGTTTCCACCTTCTCTTGTACCTGAGACAGTGTAACATAGTAACATAGGTTACATTCAGATTTACAGCATAATACCTAAGTGTAAAAAATGATAATAGGTGGAAAAGGTTTGATAATACCCAACATAAACACTATAGAAACTTATTTATCGAACAATAAACAACTAATCAAAAGAAGCTGAGGGGCGCTTCAGCAAAATAAGAATCATTATGTTATGGTGAGCTCTATTATAGTCCTTAATTGCAAATCTTTCAATAGACACCAGAGTCTACTTAACTGCCCAAACTTTCAATAAACCTTTTAAATTTTTACTGACCATGACTCCACAAGATTTATTATATTAATCTAGTATCAGACTATAATTGAAATGCATTGAAAGTTTTATTGAACAGTTTTTTTTTTTTTTTTTTTTTTTTTTTTTTTTTTTTTTTTTTTTTATTTAATTTACAGTTCACACTTATATATAAGCGAAATACCATAAATTTTGACGACATGCCAAGTGGCACAAGTTTAGAAAAAGAGGAGAAAGACTAATAAGCCACCAGATGCTTCTGCCGTCCCGTGTTAATACAATGTATATGTGTAAGACCCCACGTTGGGGTACCCATGAAGCCCTAAGGGCTTTGAAATCATGAAATAATTAAGCTATTCAAACCATAAAATCAATTGAGATGTCAAAAAAAATTAGGGAATGTGACCATACGACTTTATAGTGGTCCCATTGCCACTGCATCATCACTTCACACAAAAATCACAAAAAGCACTCATAACACGAATAAACAAATCATGAGCAGACACTCATTTCTTATTGACTCTCTGCCACAGACTTGGAGTTAGTGGCGCATCTCCTGCCTGTTCAGTCCATGTTCTGGTAAGTTTCACTCTCCGAGAAGCACTATCATATGCACTGCTGGGCCATTTAGAATTAAACCTTGGAGTGTCTGCTTCGGGTTCGGTAGCTGGATCTACCGGTGCGCTCGCAGTGGATCTTGGTGGCGTTGACTCAGGAACAGTGGCTAGTGAAGGGTTGGATCCTGCTTCTTTCTCTCGACTGCACACGGTACCGTTGCTGATGTAGTGGTAGCGCTGGGGCTCAGTGCTGATTTTCTCCTTCAGCTGCATGACCAGTCCCTTCCTAACCTCCCGTTCTTCACTGGTCCTGTCTGGGGGAGATGTAGACCCTGCTGAATCGCGTTCCCCGCAGTGATGAAGCACTCCTCAACACCATCGATGCTGCTTCGTTGCTGTGGAACAGCGCTTTCACCGGTCTCAGATCCTGCTTTGACTGCTCCGACACGATAACAATCACTCACGGTGGGGTTTCCTGTCGCACTGCAAACGCCGAGCATCTCCTCCACCCTGTCCTTCAGCACCTCACCTGCGCTTTCCTCCAGACCAAACACCATCACTCCCTTCCTACGGTCATCATCGGATACAGCGGACTTTACTGCGGCTTTCAGCTCCTTTGTCGTGATCTTCTCATTGCATCCCTGCTTCACAACATCGCTAAAACTCCTGATCTCACTTTTCACCGTCTTCTGCACAGCTTCAACCTGTTCATTCCTGCTCTGTAACACGTCATCTTGCAGCCTCAGCAGGGTTTTTTGGTTCTGCAGCTGATCCTTCTTTAACTGCTCAACATGAACTGCTGCTGATCTCAGAATGTCTTTGCTCTTCACGAGAACTTTGGCAGCTGATAGTACCAAACTTGATAGAGTTCCTTTATCACACTTCATCACGGTAGCCTTGTTGACCTCTCCCCACTGAGCTCCAAACGTAGTACTGAAAGCTGCTTCGACTTCATTCTCTACATCGTACAACATTTCCAGTGAGAATTCCATATCCAATCCAAATTCCATATCCAATGAATTCCATATCCAATGAAGAATTCCATATCCAAAGAGAATTCCATATCCAATGCACATTGTGTAAAGATTGAGTAAAAGTGTCTTTGATTGGAATGATTCACTTTTAACTTGAATTAAATCTCTTTGACATCTACATAAGCACATACAATGTTACTATCAAGCCTTATAAAAACAGGATTGTAAACAAATACCAGTATTGCAGTAATTGCAGTATGTAATAATATGCAGTGTTATTAATTTCACCTGTTTGCAAATATCGTGGATGTCCTTAGTGACCAACTTCGTGTCAGAGAGACCACCAGCTTTGTCCGAAGGAATGAACCCAAGTTGTCCTATTTGATTTGAATGGTTAAAATAGCTCAATATTTTGAACTTTAATATTTTCGATTTTCGAATATAAGTAAGTGCATGGATAAATAGGTAATAATAATAATAATAATAATAATAATAATAATGAACTTATATTCCGCTAAACCATGATTGAGCAAGCTCTAAGTAACAAAGCAGAAGCCTACTTAATAACATTCATAAACAGTCTTGATAAGTATCCCAAAACTTAAAAAAAGGAGCTTAAGGTCAAAAATGTCTCATCATAGTATCTTATTGAACATCAAATGCACAGCGATAGAAATAAGTTTTCAATGCAACTTTGAAATTGTCAATATTAGGTATACATCTGATTTCATAAGGCAGCCTGTTCCATACTTTTGGTGCACACTGCACTATAACTGAAAGCCCCTTGTGTTTTCTTACACCTTGGTTCAATAGCTTCCTTGAGTAGGAAATAGTCATTATCAGTCATTATGATTTCAAATGGGTATTATTGTCATTAGAAAGTTATGATACGTACTTCATAATTACAAATATATTTCAACTCACCTGATACTGAATGAGAGGAAACTAAACCAAGCAACAGAACTGGGAGCATCCTGGGAGCATTGAAATTCATTATTCCAGAAGGCAGAATTGAGCAGTCAAGATGGAGTCTAGAATTTCAGAAATTAACTTCTTTGATAAATGCAAGAAATAAATTTCTATTGGACAATCAAAGATAGGACAGATGTAATAGACTACTGTACACTGTACAGCCTTTTTGAATGATCCACTGGGTACATATTCATTGATTATAAACTAGCACATGGAATAAGCAACCTAGAGACTAAAGACATGGTGACACCTAAAGAATTTGATGACAATATCAATAATTAGTACAACTTTTTGAAGGTTACAAGCTTCTAATCTAGCGCATTAATTCCATGTTTACTAGCCTAAGCAATGAAAATTTACAGTCAATTGTCATATTTATATGATGGCAATCACATCAAGTTTAAGTTCATGAATATTAATTGATATATCCTAGTTAATATCTGTACCTAAGTTTAATTTTCATGGCAATAAGTAGGTAGGTACCTAATTGCTAGTAGGTTAGTAAACAGTTGATCATCTAAGAGGTATTTTGGTAATGTGTGATTGCTGAAATGTTGTGTCTAACACCTGTGGCTAATAAAAAGAGAGGAAAATTGTCCCCAACTGTGAAAAAATACTAAAAACAAAAGATCTAGTTTTTTTATGACTAAAAACAAAAGATCTAGTTCAGAAAGAGTAGATACTGCACCAGTGTGAGGAAAAATTGCAACTTCTAAATTTTCTGATCAAGTTAACCAATTAAAAAACATGGTAACTTACCAGAATGATAATCTTCATGGCTCTATATTGTCAGATCACTTCCTGTTCAGAAAATTAGTGGTTACTTTGAGAACAATATAAATGATAAAATTAAGAACTAAATAGAATCATGGAATGGTTGTCAACTTTATAGTTTTGCTGAGGAAATTCCACCTAATACCCACATCTATCTATTTTGGGACCTGTATTGATTTGCTTATTAAGATTTCTATAATAATTTACATTCAGCAATTTTCGAAAAAAGGTGCTGCATAGCAACACCAAGTGAGCTGTGTATTTCAGGGGCATAGCCAGATTTCTGTAATGGGGGCAATTACCTTATTGGCCTTTATTAAGCCGACCTTTTTTTTAACCGGCCCTTTTTTTAACCGGCCCTATGGACAAAAATCGAACCATTTTTGAGCCATTTTAACCGGCCCCTTGGACAAAAATTTTTCAGGCGGTTGCCAAACCAAGAAATTTTCGCTCAAAAAGAGTCACGAAAATTGCGACACAAAATGTTGTTTACATAGATTTATGTTTCTTGTTTGCAAGGATGCAATTGATATCTGATATCGATAATAATCCCACATCCAGAAAATTTTGAATTTCCTCTGAGACCCATTTTTATGATTTCTGTGACCTGCTCGCTTCGCTCGCAAAGAAGACCACAAATAAATACAAGGAATGATAATACGACAATATTGTTCATTTGTAATTCTAGTTTTTAGTCCTTACTGATCTTTCTGAGCGCCACAGGTGAAAATTTTCAAGTTTCATATCGAAAAATATGTCAAGGACCAATTTAGTAGGATAATGAATCACAACAGCCCACCGCAGGCGAAAATTTTTGGTGTTTTGTATTCATATTTGCAGGAATCTGTATAATTTGATTACAACAGCCCGCCGCAGGCGTAAATTTTTAGGAATTTTTGTGTCTGAATCTGCCCTTAAGTCAATTTGGTATCAATAAATTGCTTACAATAGTCCGCCAAAGGCGAAAATTTTATATGTTTCACATCTGTGGCTGGGTCTAAAACCAATTCATTGGCACATATTTGATCACAACAGCCCGCTCCATGCGAAACTTTTAGGGTTATTCGCATCTGAGTCTGCCTCTTAAGTCAATTTGGTAATGAACAATTTGACTGAACAGCCCGCCGCAGGCGAAAATTTTTAGGGGTTTTTTGCATCTGAATCTGCCTCTAATATAAAGTCAATTTGGTATTGATAATTTGATTACAGCAGTCTGCGGCAGGCGGAAATTTTAAATGCACTTCACACTTCCTGTGGCTGTGTCTAAGTCCAATTTATCATTTTATCAACACAATTTGATCAAAACAGCCCGCCGCAGGCGAAAATTTTTAGAATATTTTGTATCGTTATAAGAAATCTTCCTCAAAAGTCAATTCAGTATCAATAATTTGCTTACAATTATAGTCCGCCAAAGGCGAAAATTTTTTCAAGTTTCACATCTGTGGCTGGGTCTGAAACCAAATTGATCACAGCAGCCCGCCGCAGGCGAAAATTTTTAGGGTTTTTTGCATCTGAATCTGCCTCTAATTTGGTATTGATAATTTGAATTAACAGCAGTCCACCACACACGAAGATTTTTGATGTACTGTGGCTGTGTCTAAGACAAATTTGATCACAACAGCCCGCCGCAGGCGAAAATTTTTGCATCTGCATACGAAATCTGCCTTTAACATGTTTAAATTCAATTTAAAATCACATCATATTCTTTTGTGACACTTGACTTAAAAATATTCGAACATTTTCCTCTGCCGTCAGAATCTTAAATTAACATTTCATACAAAAAAAATCCTCTCAAACCACCAAAAATTTCCTCTCAAAATCAATTTCCTCCGAGTCAGACTCACGGACTCGCGTGTTTCTGGATGTGGGATAATAATATTGTATATTCTAATCAGCAATGTGTTATTAATTCTGTAGTTCTCATAAAGAAATCCATTTGACTCTATTGGGCAAGTCAATGCTGTGTCCTGTGCACGGGCTATCCTCATACGGCTATGCGTAGGCATTAGCCAATGGAGAACCTGTGCGCGGCCCAGTAGTGAGTAGCCTCTGCGATCTGAATCTGTCTCAATGTAGTTCATTAAAACTTAAATTTCTTTTTCTTCCTGTGCGTGGCACGCTGTTGTGACCTGTGTGTGGGTCATTCCTGTACGGCTGTGCGTAGGCACTAGCCAATGGAAAGCCCATGTGCGGTAAACGGCACGTGTTGCAACGCGTAGCAGCACCAAACAGCTTCATGACACTGTTTTAACTTCTAGCAATTCACTACAGGGTCGGCTGACTTCTTCAAACTACCATGACCTCTACCCTAGAGCTATGCTAGGGGGGAGAGATTGTACTCTTAAAGCGAGTACGCTTATAAATAGTACACATACCTGAATGGGAACATGCCGACCCAGGTTTCTTGAAGGGTATGGTCGTGCATATATGTCCTCCAAATCCGTGGGGTTGGGGGCACTACGGAGGCTTTAGTAAGCCTACCGTCTCTTATAATAATAATAATAATAATAATAATAAGAGTCACGAAAACCAATTTATACTGAGCAAATTGCATCAAAAACCTAAATCCCGGTCAATTATCATGATTTAGGTCACTATCTGTGTTATATAATGAGGGTAAAATGAATTCAACAGTGCATAAGCCAAGTAATAAAAGTTTCATTTGGCCTAAATTAATTGGCCTTTAATTTAATCGGCCCCATTTTAACCGGCCATTTTTTTAACCGGCCCTTTGGACAAAAATCTCAAAGTCGTTTATGTCCTTAAGGGCCGGTTAAATAAAGGCCAATAAGGTAGTTACATTCAAAACCTGTTTAATGTTTTATTTTATTGGCTGAAAGCTCTCATTTTATTTTATCAAAATAAACAAAATTTTCATATCAACTGTCCAAAAAGGGGAGGCAGCCACCTGTGTTGCTTCCCTGGCTACATTCCTGGTGTATTTGCAATGTGCAAGCCCAAAAGGCCTGCTAGTCTTATATAATTTGAAGATGGCACTTGAATTATGTTTGTGGAGGTGCACAGTTTAAATTTGAGCTTGCCAAGAAATTATCAAGAGAAATGGGTCAGTCTCCCATATAAACGGGAGCCTTCATTATCTATGACAATGACGTCACTCAGAAAAATATAATTAAGCGCATCTAGCGCTTTAAGCAGTAAGGTTAGGGTTCTGGTTAGGGTCAGGATTTGTTAGGTTTAGGATAAGGATTAAGGTTAGGCCGTTAGGGTTTTGGCCTGGTTAGGGCAATGGTTAGGTTTAGGATACAGAAAAATTGACGTTTAGATCTGTGATGTCACTCAGAGCCGTTTATATGGGAGACATACCGAGAAATGAAAGAAAAAGGAAAAAAAGAGGTGCCATTGCTAAGGAGATAGGAAATTTGTGCACGTACAACCCTAACCCTTTTTCTAAAAATAGAAATTACTTATCCTTATCATTCCTTTTTTGAAATAGAAATTACTTATCCGTCTTGGACACGTTTGTGCCCTGCAAAAGGATAAGTTATTTTTTTCTTTTTCAAAAATAAAAAATAACTAACAGGGGCGTGTCGAACTCGTATGTGCACGGCTTTTCCATGCGCGGCGTAATCGTGCGCGGCTCGCTGCCTGTTAATTACAGGCAGCGAGCCGCGCACTATAACGCCGCGCATTGAAAAGCCGCGCATATATATGAGTTCGACACGCCACCGTTATCCTTCCCTGGGGGTCAAATTCAAGCGCGCCGCGCAACGCAAACAGAGAATACTGAATAGAGATATACGTGTTTAGCATTAACGTTACCGTCGTTGCCACCTACTAAGTGGCCACCTGCCTTTTCTTCGAAGTCGCTGAACAGTGAACACGCGCGCTTAAAATAGGTCCTTGGACAAAGCTGTCGATATGTTGCTCTTACATGTCATGTTGTTTTTTTTTAATTTGAAGTTCATAAAGCATGATGTAGGGCGAGCGCGAAAATTATTAGGGGGTCAAGGAAAGTTCAAAGTAGGAAGATATCACAAAAAATCTTAAAGCAGTAGAGTCTTAAATAGGCAACTTAGTTCTACATCAACGTGTACGTGTTTAGCAACGTCGACTGACAAGGGATCTGGTTAGAGCAAGTACGCGCGCAGGACTACGGCCCGAAACCGGGTCGGTCTCCCATATAAACAGGAGCCTTAGCTTCATCATCTATGACAATGACGTCCGCGTCACTCTGCAGAAAAATATAATAAAGCGCACCTAGCTCTAGCGCTTTAAGTTTAAACACTAGGGTTAGGGTCACTGGTAGTGGTCAGGATTTTTTAGGGTTAGGGTACCGGTAAGGATTAAGGTTAGGGTTTTAGTTAGGGTCATGGTTAGGTTTAGGATACAGAAAATTGACGTTTAGATCTGTGACGTCACTCAGAGCCGTTTATATGGGAGACATACCCGATTACCCGAAACCGCGACCGTGCGTAGCACTGCACAGTGCACTAGGGATCAGCAAGAAATTCTGGGATTAAGCGCGCCGTGCAACGCAAACAGGGGACAGGGTTATTAATAATGCCGATGGCGTATCGGTTTAACTTTACGTGTTTAGCAAAGAGGCCAGGGTTGAAGGTAACCGTAAAGAAATTGAACAATTTATAATTAGTGGATTGGGATCGTTCACATATTATTATTACGTAATCACCTAGGGGGAGGGGGGGAGTTTTCAAATGATTACGTTTGATTACGGGGAGGGGAGAGGGGGTTTGGCGGTTGATTACGTAATCAAAATTTACAATTTTGCCACAAATTCTCGGTATTTTTAGCTAAATTTTCAGAAAACTAACTCAAAAGCATCATTTTTCAGCACCATTTTTTAAAACTTAACTCAATATTTTCATAAATTTTTCCAGCGTTGAAACATAATCAATTTTAAAGTATTTACACTGTCCATTTTCTACTCAAAAAGGTGGGGGTTAAGCCATGATTACGTAATATTCTCCTCAAGAGAGGGGGGATTGGGCTTTGATTACGTTTGATTACGAGGGGGAGGGAGGGGGGTTGAAAATGGCCAAAAATTGATTACGTAATATGTGAACGATCCCATATGACTGTGAATACAAAGCATCAGGTTGTATATTGTGAGTTTCAAAGTTGGTTTATAATATCTAAAATAAATACAGGTCATATGTACAATACAATATGTCTTCAGTTTAATGTTTATACTCATGGTAATGGTATTGGTAACGAAAAGCTAAACATTTATTGAATTTCATGAACCATGGATGAGGATCCACTGCAATTTGAAAATTAATATACAGGTGTCGCCACTTCGAGAAATGAGATTCATTCTGAAATTCCCTATTACGCAGTGCCATTTATGAACGTGGAAATACTCATACAGATGGCGTTTTTTTAAATATCAAACAGACACCGATCTCAGATGTGGCGTCATCTCTGTTGATATCTAAAGTTTTGATACTTTCAAATTATTACGTAAAATTTATCACTGATGTATATCACTTATCAATAACCGTATCTTCTAACAATTCTTCCAAGCTTCTTTTACTCAATTTTCAAATTCAACTATTGAAAAGAATCACATCTTGAAAGCCCCATACTCATAGTCATACCATGAGGGTGCACAAAGATGCCTAATTATGACCTATAACTTATGACCTATAACTATTTGTTATATGACCTATAACTCATTGTTATAATTAACTATATTGATAACGATTAACTGACTCATAGACCTGTTTAATTTTAGCCCCTTTAAATTTAATAATATTGATCAAGCTGCTAACCTCATTGCTGTGTCAATATCGCAATTATTTACAAGTGAGTTAACAACACAGTTTAATGGGAAATTAAAAGATCTAATGCCTCGTTTTTGGACGCCCACTTTTTTTAATTTAATGAAGGATCGGGAAATACCTAATAGTATCATCGATAGAACGCCTGTACATAGACCAAATGTATCAACACGGATGTACAGAATTTCTGAACATTAAACTACCATTACCAAGTAACACTAACAAACTTAATACCTCGCATAACCTAAATCCGATGCCTCATCGATAACAATAACATAAATATCACAATATTCTGATTTATAGCTCTAAAATATGATTAAAAAAGTCCCTGCCACTTCACATGGTGTTGCCCAAGTCCAGCTTTCTGCGGCTCAGTAAGTCTGAGTAGGGTGATGTTGCTTTGGAGGGGGTGCACGCTGTTTTGGAGGGTGTATACTGGTGTCTGGTGGGCGACTGACTGAACTGCGACCTCCGCTCAGATCGTCGGGAGCTGCCCGCCCGGCCGCTGTCAGCTGAGGTTTCAACTGAATGTAAACCGCTGTCTCGGGATCGCTGGGTTGAAGGCAGACCACTGTCATTTGATCGTTGGGTTGAGGGCAGACCACTGTCATGTGACCTCTGGGTGAGGAGATCAACGTCTATTGGTTTTGTACGGGGCGAGGCTGAGTGCATCGGGGTTCTGGTAAGTGTAACCTGAAAGAGTGGGAGGTTGAGTTGATACAATCTAACTTGAAGTGGGAAACTCGCTGTGAGATGGGATGGATTGTGGACTGATGGATAAAACATCCGAAAATTGCAAAATTGGCTATGGTTGTACTTGTATTGTCTCAAATGGTTATATAATCATTGAGCCACGTCCAATCACTGAGCCAGAAAACGGGATAAAAACAACAAATCTTCCCATAATATTTGCATGGAATAATTTGAAACATCGAGAAGAGACCAGCGTTTTGAAAGAAGCATGACCTGAGAAAAGAAACATAATATGATGAAATGTTGGCAAATTAGAAAATTGAAAAGGTATTATTGACAGGAAGCATCAGTAGATATCAACAACATATAGTTGTCCAAATTTACGGACATTCAAGAATATATTGCATGACACTGTTCTTAGCCTTCACAGTACAAGATGGTCTTGGTTCATCCAAAGCTACTTTGTAAAATGGGAATTGGTAAGGAAATGGTGATTGATCAATTGGTCATGTTCCAGTTTTTTAAAGGTGGCATGGAATGATCCAAATCCATCATTCATCCAGCATCCTATTACTAAACAAAAAACATAAAACTAGCAACAAAATTCATAGAATAAATTAAAATCAAACGGTTTCTTAATCAATATCATTTTATCATTTTTCGGTCGGGTAATCAACCAAGAGTTTTCAGAAGTCGCATTTTCGCTGAATCATAGATCGATCACAAAGTCGGTAATCGGTCTACTAATACAGTCAAAATTGGATTTAAAAGTGGACAAATTCTACACCAAGCGATTTTGCATGGATTCTATAGTTTTTGCATGAAAAATCGATCTAACAACTTTCCACACCCTCCGGAGTGTGGAAAGTGCCGAAAATCGATTTTTTAGCTGAGGCGCAGCCGACTGATATGTAAAAATCGTATCTCGGCTCAGGAAGGTCGTAGAGGGCTTCATCTTGGGCGGAAAATGTGCGCAATGAGCATGTTTATATACAATTGTCAACAAAATATGCCCTAAAAATGCTCAGGAACGGAGTTACAGGCGATAAACAGATTTTTTGGGCAGGCGCAAGACCTGCATAAGGCGAATTTTGTATCTCAGTCCAGGAAGGTCGTAGAGACTTCATCTTTGGCGGAAAATGTGCGCAATGGCCATGTTTATAGACAATTGTTCACAAAAATATGCCCTAAAATGCTAAGGAATGGAGTAACGGGTGAAAAACTGTTTTCGGGCAGGCGACAAGACCTGATTTAGGCGAATTTTTTTATCTCAGTCCAGGAAGGTCGTAGAGACTTCATCTTGGGCGGAAACTTTGCGCAATGGCCATGTTTATATACAATTGTCAACAAAAATATGCCCTAAAATGCTCAGGAATGGAGTTACGGGCGAAAAACAGTTTTTTGGGCAGGCGCAAGACCTGCTTAAGGAGAATTTTGGGCAGTATCCAAGTTGCCCGACACACTTAGTGGAATTCCACTATCGACTTAGTAGACTTCCATTAACTGGTAGTGGACTTCCATTAAGAGATAGTGGACTTCCATTAAGAGATAGTGGACTTCCATAAAGAGATAGTGGAATTATACTATGAGTTAATAGACTTCCACTATCTCTGATGAGCCTTATCAGCTGAATTAGGGGACACCTTATTACCACGAAATAGTATGCAGATGATAGTATAAATAGGAGTGTTTCCCAGCACTTTCCATCACATTCACCATGATTCCCATTCTACAACAAGAGCTCATCTCCATCACAGACACTGAGGAACACGCCAGAGACTTCCTGTTTCAGAAGGGTCAGATTCTGCTTGCTGTAGACTGTCCTATTCATCATTGTCCACGATCTTCATCTCTGCTATCGGCCTCCACTTGTAGAAGGTTGATTTGCAGGAGCCAGTGCCCTGGATGGCGTCTTTGACAGGAACCCGTTCTCCACCTGTCTGCAGTCTGATAACCTCAGCCTAGTCATCGTGGATCCGTTGTGCTGGTAAAGTGACACTTGACCCGTTCTCCACCTGTCTGCAGTCTGATAACCTCAGCCTAGTCATCGTGGATCCGTTGTGCTGGTAAAGGGACACTTGACCCCCCGACATTACATCCCCCCACACTTCACCCCCTACAACAGTACTGTAAATCTATAGTTAAGTGGAAAGCGGGGGGTCAAACAGGCCTGATATAGAAGGTTTTCCTATCTTGGTCCAGACATTTATTCCAGTCCTGTATGGTCTTTGTCTTAGTAAAACGGCCAGGGTCGGTTTAATTGGCCAGGCCGGTGGCAGCCATGCTGAGCATGGAGACTATCCCTAATACGCTAGGCTAAGGGTGTGAACTCCTGGGTGGTTTTTTAGGCCACCCTACTGCCAGGTATATCCTCAGCTGAGAGCAGCCAGCCGTTCCTGGACCCCTCTGGACCGGCGGGCTGCCAACGCCCGTGGCAACAATCAGACTGCAAAGCAAGACAAGGCTTGCCTGCAGATTAAGTCAGAGATCTGCTAAAGGCGGCTATAATGCACCACCTCTCTTTGTCTAGATGATTCACTGGGAGGTCTGACCCAGCCAGACTGTGTAAATATTATTCCCACTGATTGGGATTTAACTGGGCTCAATGGGCAAAGCCCAGTCCTTTATGGTGGTTAATCGTTACCTCGTTTTAGGCACATTTCTGTACTCTCTTCCTACTTCCTGAGTTGACCATTCCAATTATTTTCTGCTCAGCCGGAAGTCTCTATGGGTGTACGAAATTTCATGTCAGGATATTTCATCTCCCTGTCCTGACCCTAAACATCACCCTATAACCTTACCCCGAATCCTAACTCTTACCCATACGCTAACCATTACCCTAACCCAGATCCTTACCTTTGCGTGGGGTTGAAATATTACAATATAAAGTGCCGTGAGATGAAATGTCATGAGATCAAATGTCCGTTACCCGTCTCTTTTACTGGACAGTGATTATATGAAAATCGTCTCAAATCATCGCCAAATTTCATTTTTCGCCTATAACTTTCTTCCTGAGAATTTCAGGGCACATGTTTATCCTTTTTCCCATTTTATCAGCAAGTCGTACAGAATAAACATGGCCATTGCGCACATTTTCCGCCAAGATCAACTCTCTACAACATTCCTGGACTGACATACAAAATTGGCCTAAATAGTAAATCAGGTCTTGCGTCTGCCCGAAAAAACAGTTTTTCACCCGTTACTCCATTCCTTAGCATTTTAGGGCATATTTTTGTGAACAATTGTATATAAACATGGCCATTGCGCACATTTTCCGCCCAAGATGAAATCTCTACGACCTTCCTGGACTGAGATACAAAATTCGCCTTATGCAGGTCTTGCGCCTGCCCAAAAAATCTGTTTATCGCCTGTAACTCCGTTCCTGAGCATTTTAGGGCATATTTTTGTTGACAATTGTATATAAACATGGCCGTTGCGCACATTTTCCGCCCAAGATGAAGTCTCTACGACCTTCCTGGACTGAGATACAAAATTCGCCTAAATCAGGTCTTGCTGTTGGCCCAAAAAATCAGTTTTCGCCCGTTACTCCGTTCCTTAGCATTTTAGGGCATATTTTTGTCAACAATTGTATATAAACATGGCCATTGCGCACATTTTCCGCCCAAGATGAAGTCTCTACGACCTTCCTGGACTGAGATACAAAATTCGCCTTATATGCAGGTCTTGCGCCTGCCCAAAAAACTGTTTTTCGCCTGTAACTCCGTTCCTGAGCATTTTAGGGCATATTTTTTGTTGACAATTGTATATAAACATGCTCATTGCGCACATTTTTCCGCCCAAGATGAAGTCTCTACGACCTTCCAGAGCCGAGATACGATTTTTTACATATCAGTCGGCTGCGCCTCAGCTAAAAATCGATTTTTTCGGCACTTTCCACACTCCGGAGAGGTGTGGAAAGTTGTTAGATCGATTTTTCATGCAAAAAACTATAGAATCCATGCAAAATCGCTTGGTGTAGAATTTGTCCACTTTTTACCCTTTTTTGAGGCAGATTTGACTGTATTATACAGCAATGAGTTATCTGTTTGACATCCTGATTTTAAATCATGATTCAACTGTTTGAATAGCATCAAGTCAATAAAAGAAACAGATGATCTTGAACGTTCCATGACGGACGATCGTGCACAGATCAGACATCAGTCCTGAAATACAACGAGACAAGCAGAGATAGCAGATAATGAGAGTGATGCGTTCGCCGTTCAGGGCTCTATTAAAATCGACGGAAAAGTTTTCGTTATTTACAAATTTACACAAACTAAACAGTCAGTCAGAAACTTTGATTTCATTACATATTGGAGCTGAAGTTTCTGCTACAAACATTCAGAATCTTGCTATTATTGTCTCAAACTGTTCAATGTTCAATGTTCATATTGTGTATGTCTCTAAAAATAATAAGAAATTTGTCCTATAATTATTATCAATGAAATAAATACACGTGATTAAAACAAAACAAGTTCAGAAGTGTACTATCTAGGAAATAATCCAGTATCCGAGAAACAGCTGAAGCAAAATGTCTGATTAGGCAGCTTTTGAGCTGTGAGGCCTACTTGTTCCATATCTTGAGGAGGTCCCCGAAAGTAACGTCCCTGTTATCAGACACTTCACGAATGATGAAGGATTTCATGGCCCTGATAACGTTTTGCAGATGAGGGGCTGGCAGTGCGGTGAGATCCAGAACGGGATACAGCATTCTCGAATCTTTAGAGAGACCGTCTATCTTAGTACCGTTGACACCGCATTTGACACCCCACTTGGTGTCAAATTCTCCGGACTTCCTGCGTGAAGGGAGCGTGGCATGACCCCCGTTAGTCAGCCCGTTGCCCCTGGGAGTTGACCGACAGTCGAACTTAGTCTCGAGGAGTCTGACAGCAAGGAGCTTGTAGAGCGCTGTCATCCTGGTGTTGACGTTCTGTGTGTTGCTGAGCAGCAGGTACTCCAAGTCGTCAAGTGTCAGCTTCTCGGAGCAGATGTCGGAATGTGACAGAGTCAGGGGTTTGGCTGGTTTCCCACTGCTTATGTCACCGTTCAGGTGACACGGTCTGACACCTGTGGCACCTGCTGAGAGAGACTTCACCAGAGCACGACTTTTCCGTCGGAGCGAAGCTTGCGACTCCCCAACCTGACTCTTATCCATGGTAAAGGTGGTGTCATCGTACTTAACGGGGGTGTCAACTTTTGACACCTTCTTGTTGATGTTCCTGCACGCCAAGTTCAGATCCTTGATGATAGTCTCGGAAGTAGAGCTGTCACTGCCAGGTGATCTGAGGGGCGACCCCCCACTACACACACTCCCCTCACTGTCCACCGACAGAGACCGGGTCCTAAAAACACTGCTCCGTCTCTGACTCATCACCTCGCACAGTTCCACACTCTTACCCCGAGATAACCGCCTCTTGTTAACTCTCTCCGAATAGGAAGACCCTGTGGAGGACATGGAGGAGCAGCGTGAGATTCCGCCCTCCCCCTCGCCCTGCAGTTCGGGGGAGAAGTGGGAGGTCTTGCGGAGGAGATAGAGCAGCAGACTCACTAGTGCCGGGGTGTTCCGGTTCACGCTCACGTTCTCCGGGGACAGGATCAGGACGGGAGGGATCTCGTAGAGCGCGCACCACGCGCAGAAGGACGCCACGTTGTCGCGCGCCTGGATGCTACCCACCGCGCAGCGCTGGTGGTAGCGCCGGACGCCGGAAGGTGGGATGTCGGTCATGACACCAGCTTGTCGCGCTGCTGAAGCCAGGATTTGAGTGAGTTTACAGAGGATCACGCCATCCTGGAGCCGTTCAGATAACTTGTCACTTGAGATCTGCAGACCGAGCAGGTCGTTTAGCCAGTCCGTTACTATTTCTCTGTCTTCGAGAAGCTGGGGATCCAGAGAGGGCAATTCTTCCAGACAATCCAACACATCATTCATGGTAGGAAGCGAGGGTGGCGCTCAAGTTACTAATGGGTTTGTCATAGCCATGGGATTGTACTTGGTTCTCAAAATGCGGTAGGTTTTTATTCAAGGAAATTTCCCAAGTTTAACAATTCCGGACCAATCAAACATTCTATAATTACAAAGTAGCGGTTATGAATAATTGGATTTTCGGCAAATACAAAGATAAGCGGGTACTTATGGGTTCTAGGTTTTCAACAATATTTTGCGTGTTTTTACTTTATTATGCAGTATATGTACAAGCAAGAATTTCAAAGCTTAAAACATTAGTGCAAAGAACAGAGCAATTTCATTTCAAGCACAATACGAAATGGAAAAATATACGCCAAAATATAGAGGGCAAATTGCTAAATCGAGAATGATCTCAAGAAAAAACGCAAATTAGTCTGCTAAAAATGTAGAAAGATCAAAGGATGGGGCGCCACAATCTCGATTCTGTTACTACAATTGTGGCTCACTTTGAGACTGATTTAATATGGCCTGTATTTCAACACCCAAAACAGACTTAGGATCAAACCACCATCGACTGTCTTTGATCATTCACTAATTTATCCTAAGTCTTGCCGAGATCATTGGTAGTAATAAAACAACACAATAATGTCATCGAAAATACTTTTACAACGGCGCGTTCCCAAAAGTTCATTTTTATTGCCCGCTCATACGGCACAAAAGTAGTGATACTTTTACCGCACGCAAAATTGGATTTTGAAAACCACGATCAAAATATTCAAAATATGTCAATAAAACCGCTCGTATTGTAAAACCAAAACCACGATTTACTAGAACTCAAATCACGCTGCAAACGTGTTGAATAAATGAATAATATTAATGGTAAATTATCTAACAGCATTCCGACACTGGCCTTGTTAAACGTGGTCTATAATAATACAGGAGGGTGCTAGACAAACCCTGTCAAAGATGCCGACAAATAATACATATCCCCGATTGGAAAATAGGCGATCAAAAAGCATAAATTCCATATTATGAATGAAGAATATGACGATACCCACACCCGCCTATAATTTCATCGCAACGTGGAAAATACAAATTTTCAATGATGGAAAGAACTGGGGAGCAGGAAAATTTCCCATAAAACAATAACTACTCATCTGAAAATTTTGAATTGAGAAAATGAAATAATAAGAAATAAAATGAATAAAATGCAAAAAATAATGAAAATATGCAAATTTCAAACTAAAAGTAAAATGAAAGTTGCTGTATTGAATGCCGAGTGTTTGGCATTATATTAAACGAGCCCAATAGCTGTAAATAATATGCGGGTACACTATGATGTAGTTGGAGGTGTATAATAACCAAAAGACAAAGGCAGATCCTGCTGCACTCGTTTAGGGGGAGCCACTGGCAGAGAATACACGTCAAACATTAAGCTCATGAGCTGAGGTATTATTAAAGGCTGTACATTGTCATCCAGGGCTGAAGTTCATTGGAAACCGGCAAGTGCCGGTTGTACTATGGGCTTATGGGAAAATGATAATGAAATACTTGAAAATTTTTCATTGAATTAGGATTTATTTGCAACTTTGAAGCGAATAATTTGTTAAAGAAACAAAATAATTACACATAAAGCTGATGAATAATAAAGACAATGAAGACGAAAAGACTTCTTTAACACTAGGTAAGACTTCCATTAAACAGCAGTTCAAGAAAATACCGTATTAACTATTGGCATGTTGTCTATTGACAACACAATTTCCTGGCAGTTAATTGCCCGTAATTAGAGCGTAATTAACACTTCGTTATACTCAAAGTTTAGTATTACGCTCAAAGTTATGTATACTTGGAGAGTCTAACAATAACAACATTGTAAATGGGAGGGAATTGAATCAAATGGTTATGTAAAACAGCTCAACAAATGCTAAAATGCAAACTATCTGATATCCTCCAAGGTAGTAAAAGCTCTGTAAACTTTGAAGGGACATAGCTGTATCTAGATTCTAGGAAACAGCAAAAACTGTTCATTTCTGTTGATCCTGGATGCCAAAATTTCCGGAAATCGAACGATTCAAAGACGACAAAGTACCATCTCCGATAAAACAAGTGATGATCAGTGAGGCGTTTACAAAATGGTACCCCTAAGCTCTAAATTAGAATTTAACCAGGTACAATTTCCTGTGGTGGTATTTGTGAAATCCTCCTCCTTCCTTCAATGGTTCTGTGCTAGACGATACCAGGGTTATTATATAAAACAACACCAAGTCTGCATATATTTGAGTGGGAGGAATTCTGCTTAATTTTAACGCATTTCGTTCTAGGCACTGAGGGCGGAATTTGATGTAAATTTCCAGAGGCATTTAAGTAAAAAACGATGGAGTGATAAATTGAGAGTTTTCAGGATAAGTATTCAAGGCGGTGTCGATATATGCAGCAAAATAAGGAAATGAACTGCATGATAAGCCAAACGAGAGTCGAGATACATACTGACAATTGGCAAAACTGAAAACGAGTCGAGATACATACTGACAATTGGCAAAACGGAGAATGAGTCGAGATACATACTGACAATTGGCAAAACGCAGAATGAGCCGAGATACATACTGACAATTGGCAAAACGAAGAATGCAGACTATACAAAGAAGGCGGCATTCAAAGAATATAATATTGTGTACCTGTTTCTCTGATATTGTCAGACAAGAATATAATGGAAATTAGGGGACATTTTTGTCATACTCAGTACTCTCGGGAGCTACATTGACAGATCATAGGTCAAAAAGAGAAATATGTAGTGATATCATTAATTCATCATCACTGACGGCAGGCTGCAGTCCGTCAATGAAAAGTTAATGATAGATAAGGATTAGCCCCAATCAGTAAGACAAATTGTATCATAGGATATTGCAACGCCCTAAAATTATAGAATTCATCAATTTGTCCAAAAATGAATGCAGCAATTAGGAAAGAAAATGCGACGCTTTTGATCATAAAACATTCCTTTTTGTGATCCTCTTTTATCATCGAAATTTTGATGAAATAATCTTGGCGATTTGACGATATGAACTCATTTTCGAGATTGCGGAATTTCGATTGAAAAAATATAAAAACAAAATGTCAAATTACAAAGGAATCCTATTATGTTGACTTCAGTACTGAATGCGGACAAGATATCGTCATGAAAAGCTCTGGAAGCTCTGAAAACAGTTCTGTTGAATTATCGAGCAAAAATGAAAATACAATAGAAGGCTGTTAAAATCACATAGCTGTTGCTTCTCAAACAGTTTTAAATTATCAAATGATGAAAACTGGCAAACAACCAATTATCATTTCGACAAAAAATTGTCGCATTTTTTTCAAAAAAAATCTATTTTGTTGAAGTCTATGCCTGTTATAGTGCCTGTGTAATTATGAGGTCGAAACTTCAATTTAGAAAGGCCAAATTGCACGCTCTGGCCACAAAGGCTAAAAAACAAATATTCTACGTGAAAAAGGACAAAAACTCTCACATGATACAGCGTGAGTGCCTTATTATCATATTATCATTCATCAAATAATAAAAGTCCAGGTCCAATGCAATGATTTTTCGTCCAGTCAGATTAGGCGCTATGGAGTTCGCAGAATTAGCGGTTGAAATTCAGACTTCGTATGATTAATTCCGATGTTTTTGAGATTGAAATAAATGCATATTAGCCGTCAGCACATATGAGCGAACGCGCAGGTTTATTAATAATCATTTGTAAATGAATCACGCACTTTCTACCAAAAACACAACAAAAGTAACTCATTACAAATTAATAAAAGTGAGACCAGGTGTCCGTAATTCAGTATTTAATATTCAAAGTATAATATATACTTGACCCGATTTGGTCAAAGTGAAATGAAGCACAGTAGCACACCATGATAACATTGCGAGACACGAGAAACGAGACCAAAAAGCATGCGACGGTAGTAGAAAAGCAGGAGGCCAACAATGAAGCAGCAACTCAATAGTCAATCAGTATAGTCGGTGCATACAGATTTTTGAAGGACTCTATTTTAGAGGACCGCTGATAAAAAACAAATTCTGCCTTACGTGATATAAATTTGAACAAGCATGAAGTCTAGAAGGACTATATTTTTAAACTCTTGACCTATATGAAAAGTCGCTAGACAGGGGTGAAGAGACAGGGGTTTTCCTGACAAGAGATAATAGGTATACTCTGTTCATGGTAAATTAATGGTTGCAATTGACGTCATTATCATGACTTAGATAAGTGCATTGATGACGTTCTATCGCCTTCACATTCTTGCTTCCTGCAGATAGTATCAATAAGTCGTAAGAATCAGCACAAGTGTGGTCTATATAGGTGAGAAGGCACTGGAACGTGGTGTAACGGAACGTGCTCAAACTGTCGACATGCTTTCTGAAACCGGAACACGTTGTGAAGCTCATTAATTCTCCTGCATGCAGCCCATGTATATCATTTTCTGAATTTCGTGAAACGTGCTGCACTCGTTGTGGGGGGGGGGAGGGAGGGAGGGGTAGATATGCCAAAAAAGCATAAAAATAGCGAACTCAGGAGACGTTTTCGGAACTTCACCCCCCTTAACATAGCTAGCAACGTAAGGCTCAACCTCCGATAATAAGGGTTTTGTTCAGAATTCCTATATAGCACGGTGTTGAGGTGGTAATTGCGTGAGTATTTGTCAACATTATACCTGACATATTAAACGAAGTTCAGGGTTTTGCATGCTGTAGCTTGACTGTTTGACTTCGTGATGAAATGTTCCGATCACAAAACTACCGAAGTCAACGGAAGATGAAAATTTTGAAGACAGGAAGAATTAAAATATTTCATAAAAGGATTTATTGCCTAATTTTGCAAAAAATTTGAATAAAAATGTAAATTTTTTCGTCGATTAACTCCAGCTTTTTGGGCTACCTTCCAAGACCTCTATGTTACCGACATGAGAATGATAATATGCCTTGAAGCCGCACATGTAATTCAGGCAATTTCCTTGATACAAAACGCAAGATATTGTTGCTATTCTTTGTAACATCATGTTCATTTCCATCAGTAACAATAAAAGTTTAATAAAAGGGGTTTCCATGGTTTAATTAAAGTTTCACACGTTCACGACAGTTCCAGGGCATACAAATTATGCCGAAACTCTCAGATAATAGGCACTAACTCGTTATTATCGGAAATAGATTTGTTACAAGTCAGTATCACGTTTTCTCAAGAATCGTTGACAGATGCTACTAAGATTTATATTCAATTAACAATATGATTAAATAATATATGCTTAGTAACAAAATAAAATGATAAAATTCCTGTATTGAGCATACTGCAACCCTGCAGGATCTAAAGTTCGAAAACAGGCGTCCTCCAGCCTCATTAGGGTCATTAGGGTCTGGGACACCCAGAATATTTTTCAAAGCATTTTTCAATAACAAGGTGACGTAAATCATGACCTGCATATAAGTGAAGAACTTAAATCATAACCCACATAAGGTCATAAAATGTTATATCCGATGATGACCATTCTTATTAATCATGATTTATTACCCTTGTTCCTGCAAAGACAAATGTGGTGTTGAAGATCTTATAAATCTGATAGATGTTCCGCCATCGCAGTTGTAAGATTTTTCTATAAAAACACGTCTGATGTTGAATTTACCGGCGTATAAGCTCCTCAAATCGTCATGACGTTGACCAATCAGCACGAAAGTTTTTTGGAATTTGAATGCTAAATGGACCTATGGACAAGCTAATACACCGCGCCGTCCATAATAAAATTCTAAAATTAAAAAGGTGTAGCCGTGAGTTTTAAAAAGGGTGTGGAGTGAACAAGTAGGCAATCAGTCAAAGGGTGTAGTTACTAACAAAGAGTATAAACACACATGCAGACATTGTTTCTGATGTGAAGTGTCGGAAGGTACGCCGCGTCTAGCTCAGGAATTACCAGAAGACGGTAATTGCAGGGAAACGGGAAATAGCGATGCTTATACGTCTGCGATTTATAGTTACGATGTTCTGAATTTGAGTAAAATTGCCGGGAAATGAATGTGAGAATGTCTGTGGCTTTAGTTACGAGTTTGGATCAAATTGCAGGGAAATAAACGCACAGAGTCGGTGAGAAACGTCATTCTGAGATTTAAAACGGCTTATTTGCTCTACTTAGCTAAATTTTACAAGCAGTTCATTCGCTAGCTTTATTTCATGGCTACATTCACAAAGCATACTCTATCTTATTTTCTAGATTCGCTGAAAATCGATCTAGCCTAAGAATTTTCGAAGATCAGATAAAGTCACGAACTTCCGGTCTTCCAACAAAATCACAACAAAAATGCACCAAACTGATATGAAGTAACTTGGAAGAAACGTGGAATTAAACAAAAACACGAGAGTGCAGAGTGAAGATTAAAAAATCAAATTAGTAAAAACTTCAACTCATATCCTTTATCAAGGTACCAGGTAAGAGATAAAATAACACCCTGTTCCATGGTACAAGTTCAAATACTTAATGATATCAGCGATAAAACTGGAAACTCACTGAAAATTCCCAAATTGTAACAAAATGCGGAGGAAAAAAGCTGATATTAAACAACAAAGGCAGTGAAAAGCACGTGTGATGTTTGCTGAGCGTGTGTTTTGTTCTTCTAAATTTTCAGGTAATTGGCAAATTGAAATTCTAGAATAGGTGTTGAAGACGCTGGAGGGTAGTGGGTGCAAAGTGTACCTGAGACACTGTGTTCTTGCAGTCTCCACAGATTTCAGGGATTCTTAAATTTCAATCAACCAATATTCGGAATTCCGATGCGAAGTTTTTCTGATGTCGTTACAAAAACGATAATTCCGATAATCCTGAAAATTCCAATAATCGATCAGAGACGGGTCACATACAAGCGATAGACAATCAAGGACATGGACCAGTGACCACGAAAAGAAAACTCTCGTTCTAACCTCAAACCTGCAGTCTATAATACGGACAACCTATTCATCGGTGACCGGTCTAATAATATAAGAGCCTTGCATGAGTCATAAATCCATAACGCGAATACTCTTCTAAGAGGTTTATAATACTCTCATAAGACCGATCATACTCTGCGATCAATAGGCACGCCGGATAGGAGGCTACAATTTAAAGCGGTATCGAGCAGAATATGCTCTTAAATTTACATTTTGAAGATAATGAACGCCCTCCTTTTGTCCTTGTAGCAGGCATTTGGATTCTACGTAATAAGCTTTGTTATAAGCGAGTCCAGGGAATCTGGGAAGTTTATGAAGTGGCGCGGATCCTAATAATTAGGCAGCAAAACGTTTCCGATTATAATCGCTATCGAATGACGAATTCTTCAGTTCCATGCTCGGTAGTCGGTAGTCGGAAGGTACTAGGTTTATTATACTTATAGTTTAGGGGTCAAGGTTCAAGAGCTGGACAGTCATGGCACCAGAGAGACAGACAAAGATTACGGATATAATGGAGGGTCTGGTAAATGGGCATAAAATTCACCATTATCCTCAATTTATGCACCTACTGTGTAAAGTCACACAGCAAACAGAGAGATAGTGTATGTGGGCAATGGAAATAGTCGTAAAAACAGTACTTATAGTGTCACAGAACAGTGATATTACGCTGAAGTCTGAGCCCTTGATCCCATATAATAGGTAAATAGTCCTTATTCTAAGTCGGTTATTCCATTGAGACAACTCCTGTTGCAATGTGACAGCATTTCTCCAATGTTGAGGGTAAAAAGGATAACAGGAAAGTAGGACGCTATCATATACACCAGAAGTCAGATACCAGAAGTAAGATACAGAACTTGAGACAGGATATAGGAATTTAACGATCACCAGACACAACTAATTCTAGAGTTGGTTCTGCTGGGAAATTTAGTCAGATCAGGGTTTATATAGTATATCTCACAAGGTAGTGAGAGGGGAGTGGGAGAGAGAGAGGAATGGAGGGTATGTCCCGGATATTCAAAGTGTTGACATGGTCCTGGTAGGATCATAGATCAGTGATAGTGACGTCATTGTCAAGGGGTTAAAGTGGGAAATTGACGATATCAAATGGTATGTGTCGAGATCATACCCAGATGTGACGTTAGTTACCATCATCTTCATGAACTGTTGCTGTTGTTGACATGACGCGTTCCCATGGTTACGACAAACATCCGTGGAATTTAAAAACAAATCTAGGCATGACGCATACCTAGATTGACGCTCACCCGCGCCCCTGAGATAATACCCAACGTATGAACTATACGAATCTACTGAGACAATAATCAGTTATTGTGATCACGATACAATATATCACTGGAGGTCTTTCCATGAACATCTCCGGACTCGAGAAAGTAGGAAATGCCGAAAAGGGCGAGCAGAAGGAGGAGAGGAAACAATAAAGGGGGGAAGTGAGGGGAGAGGGAAGGGGAAGCGGGGTTTAACAAAACTCGCGACAAGGAAGCCCCTCTAAGTTCTATCGAAAGGACAAAAGCTTGAGTCTGGAATCTGGATTGAATGCTATATATTTGTCAATCAATAATAGATGAGAAACGCGCTTCAGATAATTGCACGTTTTCCCGCAATATATCTTGCATTATTTTAGGGACACGTACGCTATCTTTTTAAATAAACCGGCAAGCATGGTCGAGTTAAAGCACCTGGTTTAACACGTTTTTATTCATTCGTAGTACCGAATAAACAAGTCCGTGTGGTATATGCTATACTTAGCACGTGCAGACCGATATTATTAACATATTGATACCCATTCTCCAAGCTTTCAAGGGCACCTTTCTATAATCTTTCCTTTATTATCACTTTTGTAATGCCTGATACTATTCAACAACATTCTAAACATGGGGTATGATCACGAGGAAAGTTCATCTGAAACTACGATGAATTGTATGTCGTAAGACCTATTAAAACCGAGCACCTATCCCAACTCGAGCATGGTTTCCCACGCATTGCAGCACTTTATCGACCTCGCCCAAGGTAGAAAGATAGATATGCCATTATCTTATAGCGCACGTGACATGACGAACATTCACAGGTTGACAGCCTGATTATTAAGTCACTTATCATATTATTAAGTCAGTTATCATAATGGCATATTACGAGAGATTAGGGAAATAGTGGGATATATGGTGGGATATGCGAAGTCAGTATCAAAGGTTATTCATCAAAAATATAACGTATTTGGTGACAGCTGTGATGCGAATTTGAAGAGCGACAAAGGATTGAGTGAAACTACTTTGATGTCAATTGACGAATCTCAATCATAACAATGATGGGCGTCAGTTATTGCTTTTTTGGTTTTGACAAAGAGCAATGAAAAATCCCTGAACTCGAAGCACAATCTCATAGAGCGATAAAAACGACTAAATAACTTTACAATATTTCAATAAACTTGCTCAAATTTTCAAAAACATCAATAGTCGAGAGCATGCAGCGCTCAGTTGTATGACAGCAAACAAAAGATAGACCAAGATGTGTGTACTTAGCATCATTCTACGGTAATTAAACTGTAGGATAATCAAATGCTTCATCAAAATGCTATACGATTTCAATGCTCCAAGATAGTAATTTAATGAAAAGAGCACGCTCATTGGAGCCAGTCTCGCTACCAAAAAGGGCGGACAAGATAAGTCTCAAGAACAAATGGAGATCTAAGGAAATGGAGATCTAAGAGAAATAGAGATTTAAAGGAAATGGAGATTTAAAAGAGATCTAAGAGTCCAATCTGGTAGCTCTAACACAGTCTAACCCACAGACAACGGATCAGCCAAGTACCAATGGTGGGACAGGTCAAATAATTATTTGGTAAATTACTCTCGTTAAATCATGTATTGTGATTTGTGCGCGGCTGGATTCATTAATTATCTAATAAATACGTTAGTCGATTTTAAATCGTAAATGTAATTCAGACGCTCGTCTAAATCTAAGCCAATCAGAGGAAACGAATCAACAGAACGTGGCAATTATCAAACCAGCTATTCACCTATTCTCATAGTGCTACTGAGTTGGAACAGGACATGGGTTAAATTTGGAAATTATCCTAGGTCAATGACGATTCATGTGGCTGATTTATAACGTTGAATTATTGCTTAGAGTACTTGCTTAGATATTGTTTAATGTTTGGATTCATAAAATCTGACATGGAATATTGAAAGCGATTTGTAAATCGAGTTGGAGTGGAGGAGTTTCTTGAGCAAAATGCCAACTTCCGATACGAAACAACATTAGAATTGGCTACACGTAAAGAGTAGTAACTCAGTAACATAATTTGTTAAACGGACATGTGCCAACAGCAACGAGTATGAAAATAGGAGGAAATTTGAGGTTGTTAACAGGTTAACGTTCACGAAAAGCCGACATATGTAGGTAGAAAAAATATATATAAAGAAGTAGGTGATATGTCCAAAATAAGTAAAAAAAGTTATGCAAATACCTAAGAAGTAAAGCTAAGTGATATGAACATATCAATTATATGTTGAGAGGCAAACTTTAGAAAGTTTTTAAAATTTAAAACTTTCCGCGAATTTAAAGCAACAAGAATTCCGGGATAACATTTAAACGATTAACAAATCATGTACAACACCCTCCGAATATTACCAACAAGTTCCCCCACACATTTCACTCCGATTAATGTGAAGCACGAAGGGTGCGATAATTGCACATTCTAGCCTGCCGCCTGGCAATATATATTAAACAGTGACCTAGGAATTCTCCACCCGGATATTGCGATTTTGAAATATATGATTACAGGAGATGAAAATAAGTTTCGGTGGGTGATCATCAATACATTTAAAATAGAAATGATATAAAAATAGTAAACAGGTAAACCAAATGGAATTTAAACTAAGCAGAATCATACTTGATATATTTCAATTTTAGTTTCATGTTATGAGAGTGCCAATACAAATTATAAACAGTAGCGTGCGCGAGTCAAACAGCTTGAAAGATTCACTAGATAAAAATATTGTCTAGCATTGAAACCCTCAAGCCTCACGAGAGAAGTACGCAAAATTCCGGGAAAACGTGAAACCAATCCACCATTAGTCTCACTGCAGACTGGAGAAATAAGCAAAATATTCAAGCTTTTTGCATCTGCGTGGGAAAAGCAGTAATATTACCCTCAATTCTTAAGATGAACTAAAGGACCTCCCGTAGTTATCCAAATCATTAATCAAGGAGGAGTCAGGAGAAAGGGATTTTACCAACGATAAGTGCCAACATATGGAATTTTGAAATCTTAGAGTGACAATTCGACTAACAATCTCACCCTCGGGCTTCGGGCATTTTGGGTCCGGCTACATTGGCTAACGACCAAGAAGTTATAAGACGAGGGGTAAGAGTGAGCCATACAAAACAAGAAGTTGCATGAAATAATTTGCAAATAGCAATGTGTTGATAACACCGCAATACACATATCTCATCTGATAATGTTGTAATCATCCCATGATTTATCAGAAGATATATTTCTAAATACGCACTAATTCCAGACTAATTCAAGGCAAATATAATATCAAGATCTGACAAGAATTAACAGCTCATGAGATATATCTAACAACACGGTGTGAATACTGAGAATAGCTAGGAACTAACGTTACAAAGTTAGAATAACTTCCGACAACAGCTGTCAGCAAGCAAATTAATTTATTATGTGAGACTTAGAGCATAGACACACGTTGCTTGGGAAGTTACTGGGAATCCAACAAGTGAATATTGAGCTGAATTTTCCCAACCTCTTCTCCTGATTAATTAGTTAACAAAGAGGGCAGTAGGCCAGAGGGTGCCTCGGAAGGGACAATAGGCCCATTGATCTGTTATATGGCCGGAACAAAGGCAAAGAGTTTTTCGAGATTTGTGGAGGCGAGGGATTCGACAGTAGTAAGAAGTCCCGATTTCCGGGAAGCCGTTAAAGTTAATATTGTTTCTCTATAATATGTTCTAAATTGCTGTAAAAGAAGAAGACGTTGATGTTTCTGTCCAAAAATTTTCAAATGTCCAATTAATGAAATAATTTACGAAAACATACAACTTTATTAAGGTAATTTTTGGTGTTTTGATTTAGGACAGCACGTGCAACAAATAAATTGGAAATCTGCCAAATAATGCTAAAAGTCACAACTATCATCAAAAGTTTCGGAACTTTATAACAATCTTACTGCTGCTGCTGAGAGGTTGACGATTTTTTCCCAGTTTTTGCTCACTTTCAGGAATGGTTTCTAGACCACGTAAAATTTAAATAAGGTATACGGTCTGCGAGGTTGTTATACTGCTTTACACAGAAGACGTGTTCCACAAATCTTGCTGACTGCTCTGTCAATGTTTTACGGAATGTAACATATCAGAAGATTGGTTCCTTTCATTCAAACAACTATTTAATCTGATACAATTCATTGTATTTATTGTTAAGGCTGAGAAAATTCAAAGGGTGTAAATAATGATTCTGCCCTGCCTTATTAACCATCATCAGTCAATAACAATTTGATATTAATCAAGAGACAATTGAAGGTAATAGGAAACTTAATATTAATCAGCACATACCAAATATCTAAATATTTACTCGAGCTTCAGTGAAACGCATGTCGGAACATGCAGCGGTGAAGCCGCCAAAAACACGACCGCCGAAGTGTCACATTACAGGGTTGAGGGTATCACCCTCCCGGGTTGGGAATTGAATTAAGTACTTTATACCGCTTGCCGCTTCAAATATTCCAGGATTCCGGGAAACAGTCCAGATTCCGAAACTTGGCCAAATCATGAAGGGTTACCGAACACTGGCAAATTTGTCATTTTTGGAAGAAGCTACAAAGGTTAAATCGAAATGAAAGGACCTTTTACATATTTTAGGGCTTTGCAAAAGGTCTATTTCATTATCACTTCTTGATTTGGCTGCATACTATATGCCTATATTTGATTTTACTTTTTAGCAAATAGCATTTTTCGTCCAATGAAATAATCCTTAATAAAAACTGACCATGTACAAAGGTGTAGTCTGAACGCGTTTATCTCCCATTCTACAGAAAATACGTTTAGCTCAGTTAAATATTTTAATACTTCATACTTCAATCTAAATAAGATCTGACGAAAGGTGAATTCTCAGTAATGATGAACTGAAGTTATTGAAATGCACAGCACACTTTTCATGATGGGTTCATTGACTGTAATGAAACCGTACAGATATACTTAAAAATCTTGTCATATATAAATGCCGGCATACCATACAAATTTTATGGGCATTGCCAAAAACAGCGGCGATTACAAGGTAGACATTTAGCTATATTTAGGTAAATTCAAAATTAACTTGCATTTTTGAGTTTCACAATGAAATATTCGTTTATGGAAGTATTTCAATATGGGGAACAAGTTGGGAAATAAAAGGGGGTATAAAGATTTTACGACAAATTCGGCTCAAACACCCCAAAAGGGGGAGTATCCGGCGAGTTTGGTTAAATTAAAAATAAAAAAATGTACAAAGGTGTAGTTCATTTTCTATTCTACAGAAGCAAAGAATATTTCATACTTCATACTTCAATCTAAATAAGATCTGACGAAAGGTGAATTTCACATGATCTATACGTGCGAGATATCAATCATTAACTGTAATGAAACCGTACAGAAGAAAAATCATATAAAATACCGGTATAAAAATTTACTATCAAAAAACAGCGGCGATTCCATTCAGATATTCCTCAAATACCAAATAGCATTTTGAGTTTCACTATGACGGATAAAAAGGTCTAGTTTCGAACGACAAATTCAACAAATGAATCAACTGATCGGAATATTTTGCGAGATATCCGGAAAAATCAAAAACGCCCGGTCGTAGACACTAGGTCTACTCCAACGACAGCAGCAGCAAATCACATTCCTTCCAAAAACTTTAAAACCCAGCTAGAAAGATAAGCGGCGCCGGGCGTACAGCGGGCCACATGAAGACAACTTGAATCAACAGGATGGACACAAATCATAGTTAGTCGAGAGTTACGTCATTATCAAGACTTAAGGTGGTGTGTTGATGACACTGAGCCGCCCAATGTTAGCAGGGGACCATGAAAGCAGGAAGTAAGCCTGGAAACAGTTCACTGCGAGATATGTCAACAGATTGGCTAACAAGTGGCAAATAGCCGCAACTACTCCAAACTCTGCAGCACATTCGCTGGTCGAGTATTCTGTGATAAACTGTAGTTTAAACCTGTGGTGGAAGGGCGGATATGTGTGTTTGATACGTGTTGTTGTTCAGGCAACAAATGATAACGCCTAAAGACTATGACTTAAAGTTTACGTTTTAAAACACAAAGTATCGTTCTTTATTCTTTTTGCTGTACTTCACGGATTTCTCTGCAATGAAATAGTCAAAAGAGTGTGGTGAGATGCTTTGTTTGGGAATATATCAGAAATTGAATAAACAAACATAAAACGTGATTTTAAGGTTAAAAACCTGTTTCGGAAGGGTTTGCTGGAGATGCTTTACTGATTCCTTCACGTCGGGGTGTTTTTCGATCAGACAGTACAGTAGCCTGGAGGAGGGAAATAATTACAAACTGTCACACGAGCTGTAAGTAGAATTACTTAATTTCCTGCAAGAATTATCGTTATTTTGGAGGGCATCGTAAAGTAAATATAGCAGAATTTCCTGGAGCTCACTAATCATGGTTTCGTCTTTGAGTGTCTGGTAGATACAATCTGCTATATCAGCGGTCACGTATCGGGAAATTCTTAAAAGCAAGCTTCAAAATATGGATGGACTTGGCATTCTACTATTATGTATTTTCGACCTCTCCATACAAAAGAGCCACAATATACACATCTGGCAAGCAAGCATGCACCAACACACACTTTACACGTACCTCTGGTAGTACTTCTTGTACTTGGCGGCCGTGTTCTCCTTACACTGCGATACAGCTCTCTCCACATACTCCATAGCTTGGGAGTTGGCACTCTCAGCATACTTCAGTAGCTCCTCCTTCATCTGACTTACAACACCCTCACATTGGGACCGGATAGACACTTCCTGGGGGAAGATTGTGTAGGAAACTGATGAATTCGAAAATGAGGGAAGGACCTTCCCTCATTTTCGAATTCATCAGTTAACCCCCTGATTTTACCTTCCCAGAAGGTAAAATCAGGGGGTTAACAAGCCAAAGGGGTGAAAAGGGGTGAAACAGAAGCGTAGAGGGTTGAGACAGATCATTGATTCAGAAGATCCATAAAGGGGCCAAACTCAAATCTCAATGCCCCTTTAGCATACCTTCTGCATGGCATCCTCCAGTTTCTGACTGAGACTCTCCATTTCCCTGCTGTAAGTCTCTGTTCTGTGGAGAAGACTCTGTTCTGTGCACTTGAGCTGTTCAAACATGGCCGTCAACTTGTCAACCTCCATCTTGTACTTCACCTGTATATGGAATGAAGTGACCGATTGTTAATCCGGGTTAAGCTCTCTTCTCCCGTGGTTTATTGTCACAGAATAAGGGTTTGAAAGTTAAATCATTATCAGGGTTTCTAGAACGAATAATTGACATGCCAATCTCCACACTAATTCACCTCGCTCTGCATGTAAAGGGAGTTCTCTGTTCTGACTCGTGTGATTTCCTCCCTACACTCGTTTAGTTCCTTCCTCATCTCAACCAACCTGAAACATGGGTTGTATAATTCAGGGGTTCTGATAAGGTGGAATATGGGAGTATGTGCAGTTCAGATTTGTGAACACAAGGACGTAGGTCGAAAAAAGTTGTTGCTCACGAGAAGATACCATATTCCAAAACAACTCCAATCAATAAAGTGCTATTGAAAGTCGTATGAAACCTTTTCTCGGCTGCTGTGTTCTTCTCCCTCTCTGATCTCAGTAAGGTGTTCATCTGAGACTTGTACTCTTCGTTTGAGCGGGAGAGAGATTCCTTGTACTCAACCTCAACCTTCCTACGCATGTCCTGCAATACATCAGAGATAGATACATAGATATGGATCGTCAAATGGGGCATGGAGATTAGGAAATGGAGGGCTTAAGGTGGGAATTAACTAAAACAGTTAATCGGCTGTTCAAACAACTATGGTAGGCCCACGACTCAAGTGAAAACTATAGAAGGTATCAAACATAACAGTGCTTTTCAAAACTTCTCACCTCGGTTTTATTGACAGCCTGCTTGAGTTGACTCTTCAAATCTTCTACTTCTTTCTCGTTGGCTTTACTGGCTTCTTTTACCCACTCATCCTTTCTTAGATCTGTTGACAAAGGGATGTAATGAAATAATTACCAAGGATTTTGAAGAAGCGAAGCATGAAAACTGGTATCACTGCAATACACAAAACCTGAGGTTCAACCAATCATGTTACTTTAGTTAAGGTCTGAAATTCCCTTAACCTGACGATGATGTCGACTCTGTTCCGGATAGTTTTTTCCTTCTCCTTCTCCCACCCAGCCCGAGCTAGAGCCACAGCAGTCTCCCGGGCCAAGGACAGCTCAGAAGCCCTCTCAGCCTGCCAAATCTGAGCGAAGTGGGCCTCGGTCAGACTATCCAGAACCTGCTCTGTTTGCACCCCTCGGTGGGTCATCTGAAACAATGAAACAGATGAACTTTCATATTTTAGACTTTAAGACTTCGATTTCCTGCCTATAAGACATCCCCTTTTTGTCTAATGTTTGCCCAGTGCGCCCGGAAAGATCATTTAATGATGGTAAAACGTTCAGATGATTTGGTGATATCTCGTACATTCACCAAAGAAAGGGAAGTCATTTGCAAACCATTTTATAACAGTAGGGTGACATTTCATCGTCAAAACAGCGTCATTTCAAGAATTTTAACCACAGAAACCACTAAAAATAACAAGATATACAAGCACAGAACATACATATACCACAACGACTACGTGTTTAGGTACAAATCATGCTAATTCTACATCTGGATTAAAAGCTGCATTATGTAATGATGGACGGTAATTCCTGGGCTACAGTCAGGATATATAGTGGGTCGCAGCAGCAAATCAAGGCAGATAAACGCAGTGCAGATATAATTATATAGTTGCGGCGAAGAGAGGTCGAATGACGTCATTATCATGGTTTAAAGTAGTGAATTGTTTACGTTATTCCGTCCACCGCCCCTGTGGCCATTAATCCGCGATACAATGCATGTATGAACATTATTAACTGACATTGTTACTTGTATACTTGTATAGTTGCTCCAACTGGGCAATGAGAAATGTGTATGGGCATGTAAAGTTGGAACATGGCCGACGGCCGTAGCTACAACGCAGTAATGAGAATGAGAGGGGAATGGTCTCACTGGTCCATTACGCATAGGTCAATGGTGGTGCAATAAAATCGAAAAATACGCAGACTTAAATTGGAACTTGAATCATGAAAATTCAAAATTTAAACACTGACTAATGTGTTTGAGCAATAATGATCCAATCCTAATACATTCTTGAGAAAAAACATTGCTTAAAGGTTTTATATTTTTTGTAAGCATTCTGTCATTCAAAGACGTATTTCCGTAGAAAACATCGCCAATTTAGCCTGCATTATGATAACAATTGTACCAATTACAGTAAGCAATAAAGTTTTCCCAGCCATCACATTCATATTATCCTCATCTTCTATTCCATGGATGGCTACAATAGGTTCGGCATTTGCACATATTCCAGGCTCTGAAAGCAGCGCTGGTAAACAATCAAAACACAGCATACCGTCACCGAACAATTGGTTCTCACACTTGTCACTAAAAAACCTTCATCATTCCGATACTCTCCAACATCACATCTTAAGGCGAGTAGTATCATGGGACGCTGACATTTTGTACACGCGCTACCAGCGGGATCCCAGCAGACTCCTGCCAGACATGTTTCACATCACTGCCTAATGACTTTTGCAAACGCTAGGAAATAATTAAACGGTAGATGAGAAATCCCGGAGGCTGGACTTGACCCTACAACACCTGAAAGACTCAAGATGTATCCGGGGAAATACACGCATCTGTGGTATCTTCCAGCATGAGCTGCCCGCAGGACATGCTTTACAGGACATGTCGGATGTCTGGTTGTGGTTAGCAGACACGTGCTGATAATCTTATCCCGGACATATCCCCTTCTGGAGCACGACCCACTCAACACCCAGCTCAAACCCTAGATAGGCACAGATAGCATCGGACTTGTAGATATCGGGATTCTCACATAGCCCGATGATGCCCTCCTTGTGTGCCAGAACAGTTCCTTCAGAACCCATGTGCGGGCGCCATTTTCATTGGACACACACCTGCCGTTCTCTGGCATATGCTTGGATTTATAATAATTGTGTCTCATCGTGTGTCACGCATAGGATTACTAAAGTTGAACCTAAATGTCTTGTTACGACTGGCACTCCAGCCTTCCCAAGTTCCAAAATGGAATCAATCAATTTGTGCATGACATGTCATCGAACGAAAGTACGTGAAAATGGGACGCGCGCGTTGTGCGCGGCGCAACCAAGCGCGCGCGCCGCGTCCAAAAATCAACACTGATTGCGCACTACAATACTAGATTTACAGCAAAATGTCGTCGCGGCTTCCTCGAAATACCTTTCAGCGCGAAATTTAACCGCCCAAAAATGTCAGTTACACAAAAACAAGGTGTTAAATGTCACTTAAGTGGTAACTGAATAATTTTTCAGGCTGATTATCAAAAACATATTAGATTGTAGCATTTGCTACAACTTACCTCGAGAATACACAAGGTCGACACATTGGTGCTCCCACTCCATTGCTTCTGTGAGTTTTCTAGCTCGGATTCCAGGCGTCGGTCAAATTCCTCAGTTAATTTGTCCGACAAATCACTCGTCAACTTCTCTTTCTCTTCCTCTGAAGTGGTGTGCGATGATATGACAAGTAACAATTGTCCTTTTTATACACTAGACAATCTGTTATCAATATACGATCAGCCTAGAACTCTAGAAGGCTGGATAGAAACGGCTCCTATTTTTACAAAATGTGCCCGGAATTTAAGATCCCTTACCAAATGAGGAAAGCATATCCTCCTCCTTTTTGATGAGTAGTTGTTCAGTTTCTTCATCGCACTTGTTTTTGACTTCACGCAGTTGAGACAGCATTTCATCAGATGCCTGTTGTCAAAAGAAGAAAGATAACGCACTAGTGTCCAGGAAACACTTAGGTAGTCTGATTGGAAATAAGTGTCACTCACGGAGTGAGTCGTAGTGGTGTCAAGGAAACGTACTGTGACGTATGTATGAATTCCAGAAACGTGAAGTGGTGTCAAGCATTGCATACGTCATAATGGTGTCAGTAAACACATATATAAGGGGCTGCTCACTACCATTTCTTCACTTCCACGACTGGAAGTGAAGAATAATAAAAAGTAAAAAAGTTTTAAAAAAAGTAAAAAGAAAAAAGTTAATAAAGGTTTTTTTTGCCCCAGAACAACGGTGTGTTCTGCCCCTGAACTGCGGCGGATTTTGTGGCAGACTTGCGGCGAGTTCTATCGCAGGTTCTGTGACAGGTCTGTTTGTGACACCGGTCTGTCACAGCTGTAGAGGACTATTGTTAGTTCTGTCACAAGACTGCCGCTGATTCTATCAGGAACCCGCTACAATTCTGACACAGAAATACTAAGTAATAAGGTGAGTTCTGGAACTGTAGCATAGGACAGTGGCGGGTTTGTACTAAACTAGGCAACCACTAACTTTTTGCTGGAAGTTTTCGAGTCTTTTCTCGTAATCCTTCCTCAATTCATCCTTGTCTTGACTCAGATTAACATAGAGATCCTTGCTGCGGTCTATTTCCTCTTGCAGTGTACTTATCTGTAACCTGGAAACATTGGAATAATATCAAGAGATGTTACTGAAACATTACGGGTTTTCATTCCTAACTAACCCTGCTGCTCATAAGAATCAAACCTTGATATTCCCATCTAAACAACTCCCACTCAACGCTTTCATGCCCATCCTTCTACGACCCAACCCACTTCCACCGGCCCACTCCCACCCGGCCCACTCCCACTCAAACCCACTCCCACCCATCCTACTCTCACAGCCCAAGTTCCCTCACAACTCAATCCCAACTGTTCCACCTCACCCATTCACCCAACCCACTCCCACTCAAACCTGTGTTCCTCCACTTTGTTCTCTAGACCGTGTTTCTCTAGTCTAGCAGTCTCCTCAGCCGCCCTCAGTCGTTTCAGTGTGTTCGTCTGTTCTATGAGTGTCTGCTCACACCGCTTCTCAGCAGCAGCCAGCTTCTCCATCGCACCTGCGAAATTTGCAGTTAGTTCGTTGCCCCTACAACTTGCAACTTTAAGCTCCTAATCTAATGACCATTGGTTATCGGCAGACACTTGATGATCAACTAACTGTTCAAGATGATGTTATCATCAACTGATCATATTTGTTAGTTGATTTAAATCGACTACCAACAATATTCTTTAAAAACCTTCGAAAAGCTTTCGTGTCTGTTTATTAGCAGAAGTTACCTCGTTCCCTTGCCACAGCATCGGTCTCCCTCTGTTCACACTGTCTCACGCTATCCCTGGCCTCCTTCAACTCAACAGTCAACCTGTCTACCTCCCCCTCCATGTAGGATATAGCCCTCGACTTCGCCTCAACTCTGCCACCGGCTTCCTCTTCGGCTTGCTCGGCCCGAGCTACTCGGCTCTGCGGGGAATGATGTATACTGTGTAGAAAAGTAGAAAAAATGGTCAACACAATATGTGCGAGGATACTTCGGTGAATAGCTCTTGAGGGAGTTTGAACAGGTAATTGGTGTCACATGTTATGAACCTGAAATTCATAAGCCCCGTCTCTTAAAAACCACCAGAGATTAAATAGAACACTAGAACTACTTTACTACTAGTAGAGTTCAGGACGAGGGCATTTTAATAAATTAATTACATGAAGTTTATCCAAGGCTTATCAAAAAGTTATTGAAGTTCCGTAATTGCTTAATTAATTTTGGAGAGAAATGATTCGCTGGTATCACTTTTTGGTTAATGGAGTAATTAAGATTTATTATATCATTTTGTTCGAGCTCAAGGGCTGAGCTCAGATCAGAATTTTGGGACTAATAAAACGTGTTTATTTGCGTTGCAGTGAACTCAGAGCAGTACAATTTGGTGCGTCAGGCGGGTACCGTCTGACTTCCGGCAGGTGCTTGTTTTCATCGTTTTTCGTCCGTGGGATCGAACTACCATCAACACTCCTTGGAAATCTCACCCACTTCTCTCCCTGCTGTTCTTCGTCGGAGAAAGTGCTGAAACCGGACCTGTTGTGAATCCAGAGTTTCTACGCTATGGCCAATGAACTGATCGCTGCATTAGTGAAGGATCTGGAGGAGACACTGGCCCACAAAACACATCTTATCCGAAAATCAAGAAAAATAATAAGCTTCTTCAAGTAGCCATTCACTCGGCTCGGGCTCGGAAAAATCAGGACCGGCTAGAGACTATATGGAGATATGTTGTGCCAGAAGACCTTGAGTCTCTACCCAGAATACAAGAAGGGAGGTTAAATGTCCATACGTCAGCCCCGTAGAAGTCATCACAGGTAGAGTCCCCGAGTGTAGCCACCCATGGTAAGCACGCGGTCCCGCATGATGCAGGGAGTGGCATTGAGAAGGATAGCAAGCCTTCGGCGCAGAGATCGTATGTAATGCACTGAGTACAAATGAGTAAGAAGGGCTCATCATGACAGTGATTAGGATGGGATGCGTTTCTGTAGGGACTTTGGGAATCGTATCATAGCTTGTAGATCAGTGGTTCTCGGGTTTCAAATCATTTTGAATTACCTATCCAATTATCTCTTTTAAATGAAACCTAATGAAACTGAATTAATAACTGCGTTAGTGCAGAATTAAACTTGGAGGCCGAATTAAAAACATTCGAATGAAGCTTGCAAATGAATAAAACATTGCGTCACCCACGCAGAATAAGACTTCTTAACGAATAAACCTCCCCAGATAACATCAGCTGTAGTTGTGCCGGATACCACCAGGCAGTCTTGGTGGGCTGCAGAAAACGGTACTGGTAGTCCAAACCGACGTCAAAGTGGACGTACTCGCAGAGCTCAACGCGTCCCGTCGGTTCGATTCTCCCGACTAATCCCGTGGACCAACCTACCGGGTCCTGTGAGCCTCACCGAGAATGCACAACTAACGGTGAACGATCTAGTGTCTGATCTGGTAAAGCATCTGGAGAAGATCAACCACGAGATGGATGCATGGGATACCAACGAAGACCTCACGAGACTCTAGTGCGCCACCATGCACCTGCAGAGGATGACCTTCGTTTTCATAACAAGACTCTATTTACCCCGAGGTTCCCAGGCAAATAAGCGTCAGAGATACAATTGTAAAGCCTTCACCAGGCCGGTCTTGGAGGTAATCAGGCAGATGTAGCCTGAGTGCGTACTACTCCCAGTCCCTGTCAAGAGTCGCAGGCTCAACCTGATATATGAGATGCTTATCAGAATCTTCAATATGAATGACTCATCACTCTCTGTTCCGCCAAGATTCGGGTAGAGGAATGCGGTAG
This sequence comes from Beroe forskalii, assembly GCA_011033025.1. NCBI lineage: Eukaryota > Metazoa > Ctenophora > Nuda > Beroida > Beroidae > Beroe > Beroe forskalii. The sequence goes on along the minus strand of WFMF01000001.1, from coordinate 200,995 downwards.
CCAGCTGGCTCGACAATCCGCATGAGTCAGTAACAGAGGTGCTACGAGCTGGCTCGAACACTGGCCCACCAGCCACATCCCCTCCGAGAAGATCTTGAGGAGAGGTTAGACTATGGGATTTCGAGCAGAGAGGACACCAGAAAAAATACAATGAGGGGGATAATATGCTCTTTGGAGCAAACTAGGGTTTTTCGCGTGATTTTAGAACAGTCAGAATTGGTTTGAAGGCTTTTAGGTAGAAAAGAAAGTCTTAAAAAATGAATTTTGTTCTATGTGGGCTGAAATTTTCAAGGGTATTCTATACGTTTATATCTTTCCCCTCCAAAGTTTGTTGGGGGAGGGGAAGAATGTAGTGTTTGAGAAAGCATTGTTAAATTACTTAAAAGCTATGGAGCTTTATCCAAAGCTTATCATAAAGCCATTAAAGTTTCAATAACTGTGTAATTAACGATAGAGGGACGCGATTCGATTGAACCACTATATGGATAATTAAATATAGATTAGAGCAATTAAGACGTGTTTACTTTGTGTCAGAGAAAGTAAGGGCCTTTTATTTCCGAGCTCAAGTGCTGAGCTCAGATCAGAATTTTGGGACAAAGAAAATGTGTTTATTTGCGTTATTATTTATTCGCGTGTACTAAGAGCCGTAAATAACTACTCTACCTATACTACATATCACACACTACCACAGACCTGTAGCTGTGCGGCAGTGTGTCTGAGCACGTCACACTCGTTACTCAGATCAGTGATAGTAGCGACCAAGGTCCGTGGGGCTGCTGCTTTGATGACGTCACCACCACCAGGACTCCTAGTGACGTCATCAACACTGTCATCACAGAGCCGAGCAGTGATTTTAGTGAGGTGGGAAGTGAGGTCCGTGACACTGCAGTTCTGTATCTCTGTAGCTAACGGCCTGTACGATGGGTTATTATGTGTGTTAGCTGAGAGTTATTATGCGGTTATGTAAGGTATATAATGATCGACGGATATTGGATAACATTGAACAATCGTTTTGTTCAGTAGCTTCAAATCGGCAAAACGTTTTAAAAGTCTAAAAATATTGCATAGAACCGCGTGGAAATGAAAAAGAAAAACAGATTTCTCTTGAACAGCTCTCACAAGTTGATGTCGATCATGTTGATCTTGGGCAGGGTGATGATCAGATCCTCCAGTGCGTCCTTGAGGTTAGCTTCCTTCAGCTGGAGGTCTGCTTCCAGGCTCGTTATCTTGTTCTTCACGCTGTTCTGTAGCTCCACTTTCAGCTTCTCTATCTCCAGGTCCTGGAATGTGCAATGACGTCATCAGTTCGGCATTATATTTATAAAACATGATACTGACATCACTCAAAATTATCATTTTAGTTTTCGACAGAACCCTTGAACCAAGCTGCAGAGCCAGAAGCATTGTATTACTTATGTGTAATCGCGTCGACAGAACCCAAGTAAGTACCGACCTTTTCCACTATTTCCCTCTTGGCACCATCCAGTTTCTTCTTCGCCTCGTTGATCTGTTGCTCGTGCATCTTGTGCGCTTTGTCGAGCATACCCTCGCACAGTTCCGACTGTTTCTTGGGAACGGAGTCTTTCAACTGGTAACTCAACCGGTTTATCTCACTGTTCCTTTCCTAGAAAGATGAACGTTTACGGTTAACTCAAAATTCAATAGCGCTAGCCTGTTATGACTGATCAATTGTAAGTTACCGTTCTCAATGAAAATTCCCACGATTTTTACAGAAAACAGCTAATCTTATCATTTCACCTGTAGGTCTAATTCCAGAGTGATCATCTGTTCGTTCAACTGCTGCAATGTCTTGGAGACCTCTTCCTTTGCTTTCTTTTCCTTCTCCAGCTCATCAATCAGTTCCTTCGTTCTTACAGAGCTCTGCGACAGCTGTAAAAACACGGAAATATAGGATTGCCAGGATAACGGTATTGGTCTTAGAACGAATCACTTGATCACTCCGCCGGTTCTGTGTCAGTTTCAGTCTGGTATTGAAAACACGGTAATATACTAATATGGAGGTACATGAAATTCAAAGAGCAATAATTAGGTGGCACATGAAAATATTTACTTGTGTTTCAAGGATTCCTTTTCGCTCTGCAACAGGCCCACTTTGTGCTGTAGCTGGTGAATCTGCTTCGTGTAAGTGTCCTGGGTTTCTTGCAGCTGCGTTGTGATCTCATCCAGTTTCCTAACAGAAAAGATAGCAGATTAGCAGAATTTAGCTGAACCTGCTGTCTTAGAAAGTAACAAGAATTGCGCCTGCCGGTGCCTTTCTTGGTTTCCGTTGTTTCCGTTGTTTGCGTATGCAGGCGCTTAATTTCCCTCTCCTATGTGCTTGATTTAGCGCGCGCAAGCACGTGGGCGGATGATCGGCTCGGATGCACGTGGCAAAATCTACGCGCGCGCAATCACCACAATTCGTACAATTCTTGGAAGATTCGTTTGTTGCGCGCCGTTCCCAGTTTCATAACCAAGGGGTTCATTTTTGTTACGCGTTACATTTTCTTTGCTGTTGATATCAAGCCGTCGCTGATCGCGCCTAATTGTTACATCCCGACTCCATTTGCATGAATTCAAGAGGTCAATAAACATGAAAACAGAAATGATGGGCAGGTACCGGAATGAAAAAGACTGCAGAGTTGTGTATAATTACTTCTACTCAATTCCTTGGACCAATCATCAAGATCCATCGTCGCACTCAAGTCTCAAATCATAAATTCATTGTCAGTTAGATGCTCAAGCTGAAAAAAGGCTAATGTTTCAAACTCCAATCGAAACTGTGAAAATCGATAAATATTCTGAATTCATTATTTTAGCGTGAAAAGATTTGATGAAATGGATCTTGCAAGATTTTAAAAACAATCAATTTCAAAGTTAGAATGACCTGAGCATCGAACCCAAATTCCTGTCAGGTAACCGCAGTGTACAGTTTCACTCGATGCCACTACACCAAAAACTCCAAAATACCCCGACTTGACTGATATTATAAAGGAGCAGTTGCTTGATTTCTTATGTCATTTGTGGAAATTTCTCCCCAATTTGTGGAAATTTCTCCCCCATTTGTGGAGATTTCTCCCCCATTTGTGGAGATTTCTCCCCCACCCGGGCACTTTTCAGAATTACAGTACTGATAAAGGTAGTATACACAAATTCTTCCAAAATCCTCCAAACCACGATCTCTGCTAACCCTCTCATTTGCCTTTTTGTAAAACAAAAACGCAATTGGAGAGGGAAAAATTAACAGCATCTAAGAAGTTTACGGAATTAGCAATTCCAACTATGACCATGTTGAAACTATGCTAGTTTGTTATCTGACCTCTGATTGGCCCTGTAGAGGGCGTTCAGCTGCTCCGGTTGGTGCTCCACGTCCCCAGTGTCATTGAACACGTCACTAATCAACTGGTTGCTAGCCCCTGGACTGCCACTAAAGTGAATAAGTGTTAAATTGAGCGTACACTTTCAATAACTAAGTAACTATAACTCCTTTACAAATAAAACATTTCATTTCGCAATATCTCTTCTCTACATTTTCATAACTAAACTTCCGCAATTAGCTTTGGAATTAATCTTGGTATCACCAGGATTGACAGGTGCTTATGACACCATGTAATAAGTCCGGCGTACATTACATGGTGTCCGCTTTCTGCAATTAACACACTGTGAAACAAACCCTCACAGGTATATTTTACCTCTGACTATCCCAGTCCGTCTTGTCCGCCCCTACAGGGTAGTAATCATCTCTACTCAACTGTGACACCTGGGTAAACAACGATCATACTGATTACATTATGGAAAAAAAGATTTTCTGCCGATAACTGTTCATCCGTGATCCGGGTTCATCAATTTTTTGTCAACACAAAGCAAGATTGATAACTAATTCGATATTTTAAGCCAGTGATCGGAAGATAGATCTACCTGGTCAGTGTTATTGCCCGTCATCTCGCTACTATCCCTGCTATCGAATGTATCCCTGCTTTCAAAGCCCGGGTGTTGCTCGTAGTTAACAGGAGGAGGGAAGGGGTAGTACGGGGGTGCTTGGTACATTCCGTGGGGGTGAGGGGGTGGGAGGGGGTAGGGGGCCTTGAGGTAGGGATGGGAGGGCTGGAGGGGCTGCAAGGGGGGCCACTGACCACCGTTATGCTGGTAGGCGTGTCTTAGACCCTGACGAAGGGATGTAAGTGGTGAGAGGTAGTTACAGTAACAACTTAGTAAGCAGTTCTAAAATTAGGAGTGTGATGTAAACATTATGCGATTAGTATCATTGCTTCATAAATGATCGCCCATTACAGTTACAGTAAGGAACTATAGAAATAAACATTAAACTTACACTTTGCGCGTGAGACATATTCATGTGACTAGCATTATACACATCCTTGCAGTTCACTCGGCTCTGGCTATTATGTTTCATTCCTGCACCATCAGAGGTGTTACCATGGTTGCTTTTGTTACCAAGGTTGCTTGATCTGTTGTTGTTGTAACTATTGTTTGTGTTGCTATGGTTACTGGTGTCAGGTGGTATGTTCTCGTCCTGTTCCCAGTCATCTGCATCGTCTATGTCATCGTCTAGCACTTTATCGAGGTCTGCTCGAATCTGGATTTGAGGGGTTTCAGATGAGGAGAAACAAAACTAAAATAACTCGGTCAAAGAATGAAAATTATTAGTCTTCTAACCATACTACAGCTGTTTGCTGCTGTGACATTAAATACTGTAACACAAAACTTCATTCTGTGTTTTATACACAACGTGTTATGACAAGTGTTCACTGTTCATGGGGGAGTCAGGAGCCAAGTCAACCAACCTGGTCCTCACAAGGGTTCTCATCTTCTACATCATCAACAATAGGGAACATTGTACTGGCAAACTCTCCACTTTCTAGCATCCTACATAGAGTAATAGGAATATTATGGAATATATATTGTACGGGAATATATAATGAGAATGTAGATGGGAATAACAAATGGTATATATGAGAAGAGGCCGAGGTGATGGCAAATGAGGAGTATATTCTCATGAAGGCAAAATGCCAATAAAAGTTTGACTTTTTATAACATAATAATAGGAACTTCAGGAGTAAATTTGCTATTGGTACAAATTGCTTCTTGAAAATATAAATGGAGGACCTGCATTCTGATAAAACAGAGCGGAGAAAATATATCGTGAAATATTTCCAATCGTTCATTTAAAGATTTAATTTCTAATGCTTAAGACACTCTAATAGGGTGAAAAACGTGCATTAAAATTAAAGTTAATTGAATTACATGATAATATGCAATATACACACAATAAACTATATAAATACCAATTGCTTTTTTACATTAATATTTGATGGAACCAGCACATGTCATAAGTAACAATATGTTTTATTATATACAATTAATCAACACTTCATAATATTATAATAAACGGATTTAATGAGTGAACTGAAAAAGAATAATATCGACAAAAAATTCTATATTATAAACACCTGCTTTTGGTGGTAACGTACTACAGAGAAAAATAACTTTCATTAATTTTTATGATATGCTGTTATCAGTTATATGCAGCCATCAAATTAAAAAGACATTGAAAGATTGCACTTAGCAGTATTAATAATGAGAAAAAATAGTATGTCAAAATGTCATATTTATGCCCTTCACCAATATAGGATCTGTACTTCAGAAAATACCACTGTAACACAATGCCTAATTCATTCATGCAGTTCACAGAAGCTACAAGGTTCTCAGCTGCATTTATTGATAGGGACAGAGGGGAATATATCTCTGCAACAATCATGTAGGCTTCATTCATACTGCTCACTGCTGTTTGCAACAACAAGTGACATTGTAGTTCTCCTTCACTGTATTATTCTGAATTGTGCTTGGACTGTACACCGATACTCTTTCTCAGTGAAGTTGTTAGCAAGCTGCAAATATTTTATGATATAGCATTTCATATTCAAATCTCTTGATACAGCTTAAAATATGCAAATAGAAAAGAGAGCAAATATTAGTTTATACAATTTGAATTAATCTAGTTATCTTTTGATTCATCAAAAAATCATATCAGACAGAACAAAAACAAAACATCAGCATATAATTTACATTTGAGTTATCTATCCAGCCAGAGCTTGTTTCCACAATATTCACACATTCCCCAAGCTTGACATCCATACTGTTACAAAGGTGTGATGCCTTATCTGTTGCCACTCTACATGCATTTGTAAATGCCTTTTTACTGGAAAAGAAATAGTTCAAGTATGGATTTTCATTTATATTTTACCTATTCTATCTGCTGAGGCACTAACTTGTATTTGGTATCAAAATTTAACAACACATCAGTCATGATTCATGATGTAGATTATAATGTCTATCGGCTACAGCAATACAGTATGAATAGTGAAAATGTACAATCATTTTGACATGTGAAACTATTCAGTACTGACCTTGTTTCAGCAAGAGTCCTTTCCTTGAATCCATAGAGTGTGTCATGCAGTTTGATGCTGCTATCTAATTTTTCAATAAATTTGTTCCTCAAAGAATCAAGCTTTTCAGAAGAGCTTAGTGTAACACGTGTTTCTGAAAATTATGATTATAATCAATTCAAAGGAACAGTTAAAGCAAAAAACAAGCTCATATTTTATCAATACTTCAATCTTTATCATTTACTTTAGATATCATTTGATTATCATTTATTGTAGGTTGATGAATATCATTATTTCAAAACCAAAATTCAATTAAAGCCTTTAAACCTTTGATGAATGTGAACATGTCCCCTGATTTGGTGAGAAGACAGTTTTCACGAACATCTTTACCACCATCATTCAAACAAGACTGGGTGATATATTTCTGGCGCTTCTCAACACTATCCCTGAAGCAGTATATTATTGTCAATTCTTGAAGGGTATGGTTTTTTGATGCTCTCTTTTTAAACATTAAGCTATCCATCAGCTATTGAATAGGTTGATTACATTTCATACACAAAGAATTGGTAGGGCACTGATTAACAGCATGATAATATCATAGAATTATCCTAATAAATTGTATCCATAGCAGTTCTACTGAGAAAGAGTTCAGTAGAGGTAAAAAAATCAATGAGTGCTAAAATCAAGTGAAATATCCAAATATAAAGCTATTTAAACCTGAAAGTGAACATTAAAATGAATGGAAGGTTGCAGGCATCTGCCTGTCTAGCCCCACATTCAGTCCCAGGCCAATCATACAGTAAGTTTTCATTATTTAATTTCATGAAAATACCTACAATCGTTCTGTTAGCAGATAATCTGACATCTGTAACATGACTAACAACATGAGTTAATAAAAAGTTATAATGTTGACTTGTATGATTAGGATAACTTCTCACCTAGCTTCATCAGCAGTGAGTTTGGAACTTGAACAAGAAATTGTAAAGACTATCCGATCAGTTGCAACAACTTCCCCAAAACTGCCAAAAACTGATATTGTTTTCTCCATGGATTTCTTGCTCAGCAAAAAGAAAGGGAATTATTTGAACATTAAACAAGGGTGAAAAAACTTTTCAACTCTTTTTGAGAGCTTAATCCATGAATGCAAGACCTTGATAACAATCTTAATAATAAAGTAAATTCACACGTGAATGATGTTTGTGCGGGCGCACACCATTAAATTAGAGCTTGCCAAGGAAATATCAGGAGAAAGAAAGGCTAAGCTGGGCTTAGTCGCGCCGTTGCTATGGATACAGATATTCTGCACGTGCAGATTAGTCGCGCTCGCGTTCTTTACGGTTTAATGCTGTTTTGATTTCGGAGCTTTATAACTTTCGGTGTGATTAGAATTTTTTGATGCGGTAAAAACAATTTAGTTGATTTGAGTTGCGGGGTTTGAAATTTGCGAACGAGGTGCTGCGTAGCAGCGCCGAGTGAGCTCTGTGTATGCAGGCCCAACGGGCCTGCTAGTAATAAAATAAAAACAAAATTTAGACTTATATTATCAGCTTAAATAATTGCACAACTATGCCAAAAAACAACATATTCAACAACTTTGAATGGTACAAACTGTGCACTCACCTTTGAATGGTGCACACAAAAAACTTACATGAAAGTAAAGAATAAACAGTTTTGATGTTACATCAACAAAATATGTCCCACAACTGTTTCTATGATTCACTTAATTTTAATTCACTGAGTAAACAACTCTCTTGTCAGAATGTCAGATGACAGGTCAGATGTCATCTGACATACTGTCACAAGCAGCAGTGAATCAATTCTCACAAGCAGTCTGTCAACAACATACTACAACTGTCAAACTTTACACTCCTTCATAAACATCAGTTTGGTTTAACTGCCAAATCATTAATCAACTGTGAAGTAATTATATGTTTAAATGGCCCTGACTCGCAGAGTCAGGCCCCATATTTTGAAAAAATATGGGACGGACAACGTCTGGCAATTGAACTAATTAGGGCCTAGTTAAGGCAAGCAAACAATTGAAAGATACAGCATAATTTAGGTAGGTCTCCCATATAAACGGGAGCCTTCATTATCTATGACAATGAGGTCACTCAGAAAAATATAATTAAGTGCACCTAGCGCTTTAAGGACTTGGGTTAGGGTCAGGATTAGGGTCAAGATTTGTTAGGGTTAGGGTTAGGATTAAGGTTAGGGTTTTGGTTAGGGCTATGGTTAGGTTTAGGATACAGAAAAATTGACGTTGAGATCTGTGACGTCACTCAGAGCCGTTTATATGGGAGAGATACCATAATTTAGTTAGTTTTGGATTTGTCGTATGATGTATGACCCGCTGACGCCAGCTGCGAAGCGGCGCGGCTGGCGTCAGCGCGGCGCTGCAGATTCTCGAGATCGAGAAGGTCTGTCAACGTCAAACAATTTTGGACCAAAACTGTTGTAGGATGTTACCCTACCCTCCGCCGCGCACGCAAGGTTTTCCGCAACACGACCCTCCAAACCTCCGAGTGTTGCGCGCAGGGATGGGAGAAATCCATCAACCAAAACTGTCAATTTCAGTCTGAAACTGCGACTTCATTTTGCAAATATACACTTGTTATATTTGGATGAAAATGCTTGACAATTGACATTGTCAAACATAAGTTCAATGAATTCTTAAAAGCCAATCCTTTTGTTTCCTAAGCTAAGCCCGCATAGGTGTGTGTACGCGCGCGGCGCTTCTCTACGGAAGCGCGCCGCGCGCAACGCAAACAAGGATATACGTGTTTAGCAATCCTTTTGTAGCCAAGAAGAAAGGTAATAAATTAAATTGGACATTTTTTATTCTACCATTCTGTAGATGTTTATTTGACTGACTATTTTTAATGGCTTTTCAGTGTGTTTATCATTTTTGATATTTTGTCATTGCAAAAAGTTGAATTTAATTTTATCATATTGAATTAATTCTTATTTGTCAATTGTAAAATTGCTTTTTATAAATGTTACTATGTGGAATGGGCACCGTAGTGAAATGATGCTAAATAATTGTTAACATTTGATATTGATAATAATAATAATAATTTAAACTTATAAATTATAGTGGCACATCAACTAAATTAATTGCACAGTTGTGCCACGAAAACAATACAAACAAGCATGCTATGACAGTGCACCAGCATAATTCAAAGTGGGTATGAGATTAGAGATGGTTTAATACCATTATGCTTACATTACTTTACTTTATTTTCATGAGGTTGGTGGTCGGTGGACATTGCATCAAACAAGTGTTGGAGTCACCCCTTCACAAAAGTTGAAATCCATTTCCCATAGGGACACCTTCATGTAAAAGTGGCAATTTCCCGCTTTTCAGAAATTGGTTAAAATCGAAAATGTTGAATATCTTTGACAATTAACATGATAATCAGTTGAAATTTTTCAGATATCAGCAAGTGGGTAATTTGAGGATAATGGAATCACTAAAAATACAAAATTTCATTAATAAGGCCCGATTTGATACAAAAAACACTTTTGTGACTTTGCTATCCATTGGAACACTGAATATAACCATAGAGGCTAAAGGAGGTAACTAGCCCTGTTGATATGTCACTTCTCAATATGTGGCTGATCTGGGGTCATGGAAACACGCATAAATCGCCTCAATATGGTAATTTCAACACACAAAGCTAAATGTGTTGTTATTATCAATAATTTAGCAGCATTTATGCCTTTTTCTTGTATAAGAGATAGTGAAAATGTTTGCTATCGCATACAAATCAAAAAATTTATCTGAATTAGTTAAAATGGCCGAAAAATGATAATTTATACACAATTGTGATATTCTAATCCATTTCTTGGCCAACTAACATTACATTTCTTTTGATATGATTACTAATTGGTTCTTTATTGCATAGCAGTACCTAAAATTCTCGCCAAATAAAGTGAAGATTTAACTATCAACCACTTACATAGGTTTAAAAAACACTAAGTTGTGAATTCTGGAGAAAATAATAGAATTGTGTCTTTATAACCATAAACTTTGGCTATAGGATTGGCAACTCCTGTCAAGATGATTGTAAAAGGGTTACTCTTGTCATCCTATTCATTGAAATGTGGCTAATGATTATATTTGTGCTCAAAACTGATAATTTACACACTTCGGTATGATAGTGACAAAATTATCCAAATTCGGCCAGATAATGAATATTCTGTTTTCTATAATTCCTTAAAATCACTGCAAGATCAATCCAAAGCATTTGGTAACCAAGAAATAACCGAAAATCACTAAAAAAGATCGAAAATGAGGTTTCAAAAACACGTTCTAGCAATAGAGAAGCAAGTTGTACCACAGGGAAATGTGTCTTAATGCTCCATTTTGGCTTATGATATGAATTTTTTATCCTAGCTAAGCCATCAATTATGTAGTGCCTCACATTTTTACCAGCCTTGGAAGCCTCAATTCAGGCCTGGCTTGGAATTGCAGTCTCTCTAAGAAGAGGCTTGTATCAACTTTAAACTCGTGTTTTTGTTATCATGATTAATAAATCAATACAATTTTCAGTAGGTATGGTCCAGTGTACCAGTGCTTCAATTATCTGGTAGTTAGATATTGATAAAAGTGGTTGAAATTCGGATTATAGACCACGTTATCATCTTCATTGCTTGAGGCCTGTGTTTCTGTTATCATTAAAATGGCCGAGATTAATTTAGTTCTAATTCTTTTCACAGATCAATTTTGGTTTTGATTTTTTCGACATTGTATGCCACCACCACTCTATTTAACGAAGGTCAAGGTCAATTATTGTGTAAACTTTGTCTAATGATAATAAAATCACATTCTCTGACAAAACTTGGAATCAGGCAAAATTGCCACTTTTACATGAAGGTGTCCATAGGGAGGATAAGGCCCAGGGCGAGGATAAAAATTTTTCTACAAGCAAAAATTTTCAAAGATTTGAAAAAAAAACAAACAAAATTTGGTGATAAGTGGTGGAAAAATTGTGAAATTGTCATCTATTTTTGAGATGTGCTATGTGACTTGAAACCAAAATCCAAATGAGGAAAACTAAGGACCCCATTCGCTTTTCCAGGATCATTTTCGGTTGTCCAAGAGCAGAATTTAGGATAGCTAAAAGGGAATGTTTTTGATAAATCCCAAGATTATCATTGCTTTGATGATGGCTATTATTTTGATATTCAATGAGAACGAGGATTAATAAGCAGCATGCATATGATTAATCTATCAACAAAAGTCTAAAGGGCAAAGACAATACATATCATTTCTCATCTAAATTGGATAAATTAATTATCTTATGTCTTGGACAAGCGAAGATTAAATGCACATTTTAATTGTGATACTGTGAAAGATTTGGACTGAAATGAGGGCAAATATCATACTGAGATGGTAATTCCAATTTTGATTTGCTCCAAACGTCTGGCTTCTGGGAGCTAACGCTCCCACATCCAAGGCCCGCCTAAAATGAGTTTTATTTTCGTTTCTGTAAACATTTCTCCTACCAAAGAACTGATATGCTTATACATCAAAATTAGACATGAATGACTGAATCAGGGGCGTAGCCAGATTTCTACAAAGGGGATGGCGAGTTACATTCAAAACCATCCAAAACCTGTTAAATGTTTTATTTTGTTGGCTCAAAGCTCTCATCTTATAGAAATAAACAACATTTCCATATCACCTACCCAAAAAGGGGAGGCAGCCGCCTGTGTCGCCGCCCCCTGGACTGAATGACGGTAAAAGTCTTATTGAGATGGCAATTTGTCCAAATGTTGGCCTTCTGGGGGCTGCCGCTCCCAGACCCCCAACATTGCCCTTTTTATAGATACTTTTTTTGTGTAATGTGATCAAATATCTTAAACTAGCCTTAAAATTAGACTGAAATGAGGTTAAAAATCCTATTGAGACATCAATTCAACGTGCTTCTGGGCTGCCGCCCCCAGACCCCTGCCTTATAAGTTTGATCTTTTGCTAGAAATTTATCGGTCTCTTTCTTAAAGTCAAATATTCAAATAATCAGATACCTTGTTGAGCAAGTTTTTAAACCTCAAAAATTGAAATACCAGAGATGAAAAACCGAAGATAAACTTTCAATTTAGGGAGGATAAGGGTGGTGATTTTCAAGTTATATGAACCTATGGTTGGAGTAGAGAGTTGGAGAAAAGTCTAGCAGATAGATGTCTCAAAGAAAGATTTTACTTTTCGATTTTAATGTATTTATTGATTAGTATCCAGTATCCTTATCTTCTTTTCCAGTATCCTGTTTCACTACATGTTTACATGGATGGTCAATGCTAAAGATCTGATTTGAATCCATTTTTGCATTCTTAGTGTTTTACTATGGGGTCCCCCTCAGTTAATGCTAAAAGCAATCAAGTTCAACAAGTAGATGTGGTTTCATTGTATTAAGTTGTTTCATTGTTCCGTGTCGATGGAATGGACTGATCAAATGAAAAACATGCGCAATACACTTTTATGATGACATCCACGCAAAACAGCAGTTGTGTGCATTTTTCATTTGACCAATTCATTTGATCGACGCGGAACGATGCAGGTGCCTTAATATGTCAAGAGGTCAGTGGTCAGCATTACAGTTGGCATGTTAGAAATTGGCAGATTGCTCCAATTTTCCATAGCCTATCATGTGATCTTCTTAGTCTGTTATACCAAATTGACCAATAAGATGGTTTTATCTAATATTGCCAACAGCAGATACAACCATCCTATTGGTCAATTTGGTAGCACATGGAAAGGAGATCATGTGATGAGCTGTTGAAAATCTGGGCAATCCACCAATAAATATGCTGAGTATGATTGATTCTGATGTTTTCATCAGAGTTCAGACCTAATGGGCTGATGTGGTATCCAATTGTGATCATTCATGGGCTGATATATTTCCAAAGTGTGCCCTAAATAGCTACTTCTATAGTGGTAGCTGATGTATATTGGGAAAGAGTTATCATAAGAAGCTGTTATGACAAAGGAGTCTCCGATATATCTCAAGGATGCATGTGATGACTATCTAAGAGAGCCTACTGGAGGGAAAGTCAGTGCAATTCTTCATCATGGCCACAAATATTCAGTTTTAGACTTTGTCGAAGTACTACAGTAAGTGCTAAAGAGTTTGTTAATCAACATATTACTTCATGTAATTTTATGTGCCAATTATTTTTGAAAATTTACTGAAACTTACAACTAATCAGTGTGATGACTACTTTCATGTGACATAGTGCTTTAAGAAAAGGTTCTCTTTAAGAAGTCTCTTAAAGAATTTCAGCTTGAAATTTGAATTTGCTGTATAAGGATCATAATAGGTATCCCTTAAACAGGTCTGAGATTACATCCAAAGAAGATAATATGAGGTTAAATGCAGTGACCCTTCTGATAGATGTTACTCTGCAGATGGCTATGAGTGATGCTGAAGGTTTGTTTGCACTAATGTACAATTTTTCATTGCATTGTTGCTTCAGTTTCTTTGGGGTTTTCAAATATCAATTGCATTCTTTGATCATTGCTGACAATTTAGTTTTCATTAGTAGCAGTGTATCAAAAGAGAATATAATATGAAAGCATCATACCTAATGAAAGAATGATCAACAAACATATTTGTGGTTCTATGTGTAGTTGCATTATAATTTCATTGCAAATTCTCTATGACAAGCTCATTAGATTGGTGGGGGTGGTAGTTTTTGAAGAAAAAAGCTGCTAGCTAGAACACATGACACTTTAAATACACTGTCCCTTTTGAACTGTTACTTCTGAGTTTTGATTAATGGGCAATAGGCATACATATTGACTAATGACTTTGGCAAAGATAAAAGTAAATATAGGGTACTCTTGAACCAAGAACTCTAAAACTGAATTGTGGAATTTACTGTATTGATGTTGTACATGGAAAATGATGATCATATGAATAATGAAATTAATAACATTACAGTTTTCAGTGAAAGTTCTTATTGAATTCCTTTGTGGAAGACTCTCTGATAAGTATAATGTCATACCAACCATTCTCACTGGACTGTCAAGATTTGTACAAGAGCGGAAATTGCAACCTGCAACTGTTTGTACCATTGCTAAAGAAATTTTCAACTCTGTTGACGTCCAGGCATTACACCAGGTAGTTTGGAGTTTGTATAAATATGATAAATTTCATGATCTTCCTTGATTTGAGTTAAATGACTTAACAATCGAATTCAAATAAATATGGTGATAGTGAAGTTGAACCAGCAACTGTGGGACAATCTGTGACATAATCGTACTGTTATATTCCCTATATTTTGTTTCAGGATACAAGACTCAAAGCTTACTGCCTCATTAATGATCTACTTCAAAAACATTTAATGTGTAAGTGCAGGATAGTTCATAAGTTTTGACCCCTTCTACTTATTTAATTATTCAGAAATTATAGCAGATATTTCGGCTCTGTAAAAAGTTTCTGCAATTATTCGGTAACCAGTTGCTATGACTTACATAGCAACCACACGAAGTTCCATAGCAACAGCACTGACAATTGAAGAACTTAGGCATTCTTTACGCATAATTTTCGACCCTTTTACTTCTTCAGCTGAACACCACTGACACCCTATACGCATGATGATACATTTTGACCCAAATAATCCGACTTCAGGCTTGAAGGAGGGAATGGGAACAAAGTTTGTTGTAAACTACATCAACCTTGTGGATGGTGAGCAGGACCCACGGAACTTGATGCTCATATTCAACATGACAGTAAAGCTTCTACAGCACTTCCCTATCGGTTGGTCTTCACTTGTCATTATGCTAATATTTTACATGAAATATGAGCAGCTCTCAGTTTATGAACTGAGGATGATGAATGATGGGGTCAATTATACTACCGACATCTAACACCTTAATTAATAGATGATACTATTGAATTTAAATAGAAGTATTATATCATTAAAATGTAAATTATGCTCCCAACTCTCTTTGCATGCTTTTCTTACCTACCACATAGAAAGACCATTCCTATACTACGTAATCATTTTGTTCGATTACAAGACCACCCCTTGCCCTTCCCGCATCCGAAGTTACGTTTTTAAAGTTTATTGTGTCTGTTACAATAACCTGTAGCGTACACCTAACCATTTGAAAGCCTTACCCTCTAGCATGATGGGTACGTCATTATACGTAAAGAACCCCCAACTTCCTGGAATCCTGGAATGGCTATCTTTTATACCTATCCTTTAGCTTGCATTAGAGCATTATACGGCCGGTATAGTGACTTGAAACACTTTCAGACGGAATTGAAGACACCATGTTCGACGTTATCTCGTGTTACTACCCGGTGGACTTTACCCCTCCGCCGGATATGGAGGTGCCGGTTACTACGGAGGATCTGACTAGCAGACTAAACAACTGTTTCGTGGCAAGTGACAGACTGGCGCCCCACGTCTTTCCTTTCCTCTCTGAGAAGTTTAACAGCTCCCTCATGCAGGTACGATATGAGGATGTCAAGAGTTAGGGGGATTATATGCTACTATGCTGCGATATTGTGGTGAACCGCAACAAGCTTTCTCATTTGTTCCTCCTCTTATATGTTTTAATTTACCTTATCTTTATTATCATTCTGTAGGAATGTCATATCACACTCTACCTCATACTCTCATAGTTAAGTAGTTGCATGATGCATCTATTTAACTCGTGAAAATTAAATTGATAAAGGTGTTTGAGACCTACTTATCGGAATTATGAACCTTTGATCAATTCCCTCAGACTCGAATGCAGAGTTGTGAAACATTGAAGCTGTGTCTGTCAGCGTATGGGACTAGTTGCTCAGTTGAGCACGTCACTTTGATTTGGAATGATATGAAACAGGAGATATTCGGCGGAGTAAACAGGGACCTCAGGCAAAAGTTAGTTTCTTGTTGGCATTTCTTGCTTAACAAGAATTGCGCCTGCGGGCTTAATTCTTCAATTCTTGTTTGTGGGTTGTACCCTTATGCAGGCGCTTAATTTCCCTCCCCGGCGGTGCTTGATGTAACCTTAGCATCATTCTACAACAGGCACTCCTAGTAGGAGTATAGATATTGCGCCAATGCTGCGCGCGACCGTCGAGAACATGCATTGGCACGTGCCATTTCTTCTTAAATTCTTGCGCGTACCAAGTTGTTGTAATCAGTTCGTTGTAGATTTCGCGCCATTTCGTTGAATTGGTTTACGTTTCGCATCCGATTGTCTAACCGTTTGTTCAAACGCTGTATTTTCTTGACTGATGATATCACTTTACTGTTGATTTCACTTATCATCTGATCTTCAAAATTTCAAATTTCATGCTTTCTGTTTCAATGCTGTCACTCGTTCCGAAAAGAATCATTCGTTTTTCACAAATCACATCTTAGTCGAATTCAGTATACAGTCGAATAGTGATACAGTTTGGTACTAAAACTAATACAGAACCGAAGTTTTGTCATCTTATCCTTAATCCATAGCCCAACTCACTCCTAAGATTTTAAGTCACGAATTCTTCAACAGCCCTTCAATTTAGAATTTAGCATAATTTTATAGAATTTGAGCATTTGCCACGGATGGACCAAATCAGACTTTAGTTTTGACAACCAACAGCCAATGATTATAAAATTCGTGATTTTGAAGATTTGTGATAAGGGGACGGACGGAAGGACGGAAGGACGGAGGGAGGGACATTTTCGCGACTGATATTATAAAGGAGCAATCCGGGCACTTTTCAGAAATTACAGTAGTTGTATTGCAAATCTGGACCTGATATACACATATCCCTATTCTCACCTTCCCAAACCACGATCTCTGCCAACCCTCTCATTTGCCTTTTTGTGTTCACAAAAAGGCCCATGGGGAGAAAAAATACATCTATTTTCTCTTGCTATCACATTTTAAAACACTCGACATCAACTCTGCAACTTTCGAAGTGGAGCCACTCTGGTGGACAGATCAGATCACATTACCTGATCACGGGACACCAGTTCGACTGTCGATATTCCCTTGACACCAGTGACCAGTATAAAAGACTACATAGTACATCCCCTTGACACCAATATGACAAACTATATAATACATCCTCTTGACACCACTTTGACAGACCACATAGTACATCCCCTTAACACCAGTATGCCAGACTGCATAGTACATTCTTTTGACACCAGTATGCCAGACTTCATTCCTCCAGAGTCTGGCGTACTGGTGTCAAAGGAATGGAGTCTGGCATACCGAATCAACTACCGATTATTAAATAAATAATCGACCGACTTATGTATCAATTTTTTTCACGCTAAAACCAAATGAAAGCCTGATAAAGTAGAAGATAAACACACCAAAGTTTCGCGTGTATTCGGCCTGGAAATCAACATAGAAACATAAATAAAAAGGATCAAAGAAGACAAAACTGTTTCTATAGCCATGTTAAGCTAGTTTTACATTATTTGGTTTTTCATTTATTAACATTTACATTGAAAAAAAAACTACAGGCCTGACTTAGTTCCAGGGCTATATTCAATATCATTCCGATGTGATTTTACCCACTAATAATTAAGTTTAATTTCAATTTCAGATGTTTAGAGGTTGTTACAGCTCTATTCGCTGTCCTGACCTCCCCTAATGTCAAACAGAAAGGCCTTGATCCTTCGCAGTTCCTCGAACGAGTCTTTGACTTCTGCAAAGAAAAGTTAACTTACAGTGAAGCAAAGTACCTGCGACCAACTGCACTCATTCTGATTTCAGTTATCAAAAGTTCGGGTAAATAAGAGAGTTGTTTGTTAAGGTTCTGTTATCTGTCCTCTGTCGTGTTACCGCCTTTGTCATTGTGACAGTGGCAAATTTTTTGCTCAATTTCAACGAAGTATTAGTAGCGCGCGAGTATAATCTGTTGTAGAGACATTATTTCACCCCCGACCAGATTCGACTGTAGGTCAATCCGTGTTCGTCACTAGCCCAAGTAGGAGGGACTGGTCATCACTCGTCAAGGAAGGTGTGGTAGGAGTAGGAGGGGCTGGTCATCACTTGTCAAGAAGGCGTGGTAGGACTAGGAGGGGCTGGTCATCACTGGGGGGATTGTAGCCCAAAAAAAACCAAGCCCTACCCTATTTTTCGATTCTTGGGCTAGGTTTTTTTTAGTTTTTTTAGGTTTTTTTGGGTTACATTTTGGTAATTTCTGGGGCTTTTTCCAATGAATTTTAACTTAAAAATCAGTTGTTTTTGAACATAATTTTCACAGTCAGTGGCTCTTAAAGTTTATTTGATGAATAGAAACGGTTATTTTCACACTTTCAGAGCTTGAAGGGCTTAGGTATCACCTTACAGTAAAATGCACAATATTGCCTGACTAACTGGTGACTCTTGCCTCAGTGACTGGTGACTCATGCCAGACCTAGCTTGTAACTCTTGCCTAACTCACTGGTGACTCTGACCTGACCAATTAGGGCCTCTTTCTCTCTAGCCTGACTGAATAATGACTTTTGCCTGACCATGACCTATTGGCTTACTGGTGACCTTTACCCGTTCCAGGTGGCGATTCTTGCCTGACCAAATTGTGATCCAAATTGTGACCAAGTTAGGCCTTTTGCCTGAATGCCTCACTAACTGGTAACTCCCCATGACCCAGCTGCCCATCGGACCACAGGTAACTCTTACTGATCCTACCTAACCCATTGGAGACTGGCGTGTCTTCCTGGCTCCTCCTGATCCTACCTGAGCTTTCTAATCCTACCTTACCTACTGGCGTCCCCTGATCCTACTTGACCTACTGAGTACTGGCGTCATCTGATCCTACCTGACCTACTGGCGTCTCCTGATCTTGCCTTAACAGCAGTTGACCCAGCTGGTACTTCTTGCCTGACCCACTAGTGACACTTAAGTCAAAAGTTCAAATAGGTAACTGTTTTAGCTGACCTTAGTCTCTCGATCCTACCTGACCTATTAAGGTCTTCTGATCTTACCTGACCTTCTAGCTCTCCTGATCCTACCTGGCCTACTGGCATCTCCTGATCCTACCTGTTCTTCTGGCGTCTCCTGATCCTACCTGACCTACTGGCGTCTCCTGATCTTGCCTTAACCACAGTTGACCCAGCTGGTACTTCTTGCCTGACCCACTAGTGACACTTAAATTAAAAAAATCAAATAGGTGACTGTTTTAGCCATTGGCGTCTCTTGATCCTACCTGACCTACTAGCTTCTCCTGATCCTACATGACCTATTGGCATCATCTCCTGTTCCTACACCTGATCTTCTGGCGTCTCCTGATCCTGCCTGACCTAAAACTGGCGTCTCCTACTAGCATATGGACTGATCCTACCTGACCTATTTGTGTCTCATGATCCTACCTGACCTACAGCTAGCGTCTCCTGATCCTACCTGAGCCTCCTAATCCTACCTGACCTACTGGCGTCTCTTGATCCTACCTGACCTTCTGGCGTCTCCTGATCTTGCCTAAACCACTGGTGACAACACTTTTCTTATGACCCAGCTGGTACTTCTTGTCTGGTCCCCTGCTGACTCTTAGCTGATCAAGTAACCCACTGGTGATTCTGATATAATCTTCTGGTCGAATACCCTCTTACATGAACCAGAGGCTGAACAGACCCTTGGCGGTACCCTTCTTAGACTCAATTCTCCCAGTGTTAATTACTCAATTATGACTTTACAGGACATGTTTCATTAACAAGTCGACTCTCGCAAGAAGCTGGTGGCACTTACCTGTCCCTTAGCCACACAGATGACCTTTTGACCTCGTGAAAGATATATGCTGATTATCAATAATAAAGCGGCAAGCCTAAGTGCCTACAAACTGGTCTTCTGGCGATCATTGTGGCTGACCTTTGTCAATCATAATTGAAGCAAGAATGCTAAATTGCTCTCAACTGGCCGACCTTCATCTGGCCGACCTTCATCTGGCCGACCTTCACCTGGTGTCGTGTTGGTCCTTTCGTGCCCCCTTGTGAGTCCCAGTTGACTCCCTGCAACACTTCTCTGGCCCTCTGGGGACACTAGTCTGACCTCTTCATGAAGCCGTCACCTTGGCTCTTATCTCGCCCTGAGATGCGATGTAACGCTCGTGAATCCTTGACCCTTCGTCATCCGGCCCCTGGTGAACCAAGGACGACCTTTTGAAGGACCCTCGGGTCTTGACTAGCCCCTACGTGGCAATGAGTGGCCTGAGCGCTCTTGTTTAGACCAGTATGTCTAAACAAGATTCGACACCTTTTGATCCTTTACTGTTCCTCTCTAATCACTGTTGGACAAAGGTCCTGTGCTATCTCATGATTTTCCGTTGTACCTTATAAAAGAGCACTGAGGGATCTTAAAAATATGCTCCTCAAATGCTAATGAAGTCCTTAAAATAGTGATTTAAGCCATCTGTAATGATTTGAAACCATTGAGTATCAATAAGAACATGTAAATAACACAAATAACACATTGGTGTGAAATGTCCCAAAAGTTCAAAAAATCCAACCCCAAAAAAACCAAAAAAAACCAAAAAAAACCAAAAAAAACCAAAATAAACCAAAAAAAACCAAGCCCTACCCTAAATTTGGGATCTTGGGCTTGGTTTTTTTTGGTTTTTTTTGGTTTTTTTTGGGCTACAATCCCCCCATCACTCGTCAAGGAAGGCGTGGTAAGAGTAGGAGAGGCTGGTCGAGGAAGGCGTGGTCGAGTGGGAGGGGCTGATCATCGTTGTCAAGGAAGGTGTAGTAGGAGTAGGAGGGGCTGGTCAAGGAAGGCGTGGTAGGAGAAGGGGGCTGGTAATCACTCGTCAAGGAAGGTGTGGTAGGAGTAGGAGAGGCTGGCCATCACTCGTCAAGGAAGGCGTGGTAGGAGTAGGAGAGGCTGGTCATCACTTGTCAAGGAAGGCGTGGTAGGAGTTGGAGGTGCTGGTCAAGGAAAACATGGTAAGAGAAGGGGGCTGGTCATCACTCCTCAAGGAAGGCGTGGTGGGAGTAGGAGAGGCTGGTCATCACTCGTCAGGGAAGGCGTGGTAGGAGTAGGAGAGGCTGGTCATCACTCATCAAGTAAGTCGTGGTAGGAGTAGGAGAGGCTGGTCATCATTCGTCAAGGAAGGCGTGGTAGGAGTAGGAGAGGCTGGTCATCATTCGTCAAGGAAGGCGTGGTAGGAGTAGGAGAGGCTGGTCATCACTCGTCGAGGAAGGCGTGGTAGGAGTAGGAGGTGCTGGTCATCACTCGTCAAGGAAGGTGTGGTAGAAGTAGGAGAGGCTGGTCATCACTCGTCAAGGAAGGCAGAGGCTGGTCATCACTCGTCAAGGAAGGCGTGGTAGGAGTAGGAGTGGTCAACAAGTGTAATAGATAATGACTCCACCCGTAGTGGGGGCCTTATATATGTGTCTGCTGACACCCAATCAAACATGACGAATGCGTGCATTCCACATTCCATCCATATGACGTTGACACCATTCAAATGCTATGACGTATGACGTATTTTGATTCGTGCGCATTCCACATTCCAGCTTTTATGACGTTGACACCATTCGTATGTTATGACGTATGACGTATTTTGATTCGTACGCATTTCACATTCCAGCTTTTATGACGTTGACACCATTCGTATGTTATGACGTAGGACGTATTTTGATTCGTACGCATTCCACATTCCAGTTTTTATCTTTTTATGTCGTTGCCACCATTCGTATCCAATGGCCCATGAAGAATATTGATTTAGGCTCATTCCACATTCCATCCCATATGGCATTGACGGTATAATTTTTACTATGAGCTCTTAGGTCGACAGCAACATCCCCTATGAAGTAAGTAGATCATAGATGAAGGGCAGGTAAAAAGAGGTTGACTTGTTTTTCCTGCTTGGTTAGGGGACATCCATAAACTCAAAAAGGACGTTCGCAAAATTTTGGTCATTTAAGACCCACCTCCCCCCTTTGTCCTCAAACGTCTGCCCCTCAGAAACCCCCTCCATCCCCCGATCACCCCATCTGTCTTGAAAATCTTTTTGGTCATTGTGCCCAAAATATTTGTGGTGAAATACCCGTAAAATCTACTACTACGATTTTCTGGTGAAATACCCGTCAAATCGATCAAAATTTCCATTAACTGCCAAATTCAACAATGGCCAGACTCCCCACCCCCAATTGCGGACTGTCGCTTAAATCTTTGGATATTTGAGGTTGGTGCGCGCCACAATTTTGCCATAAATGTCACAAATCGATTGATATGCGTAACGCGCGACGACATTCATCTGGCGCGGGTTTTTACAGTATGTATTTACTGTTGATTTTTGTGAAATTTTATCAAATTTTAGTTATAACTGAATTTGGCGCCGCTTTTACTGCTTGCGATTATGTAATTAAATGCTTCATCATTGACGAATGAAGATATGATAGGCAGATAATCTACACCTTTTCCAAGGTATTTGTGAAACGAACATCTCACTATTCAGAAAAAGTTGAGTTCGGAGCAGACCCGTGAAGTTTCGCCAGAACCCGAGCCAGAACGAAACAAGGCACCATACAAGGCTGCTCTAGAATTGGAACTGTGGAAGGAACTCGAACAAGAAAAGTTCATGAAAGGTAGTTCATCGGCTGTTGGAATCCATTTATTGAACTTCTTATATTGAGTTATTGTTTTGAACTTTATGTCTGCAATTTTCGCCATTAGAACTCCGTTCTTCAGTACTTAATCAGTTTGTACCTACTGTCATATATTCATCACTGACTTGCTTCAGAACTTGACATGAAGGCCGAAGCGAGGATGAAACAGATTACTATTGAGTGGAAGAAGAAAGAAGCAGGTAATCGCCAATTGCTTCATTTGGGGAAAATCCTGAGTTCTTGCAAAAGTGACACATAGTTATTACTTCATTGGATTTAATTGAGCTGGCCCTTTTTAACCGGCCAAAAATGTTTTCGTTTATCTTTTGATGTGGGATCGTATGGAATTCACAACAGTGGATACCTATTTTCATGTTGTATGTAAATGAATCATCTTTCCCCAGAAAGAGAAGAAGAGGCGAGGAGACAGATAAACGAGTACAACCGATTAAAGGAGAAGATGAAACTTGCCCTGAAGGACCTTGAGAGGAGAGAAAGTCATGTTCTAGAGGAAGAACGCAAGGTTTATGAATATAAACATTTTTATCCCACATCGATTTGGTGAGATGTAGGTAGATACCGGTTGATCCAGCAGTCAACACTATTCACTATATCGCTCATTCATTAGACTGTTCTCAAAATCAGCAGCTTTGGATTTATCAGTAGTCTGGCTTCACTTGGCCAGCTGCCAAGGTTCCACTTAGCCTTTGTCGCCCAAAATGCTGCTCAAACAGCGATACACTCAAATACAGATTCATGATATTGAGTATTACTGTGGGTCATGTTTATTAAACACATACCGAAAGAGATGGCAGCTCACCTCACTGTTAACTTAGGAATGGGGTTCATTGGTTGAAGATTCTACCTCAATGAATGCCTTTCCCATTTACTAGTCTCTACCATCAACCAGTTGCCACACCCATGCACAATATTTCAGCAGACCCCTCACCCCTATCCCTCACCTCTATCCCTCCCACAGTTGCAACTCTCACAAGAGGACCTGAGCCGGGAACGGGCCCGGTTGACGAGTGACATGCGGGAAACTAGCCGGCGGGTTGAAGAGGAGTTCGAACACAAGCTGGGCATTCAGAAACAGAAGCTGGCAGCCCTGGAGCGCCAGAATAAGGAGCTCAAGACACAGGTTGGGGACCACTGCTTCCCTGCGAGGGGAACCAGGGATATCTCCCTGGTGATTTAGATTGATTCCTTTCTTTCTGGCCTTTCATTACGCAATTATTGTCTTATTGGGAAATAGGATAGTAAGGATGTAAATTGTGATGTTTTAGGACTTAAGGAAGTAATCTGTTTTATGAATTTGGTATCGTTTTCGAAGTTCCCATTCCAAAATTTCATCGTCCGAGCTGAACGCCAATGTTTTAGGCCATAGCTTCCGAACTGCCCTCTTTTTGAGAGGGCGCCCTCTCATGCCCTCTTTTTGCCCTCCTTTTTGGGTCTTGCCCTCCGAGCCCTCCTTTTTGCCCTCTTTTACGCCTCATTTGCCCTCCTTTTTGACACTTCTCAAAATACACCTATTATTCACGGCCTAAATTAGGTCTTCCTGGGCAGTTTTCAAAAAAAAAAGAAAAAGGTCGACCATATATTTTGGAAATACACCTAACAAGCACTATCTCGGATCGATTTTGAAAATACACTCTTACTGCATGGACAAAATATAGTTAGAATATTGCCCTCCTTTTCGTTGATTTGCCCTCCTTTTAACGGATTTTCAAAGGTCGGAAGCTTGTTTTAGGCTCATGTACGCTAATCTTTACGTTACAGGTTGAGGAAGCTGAAGCGAGGTTGGAAAAGAGGACTGCTGAGCTGAGTGAAGCCAGAGATCAGCACCTCAGAGCACCGTCCACGCAGATGACAACACAACTCGAGATAATTAAGATGGAGAAGGTACAGTGCAACATGTTCGGGATTTAGTGGAGATACTCCAGTCAATACTCCACTAAGGATTTAATTTGATCACTATTTCCCTAAACAAGGAGTCTCCAGTTTATATTCCGAAACTGTGATATCGGCAGTTACCGTGTATGCCAAATGTTGAGAAACACTCAATCTTGCTGCTGTGCGTTGATGTTTAAATGTTCTGTTGAAACCCCCATTTACTGACAGGACCAGCCTTACTGTTTCGAAGCCAGCTGTTAGTTCACTACTTATTGAACTTCAAGTATATTGAATAATCAAGTTATTATATAGTTGCAGGAATTCCACAAAATAACTGATCACGTTTTTGCCGTGATAATATTCCAATATGTGTGTGAGTTTACGGGAATGCAATGTCTCGTTCCTGCTGCATTTGGTCTGTGGGAGCTACTGCAGTTTGTGTACAGTACTGTACTACGGTAGTACGGTAGTATACAAACTCCACACACGATGAAATGGCGCTATGAACGTCATAAACTGTCTAAATTTCACTATGATGATGACGATATCTTAACCGGCTATTAGTGTTTCTTGTGTGGGCATCCAATAATTCGTGAGAATTTGAGAAATGACCGTGATGTTTACTGTTTCAGAGTGAAATGGAGAGGAAGATAGCGTCGTTGGAAAAAGCTAAAATCCATTACAAGGAAAGCTGGACAAAAGCGTTGAAAGAGCTAATAAATGGTGGGCAAAATTATAGCTGTTTCGATTTTTATTGGGTTAAACTTATTAAATCAAAACGTGCTGTGAATTCTACTAAGTGTGGCTTCCAGTAGCGAATGTGTTATCAGAGAGTTTTCGGAGTTCGTTGAACAATATTTTACCTTATTGCAGGAAATCACGCTTTAGCAAAAATGAGCCTTAATATCATTGAGCTCCATAAAATTACGCCCTTTTTCAGGCCTCAGTGCTTCATTAAATCTAAACTTTACTTCGCGTAGTATAATAATATGGTATCCTATTCTGAATCTGTATATAAAATACTCTATTTCCCTTTCAGTCCGTGAGAGGGCTCAGCAGGAGGCAAAGCGGAGACTGCATCAGGAGCAGAGCCTGATGGAGCACGCCAGACTCCGATACATGTCCCTAGAGGACAACAAGGTACTTACAGTAATAGATTGTTATACAAATATACGATAATAAAGTTATTTCCTGCCAATATCAGAAAAAATATAAAAAACGAAATTCATCAATGTGGTGTATATTGTGTTTCTGAGCCGTTGACGATTTTTTGAAATAAATACACTGACTAAATTCTATTTCGTATAGCTGAAAGCAAAAGATAAGCTTGGAGAGGACGTAGAATGCTTGAAGGGTGAGATTAATAAGATGAAAGACCAACTTGTACCACAGAAGGAAACGCAAGATGATCCAGTCGAAACCAACACTGCTGTAAGTAGCCTGTTGAAATTTTCTATAAATTAATGTTAGGCCAAAAAATAAAGTCACCAAAAGGCCGCGATAATTTGAATGCCATCAGACGCCATTTTCATTCCGGACCCTGGTATCATTACCAACTTTTCACTGGAAACTGTGATGTTATTATCGACCATGTGAATTCTGAAAAGTCTTCTTTTCAGCTTGGTAGACTAATAGAAGAACGGAATTCGCTGCTCAACACAGGTGTTTATAAGAAGGATGATCCCCTAATCCAAGAACTCAATAATAAGATTAATAACCTCCAAAACGCTTCTTGATTGGGAGTCAATTAACACTGTCACAAACTTTATACCATAGTATCGATGTTATTTGATCCCGCAATCTACAAAATGCAGTCCAAGTTAAGTACACTTAACCTTACTTATTTTACTATTTCCATGTGGCAATAACTTCTATTTTTCTGCGATAATCATGTCATTGGAACGAGCTCTTTTTAAGCTTATTTTTGCATATAATGACTATTAATCATGTTTTTAACTATGTTTTTGAACCAGGCCGGCCCTGTGGTTTTTTAAATCGTCCTTAGCTACCTTCAATCTTCCTCGCATTAGCTATAATCTATTTTTAATTAACTTATTAACAACTTCATTCTGACCCATGTTTACTTGACCTCCTTTTTTTAACTGCACACCACATATATTACCTATCATGAGTAAATATAACGAGCAGATGTAAAATTTGTTGAATAAAGATTTGAGTATATTTATTATAACTACTATTACTTATCGTTTATAAGAGCATTAAATTAAATTCATATATTATTATTGTCAATTTCAAATAGTTATGTATAATACATTTTACAGTTATGATAATGGTGATTTTATTAAAACTTCTCAAGGCAGCATTCACAAAAAGAATACAAATATTATTGGAAATATACCTACACACTATCGTGTCCCAAATGATTTATGGTTTTTGATTGCATGATTATTCTGTTCGAAATTACGAACTTAATTCGGATGAAATAAATCTACACCAATTAATACGTTTCAATTGGTATATGCATCATTAAACTCAGCTAACATAATAATATGCTAACTTATGCAAATTATAATTGTCAAAATAATTCCACAAAAATCATATCTACTCACGTTATTAGCGAAATATGAGTCAATATTGTCTTAGAATTCAAGAATGTCTGATTAAAGTCACGATTTTAAGAGCACGTCTTGGGGAGATGGAAGAAATTTGAGAACACCTTTTCAATATTTCTTCGAGTATTTTAGGTCCATTTTGATCAACCTCAGATTCCTGTACGAGCCACGTTAAGTAGGAAATAACACACACTATTGAGTTGCTGTCACACTGTCTATATATTTTGATAAATGCCATTTGGAAATGGCACCATGTTGAAACGTGGCACGAGAGCATATTGTGGCATTGCTCTTTAATCTCATCCCACTGTACACGCATATCTCACGAGTTATCCGAAGAGGGAAAAGGACGTTTTTCCACCGGGTGGGTGAATGACTTTGGTGGAAGGTTTCTTGGGTTGGGGCAGGGGGTGTTCCACGACTGTAGTCTTAACCTCCACGTCTGGGCTGGACTTCGAGGGCGATCCTGGTGTGTGGGGAATGGAGTGTATTAAGGTTTTTAGTCAAAATATATATACCTCTTGGCATGTTTCCAACTACAGCTTTATTTGATGATATATTGATCATTCCTAAAGAGTAAATTCCGATAAATCGTAATTGAGAATCTAACCATTATCTCTATTATTAGCCAAGTCCTGCATGTCCCTTCCCTTCTACAGCACCTGATCGCTGCTTAGAGAGCAAGTTAAAACGTTTAAATGATACGATAAACTTTAAATCAGGAGCTGATTGGGTATTGGGTAACGAACCTGTGTTCTGCTCGCTGATTGGATAACGAGCCTGTGTATTGCTCGCTGATTGGATAACGAACCTGTGTACTACTCGCTGATTGGATAACGAACCTGTGTACTGCTCGCTGATTGGATAACGAACCTGTGTACTGCTCGCTGATTGGATAACGAACCTGTGTACTGCTCGCTGATTGGATAACGAACCTGTGTACTGCTCGCTGATTGGATAACGAACCTGTGTACTGCTCGCTGATTGGATAACGAACCTGTGTACTGCTCGCTGATTGGATAACGAGCCTGTGTACTGCTCGCTGATTGGATAACAAACCTGTGTACTGCTCGCTGATTGGATAACGAACCTGTGTACTTCTCGCTGATTGGATAACGAACCTGTGTACTGCTCGCTGATTGGGTGACGAACCTGTGTACTGCTCGCTGATTGGGTGACGAACCTGTGTACTGCTCGCTGATTGGATAACGAACCTGTGTACTGCTCGCTGATTTGATAACGAACCTGTGTACTGCTCGCTGATTGGATGACGAACCTGTGTACTGCTCGCTGATTGGATAACGAACCTGTGTACTGCTCGCTGATTGGATAACGATCCTGTGTACTGCTCTGTGATGGAGGACTTGTTGCGCTCGTACTGACACTGGTTGATGGGAGTGATGGCCTTCTTCTTCTTCTCCTCTTCCTCTTCCTCCTCCTCCCCTCCGAACAGGTTCAGGTTGGTGTGACCACCAGGTGGGGCGTGGATCCTGGGATTATAGATATTTGGTGAATATTGAGATATTGGATGGTAATTTGTTAGTTAAAATAGTTAGCGAAAAGTTAGAATTTCATCACATGCAATGTGTTCTATTTTCTGACATATCATGACGAATCTTATAACTTGATCTGTATATTTTTGGAAAACCTAACACTTCCTATTTTCAGGCGGTTCGTGCTGCCTCTACTCACTTGGTGAAGCTGGTGGTTCGTTTGCCGAATCCCTGGAAAGACTTTACCTCCGTGACTCCGGCTGACATTTCCGCAGTATCACACATGATCCTCAAGAGAGAAGACTGAGATGTCATATGGAAGGAAGCAGGTACTGGTGAATTCACATTTATAATTATTTAAGCGTTGGTACCGTAGTGTTTCAATCTTTTGAGGTGCGGTGTTTTACGTCGCGCTCGGGTACTTTTTGCGGCACTTTTCGCATGGAAAGTACATTTCTGCGCTGTCACGCACCGCTAAAGAAGTCTTTTAGCGCGGCGTAAAACGCCGTACCTGAAGAGGTCGAGACACCAGGGTAGTAGGTGATACGTTTCCAGGTGAATAGGGAATCAGAATAACAAGTGATACTTCCAGGTTCAGGTTAAGACATTTACCCCTAAATAGGTTATATGGTTACAACAAGTCATTGATACAATATCAATATAATATCATTCATAATCATCAATATACTACAGTAGGTATAAAATACACGGACACACACCCATCGGGTCCATTTAGGGATACTTCCCGAGGGCACAGCCCGACGGGTGTATCCGGTTTAGACCCACAGCCCGAAGGGCGAGGGTTTAAACAAATATGAACTTATGGACCCGATCCGGCAAATTCCTACATTATTATAGACACGCATGAAAACGTCGGAGGGTTCTAACTTCTATATCTACCGACCTCTAAATCTCATCCGAGTTTAAAATGTTTTCTGGGAGGTACAACTGTTGAGGTAGAACGATGGGCTATTTTTAGCTTAAAGCTTTAAAAGACACATGAAAACTGTGCCTTCGGAGTTAGGACTAATGGACTAAAACAAGAGTACAGGATGCGAATAATATGTACTGCTAATGGTGCTGCAATCAGAGAGATTAAGATGTATGTTAGTGGCGTGATCAGAGAGTTTAAGATGTATAAATCGCTGATAAGAGCAGAGGTGAGAGATTGGATAATGAGCTAGGGCCATGATTTCAAATTTATTCCGTGCAATAGACGATAAAAAACTTCGCATGCTTTCAAATTAATCTTTCAATCTTACTGAAAGTATGCCAGTACTAATCTAAACTGATACAATTCAAGATTGTACGTGGAAATTGAGCAAAAAATATGAAGAGTTCCCACTCGCAAATATAATAGCAAACCAATCCGTAACTCTGTTTTAGAACCAAAGCAACGAATCTAATTGGCCACTGTTAGCATCTGTATAGTGTTTCACTCGTGTAACCGTTCGGCTAATGTTAAATGGCGAAACTAAATTCAAATCAAGCCACCCGATCAGCTCAATCATCCTATAAATCACAATCCAATATATGGGCAGAATGATCGAGTATGCAGCAGAGCAATGTAACTGACAATATATATGCAACTATAGTCTGTAAAATCTCTGAAAGTTGTAAATTATAACGCTTTATAATGTACACTTCTTTGTTAAGGTATCCCTGAATTCCTGTGTTGAGAGTCTGGTATTTTTCAGCTACCACTATTGGCAGCACACAGGACGACCTGACAATGTATCTGCTGTAGAGTGCTAAGAGTCAAAATGTGGACGAAGAGTTGGGATGCA
This sequence comes from Beroe forskalii, assembly GCA_011033025.1. Classification (NCBI taxonomy): domain Eukaryota; kingdom Metazoa; phylum Ctenophora; class Nuda; order Beroida; family Beroidae; genus Beroe; species Beroe forskalii. The sequence continues at coordinate 170,291 of WFMF01000001.1, read as the reverse complement.
CAAAATTTTTGTTAAAAACACAACCAAAAGTAACGCTTCATTTTTCAAAAATAGGTTTAGTCAATAATAGTCAACCTTTGTAAAACCAGATTTAAACAGCAATATAGTTAATAACAATCTCCAGGTATGTTCATTGTTCTTGCTTTAAGTTCATGCCATGTTTCAAACTATCGGTCAAACTTATCGAGTTGCCTACAAAATGTAATATATAGTAAGGCTGCTTTGAAACCTTTCAGCTTTGTTTTTGCGAGCTACGAAATAATTAATTAAACACAAGTTTGCTATTTCCATCACTGAACTACAACACAGAAAGGATGCGACCTTACTGCAATATGATTTGTTGCAGTAAATGAAACTGAATCCAACAAGGATGTTAAATACTTAGTTTGAAAAATAAACTGCAAAAAAATGTGTTACGTATTTTTGCCAGAAACTGCTCTGCTGTTGAATACCACGCGCGTACAAAATTTGGTCGTGTGGAAATTTCAGGGGGCGTTGTCAGAATCCTCTTGTTCCATGATTGGTCACTTACCACCCCTCTTTACACCCTCACCGCTTTACTTCCGCAATGGCAGCTTTCTTTTTACCCCTTTTCTCCCCCTTGCCCCCTTCTGTTTTCCTTTCACCTGCCCTGAGACATCTGCAGAGCATTTGTGATTGTCATCAGATTTAGCATGCGTTGAATCTGGTTGACAGTTGAGATAAACACAAATTCAAAGCCTACTTATGTTGTTAAACAAAGTGACATGAACAAAAATAACTCCTGACAAAGTGTTGTAGTGAGAACTGACATTTTACTTTGCTATCATACGATATCTGATATCGGAATACATACGCTGCTGATGGCCCCATTAAACAACTTATTTTCCAATTATAGGATACACTTGTCAAATAATGTTCATCAAAAACGTCACCCTTATAATGATAGGTTACAGTTATCATGATAGGTTACATAATATATTTACCTTGAACATAGCTGTGAGATTATGCAAAAGACGTCGCGTGAATTTTATTTTCAAATTCATCACTGATATCATAGCTCATCGGTCTCCTGACTTTTTTTTTACAATTCCATGGTATAAACTGTCAGGATTTGAGGTAATGATGAGTTGACGATAATTCCACTAATCATGATGGTACTGGGCACTGGATCAGTTCTCACCACGCCCTTTCAACTCTTCGTGGCCTCTGAATACCAGTTGAAAAATGAAATTACGTCAAAAATGAAATTAGCTCAAAAAGAAATCACCAAATTAGTTATCAAAAACAAGAAAAAAGTTATCATTGTGCCCTATTTTGTGCTGCTATGATTTAAAACTTGATGAAAAAGCAACAAAATGAATAATATCAGAGGCGTTTTAGCTAACCCAAAGGTCAATTTGACATGGACCAATCATTATACTAGTTTACCGTATATCTGTGCTCTGATTGGTCCATGTCATGAAGATATTAGGATCCTACGACTTAGTTGATACGGGCCGATATTAATAGGAAACGTAAACAAAGCTTTGTAACAACACGGACTACTGATCTGTCTTCAAGAGTGTTGATTTTTATCACTATCTTCATTCTACATTCTTTTCAACGCTTCGTTAGCTGTAACAATTTGAGAGTAGCCTTAAAAGCAACTTTTTCAGTAATTCATTACAGTATGTTAAAGCCTTACAACATACTTTTGGTTATCATGGTATAGCTATTATTATTGTATGATATAGTGCTGTGTTCTGAGAATAACGCGCACGGTGCTTCAACATTCAACAAACATGAAGCATCATTTAGCGAATCAAATGCTCAGTGCCTATTTCATTATTTCAAGCTTTTCATAGGTGTTACTGATCATGAAGCATAGTTCCAGTTAACATTATATTTTGATTTAAGAGCAATTACTGCCGGGTGGGCCAAAAGACGCATCTTTTAGCTTTATAAAGCTTGATAACTTTTTCTGTGTATAAAGTTTCTTATTGAAATTCTAGGATGTCATAGGAATGAGTTTTTGCGCAAGAAGTTAGTTTGAAATTTTTGTCTCAAAAAATGTCCGAGGACTCAACGAAAAACTGGTATTTAGTGAAAATAACAGAGATTTTTCTGAGAGAAGCGACAAGAGAATGAGTGTATAACCCGGAAAGAATTTACTTCACCAGCAGAAGGAAATTGAAGTCAAAACAAGAATGACAATTTAAGTACTGCACTATGGCAACCATATGGTGTGACGTCATCAACTCACCCTGCTAAACCCTGGCGATGACGTCACTCAGAACTGCCAGCTCAGCTCCTGCGTTCAGTATTATCATATCGCGGGGTGAATTAGTGTATCATTAACGAATAATCATGCCTTTCTGGTTACTAGCCGTGCTGTAGTAATTAGTACAATATTTTAGTATAATTAGCAATGGGCAGCCTGAGAGTCATGTTGGAAATTACATGCTTTGGGAACATCCGATTACGTCAATGTCGGGGAAGGTGTACTTTTAAAACATGTGTCCAGGGATATTCAATGTTGGAATATCAAATGATTTTCGACAGTCGATGTTACCTGCAGTAACTGTTAAATGAAATGCAGCAGTCTGAGTATGTGAGAATTTTGACAGAAACGAAATGTTTGGGGTATCGCTAGTCCAATTCACTGGATTTCAACATTTCAATAAAAGGCGGAGAAATGAATATGCTTATCCAATGAACTTTATATTTTTTTCATAAGGTGTTGGGAATCACTACAATGTTGATTGATGACTATTTGGCAAGGCTTCTCTCAAATTCTTAATTAATAGATCAGACTTATAATTACACGAGACGAAATCATATCAAACACTCACATATATCAAAGTGGAAAACTTCGGATTTCTGGGCACGTGTCCAGGTAGACTTGTCCATATGAAGCGGACATTGACGATAGACCCTGCGAAAGGACTTATTCCCATTGATGGAATACTTCATTCCAGACTTATAATTGGATTCGAAGGTGTTGAGTCTTTCAAGGCTTAAAGTGGAATTTTTATCTCGAGAAAAAATTCTTTTCCGCGAGCAATCAGAAATGGTTTTCAAAAATTTAAGGTAAGCAGATATAAGTAATGCTGATGCTCCCTTTCCCTTGATGAAAAACGACTCCAAATCGCATGACAGTGTTGTTTTGACCTACAAAACGCTGTGAATGATATCTTTTTGTTGAGATTGCAAAACAGCAATTTTATTTTTTATATGAAACACATTTGTGCGCTGTCACGCGCCGCCGGAAAGTACCCAAGCGCGGCGTGATACGCCGCGCTTGAAAGGAGAAAAGAACACGGTTACATGTACTACTTGCAGGATTGTGTAGCACTAGACACTCAAATCGTTCTAATCTGGAGCTTACGAGTTGTATGGCGTATGCATTCACGGGTTCCTTGACATATGATAAACTGGGAAAATGTGGACGTTTTACGATTTTCCATCTTGAATCTTGATCAACTTTTAGCATGGAATATCATGTCGACAATAACAAGGAAATATCAAAACAATGCCACAGTGGTATAAATGTAAAACCCATCGCCTACCCTTGTTGAAGACTAGAGAGTTGATTAAAATAACTACCAATAAGAAGAAAAGGCATTAAAATCTCATTATTTATTTCTTATCATGTCAACACTACGACTGTAGAGTTTATATCATATGTATACCACCTTTATAGAATGGACATTTCATTCAACATTCATGGAAAGCATTGATACTACCGCAAAATATCAAACCGTGATATTGCACAAGAGTGGTTGAATGGCGAGGTTTTAATCTATTCAAGGTTTGCACATTTTACTGAATTATGCACTGAAATTATTATGCGTTGAAACGGGGGTCTTTTCCATTTCAAACACAAGGAAATCTCTGCAAATATCATATTGCTGTATAACTAAAACTACCGTGTGTAATGAATGGTTACGCCCTGTTCCAAGCAACCCAGACAATTGGAGGATAGATAAAAATCCTACTACGTTATTATCTTTAGACCATCAAATATCTAAATAACAGCAAACAACTCAATAAATAATTCATTGTATGAATGACAATTTCGATTGAAGTACAGACTTCACTGAGTTTCATCAAGGACCAAAACACATCCAAAACGATATATAGTGAACCAAAACGGGGGAAAATTAATAAAATTGTCGGTCGGTTGACAAGCCGTATATTATTGTGTGTGACAAGCCGTTGTTCGTTGGTCTACCCTCGTTGACAGCGACAACTGAACAACCTCGGACCTACAACGCATATTTCTTAATTACACCCCGCGATTCTTGGCAGAATATAATATACGAGCTATCACTCACAGTATAACTCTCCTTCGGGAAATTGAGCAATTTCCACCAAATCAGTCCGTACTACATTCCCTGAACGTAAAGCTGATCAAATGACAAACACCAAGCTGAACATGTACTTTTTCTAAGTGTATGACAGACGTAGGGTACACACAGCACAGTGAACAGTACACGTTGGAGATACGTTGGTGGAATACCGAGCTGCAGCGAGATTAACGTATATTTTAAGTTTAAACGTACTTCTGTATGGCTTCCTCTATATACGCCAGTTATGCGGTGTATGCAGGCGCTGTAATTATTATTAATTCTACGAGTAGCTGAGTAGAATCAGGGTTTCAGCTGTTGACTGGCAATTAACAATTATCACATTAGCCGTAAATACCACAACTATGCATTAGAATAAAGTGAAGAACGCAACTTTTTTGAAAAAAATGCTTTGATCAGCATTTTTAAACTCGATAAAACCCTCAGGATGTCGGGGTTCAACTAGAAGTCTTCCTACGTCTGGCCTACGTCCGACAGTATGCGAACTACCTGCTGGCAGCACACCAAATCTCTAAAAAATGTGAGTATCCCGCCTCAAATTTTAATCAATCTTCTTGATTTGTAGCGTACAATAATATCTCGAGATAGTTGAGATACAAATAAAACATCAGCACTGTTGTGCTAGAGTCCTCAGAACGGACTCAACACGGACCCCAGCACGGCAGTGTCGTGCTAGGGTCCGTTAACCTGTTTTTAGTATATCCTTTCATCAGTTCTACTTTCTGGTAACCCATGATGAAAGTTGTAGGAGGCTGAAATTGAATTCTTAAAAGTGGTAAAATAATATAGAATCGTCATGGAACTGCACCCTCCCCCAACAGCCAGAAAAATCTTAGGGACCCCACAAGCTCCACAAGGATTTCTCCAAACATTTGGACATCAAAAAGAATGCACGGTTCATAAATTTTCAAAGTACAGACTGCTGCTAAAAGCCACAGCCTTACTCCCATTCATTTTTGATCTAGCATAACAAGATAAGCTGTTCAATATTATATTTATACCCCCACAGCGCAGAATGATTATTTTTTCTTAATGAAATGAAAACGTCGTGTTTACAGCCTCATTAAGTTCCACATAGTTCCTTAGTTAAAGCTGCAGCTGTCTCCGTGTGAAGCAGCATCGCACTGTAGAGTGAGCTGTCTCCGTGAGAAGTGTGTGAGGATTTAACATGACTGAGGACCCCACAACCAATCACTGAGAAGCATATAACAACACGTGACCTTCAAGCAGCCAATAGTGTGATGAGACGTTGCTTCCAAAGAACCAATCAGCTCAAGATACGTCCCATGCCGCGTTTCACCTTAGTCTCTGATAACGAAAGTGAATGTAAGCTTACGTCTACAATAACACGGCATTGCGTATCACGCGATAACAACGCAGCCAATCATTGAGTATCACGTGATTGTCTGCGAATCAGGGTGCGCGCTTTGCACGTGCGCAGGGGGTCAGCCAACTCCTAACAATCACGTGATACTACAGCAGCCAATCATTAAATGGCATTCCTTATCACTCGACATCATCCTAGCCAATCACCGCTCGGCACATTGTATCACGTGACAAATGCCAATCATGTCACGGGTTGCTTTGATGGCACATGACCTTTGACACGCACCCTTTTTTCGTGAGGCACTTTTTCAGTAGAAATAAGCTAAACTGCCATTGTATCACAGCTGAAGTGATCCTCCACGTTCGATCAAGACGCAGCTCGGATTACCGCCACGAGCCGCGGAGCATAAGCGACTGCGAGCGATCCCGTGCGGCAGCGATACCACGGCTCGAAGCAGAGAATGGGTGACGTAACTCCGTTTATTTGCCGAGCTTGGAATGTGAATGTTTGGCAGGAGACGTAGAGGAATTCAACTACTCGAACACGTGACTTTTCTCAAGGATCACGTGACCCTTCTCAAGGATCACGTGCCCTGTCCCCATGGTCACGGAGTTTGAACTTGTTGTCACGTGACGTGGCGCGAGCTGTCAGTTGACTCGTGTGCAATGGGAGCAGCGAGTCCATCCTACTCTGCCTGCATTAGTCTAAAACACACACTATGAGTTTTGTTCTGCGAATTGAGTGTGGGCTGGGTGGTTCTGAAATTAAGAAGTTTTTTCCATCGATTCTTTTAGTTTTTCTAAGTTTTCCTTTAATTTCCTCTGATATACCGACCAATTTTCCATTTGATATACCTAACCTTAGGCCCAATTTGCAATCACAGCGACCATATTCATATTGTTGATCAACGGTGGATTGATAAGTTTTGGCAAAAGTGGCGACTATAACGATAGTTCTTTTCGACAATGGCAATTGATTTACTGTCAATCACCAAAGTCCCAATGCTTTTAAATGACCCCTTTGCCCTTGTTTTTAACTGGCGTATGGCTTAAAGGGCAGCTGGGATTATTGAATATGAAATGAATTTAGGCAGGGGCTAGGTTTCATTGTTTGTAGTTTCTTTGGCCTTACTAATTTTTGAATGAGTCGCCTCCCATAACATCCGAGAAAATGCCAGTTTCAGTGAAGCATAGATTGAAAATACTAAAATTACATTTCACTGAAATCTCAACTGTCCAGGTACAAGGCCCGTACAATGATGCTGTCTGTTATCGCTATGGCACTCCTTATCGCTGGAGCTGACAGTATTTCCTGCAAGACTTGCGACCAAATCACGACAACCATTGACGGCTCTGACTCGACCACCGGAACAGTGTGTAACGCTGAGGCCGCAGCCGACTGCACTGAGTCTACGGACGACGTGTGCGTCACTGAGACCTACTCCATGAAGATCACTAAGGATGGGAAGACGGGAACCCAGGTCACCAAACAGGGGCTCTGTGGCCAGGCCTCCCTCTACACCAACATTGAGGCTATGCAGACCAGTCTGTGCTCCTCCATGAACACGAAGCTTACTACAGCGGGTACTACCTTCTCTGACCTGGTCTGCAAGGTCGCCACTTGCACCACTGACAACTGCAACTCTGGCTTCATCGCTAGGATCTCAAGCTACCTCCTTTCCGCTGTGCTGGCCTTCTCTCTCTTCGTTCTTGTTTAGATTGAACATGGGACTTGAAGGTGTACATCAACATGGGTTAGAAGAACACTTCATTTTGTAAATCTTAGGCTTTAAGTCGCAGTTTAAGGTGTTTTATCTTACATTATTTACGACAATTTTCAGTATTATTATGTAATCCAAGTCACGAGTGGATGTTCTAAAAATTGAGAAAGTTAACTTAAATTTGTATTGCAGATTACTGGCTCGTGATTTCCATGAATCTCAAACATGATGCCATTTTGGCATCATGTTTGATTGATGTCCTTGTAAATGCACCTCTTCACTCTTGTGGCGCACAATTAATGTTAACGATACTTTTCTATGCCCACAGGGGCAGTTCGAAATGTGAAAATGCTTACATGCAGCCTTAAATATGAAAAATGAAAAACCGTTATGCATATTCACTGTTAGTTCTCTGCAATTAGTTTTTTCCTTAAATAGTTGCACTTCAATCGATCGTATAAAAATGCTCACTTCACCTCAGGAGTCATAAACGTAGAGTCATAAACGTAGATGGGAGTGGGACATGAAAAATATCAAATATGAAATATTATGGTTATGCTAATGCTATACAGTTCATTCAATTTCATATTCAATACTCTTTTGCTTAGTTTAAGACATAAGACATGATATGATCTGTACCAAGGTTTACCCAGCCAATACCTTTGTAGAAGTGCACGCTCGACGCTTCTTTGAAAAAGTGTACACTGTACGCGCGTAGGCCGTTGCTTCTTTGAAGAATTGCACGCGCGTCGCTTCTTTGAAGGAGTGCGCACGCGTCGCCTCTTTGAACTTAGAGAAGTGCGCACGCGTCGCCTCTTTGAACTTGAAGAAGTGCGCACGCGTCGCTTCTTTGAAGAAGGCGCACGCGTCGCTTCTTTGAAGAAGGCGCACGCGTCGCTTCTTTGAAGAAGGCGCACGCGTCGCTTCTTTGAAGAAGTGCGCACGCGTCGCTTCTTTGAAGAAGTGCGCGCGCGTCGCTTCTTTGAAGAAGTATGCGCGCGTCGCTTCTTTGAAGAAGTATGCGCGCGTCGCTTCTTTGAAGAAGTACGCGCGCGTCGCTTCTTTGAAGAAGTACGCGCGCGTCGCTTCTTTGAAGAAGTACGCGCGCGTCGCTTCTTTGAAGAAGTACGCGCGCGTCGCTTCTTTGAAGTACGTGCGCGTCGCTTCTTTGAAGAACTACGCGCGCATCGCTTCTTTGAAGAAGTTCGCGCATGTCAGTTCTTTGAAGAACTACGCGCGCATCGCTTCTTTGAAGAAGTTCGCGCATGTCAGTTCTTTGAAGAACTACGCGCGCGTCGCTTCTTTGAAGAACTACGCGCGCGTCGCTTCTTTGAAGAACTACGCGCGCGTCGCTTCTTTGAAGAAGTACGCACGCGTCGCTTCTTTGAAGAACTACGCGCGCGCGCGTCGCTTCTTTGAGGAACTACGCGCGCGCGCGTCGCTTCTTTGAAGAACTACGCGCGTGTCGCTTCTTTGAAGAAGTACGCACGCGTCGCTTCTTTGAAGAAGTACGCACGCGTTGCTTCTTTGAAGAAGTACGCGCGCGTCGCTTCTTTGAAGAAGTACGCGCGCGTCGCTTCTTTGAAGAAGTACGCGCGCGTCGCTTCTTTGAAGAAGTACGCGCGCGTCGCTTCTTTGAAGAAGTACGCGCGCGTCGCTTCTTTGAAGAAGTACGCGCGCGTCGCACCTTTGAAGAAGTACGCGCGCGTCGCTTCTTTGAAGAAGTACGCGCGCGTCGCTTCTTTGAAGAAGTACGCGCGCGTCGCTTCTTTGAAGAAGTACGCGCGCGTCGCTTCTTTGAAGAAGTTCGCGCGCGTCAGTTCTTTGAAGAAGTACGCGCTCGTCAGTTCTTTGAAGAAGTACGCGCGCGTCTGTTCTTTCGAGAAGTACGCATGATTAGAAATATAATTTATAAATTCGATTCCATCCAGTGATTCACATGAAATGCAAATGGCAATTTACTAAGTGCTCAGGATTCTGGAAAAATAGAAGTAATGACGCATCTCTTGGGCGGTGAAAATTTATAATGGCAACCAGCAAAATAACCAAAATCGTTTATAGCTATCTCCAACTTGGTTCTTTGACTCATCAGCTTTTTAATAACATTATACCGCTATGTAATTACCTAATTGAAAAATCGTCTGTACAGTCTTTTTAATCTTTAATCACTGGATTTAGCGATGTTAACTTGTATTATTAATAACTTTTACTTTTAGCATTTAGTACCATTACATCGGGGGGCTTACATATTTACCACAAAATTCCACTTTCTGTCACACCGAATATCCTCAAATCGGCGGCATGGCTCCGCATATGAATACATTATTTGACTTAAAATATACACATCGTTGTCACAGCAACTGTAAGCTACGCATTTCATCGCAAATATCCTCGCTACTAGATTGTTCCCTTCTCTCTGGCACCACACACTTTCAATAGCTGCTGCACGGCGCAAATTGTGGAGGAAGATTAATATACTCGTAACACTTCCATATAAGGTATGATTGCCCGGATGGAGGGTTGTGCAGCAGACTGGATCAGCAGCGTGCAGTGGGGAGGATTAGTAGTTGGGGCATACAATATATTGTGTGGGAAATACTGCAGTTTCCAAGCTCCTGCCGCTGTTTTGCAAGTTGCAAAATTTGACAGCTCCAATCTCCATTTACATAATTTACTTTTAGTGAACCCTTGCACATTTTAGAATTATTTGGCAATTTGCCTATACTTACAGTTACAGCAAATTTTGATTTGCTAAAAGCAAGAAATTTTGTTGGAATTATTTACCCCACACAAGTTCATATATACCCCAACGTGACTGATGAAAAGACCATATTCCACACACACTAAAATATAAGTTTTACATCAGCCACAAGTAAGCTCCCACCAGAGAAGGAACACATAAAAACCGTGGTGTCTCGACCTTTTGAGGCGCATTGTAGTACGTCGCGCTTGGGTTCTTTGCGGCGCGTTACAGCGTGCAAATGAACTTGTAACATAATAAAGCACATCTGCCCGCTATCACGCGCCGCAAAAAGATCCCAAGCGCGGCGCATTACGCCGCGTCTCAAGAGGTCGAACCACCAAGTCTCCGCACGACGAATTGACGGTTGTGGCATCAAATCAGGGTCTCAACCAATGGCATTCGTAATCATTTTCAACCGACTATTTTTCGTGCGAGACCGCTGTCACAAATAAAATATTCTGAGATCAATTAACTCGATTATTTCGCTTTCCTGTACGTATGAGGGACGGACTTTTCACAACATTTCACCCCACGAGTGTTAGATCTCGTGATACCTCCAAGCAAGGATTAGGGTTAGGTTAGGGTTATGGCGTTATAGGGTTATGGAATTAGGATAGAGAGGTCAAGTGTCGTGAGGTGAAAGTCGCAGCAGCCCTCCCACAAATGTCTCTCTATCACAAAACTTTACATCGTCTCTAGATTACAGTCAGAACACTACTTATAAAAGGGGCGAACACGAACAACCGAGGATCGGATGACGTCATGACTTCGAACCTATGACGTCACCAGCTCTTGCTATTGTCAATCATTCGTGCGCACCCAATAATGATAATAATGATAGATTTATATCGAATATTTATATATTTATTCATATGATATCAAATTGTTACTTTAGAGCAAACAACCGTTCGTATACTGTAAATAACAATATAACCGGCACTACACACTAAGCTGTTATTATGGTCGTATGAAAGTATACCAGGGGGTCAGTAGGGGTTCGCCAGGGGGTCAGTAGGGGGTCAGCAGGGGTCAGTGGGGGGGTCATTGGTATACTTTCATACGACCGTTATTATATATACCCGCGCACTGAAATGAGGCGGTAACACGTCATCAACTGACTACATTAAGCTGTGATAATGACGTCATCTGAACTGCCTTCTGGGGCACGGCATATAATACATTATTAAAACGTTTTAAATTTTTCGTTCCCTTTCATAAGGAGGGGTCTTGATTCAACATATTAATTTTAAGGCATTTAAAACGGTAATTTAGATTTAAATAAATTATCATAACCAAAAATTAATTAAAGATTGATCAGAAACAAAACTACAAATACTAACACAGTTAACACATAGCGTTATCTTACGTTGCCTTGGCGAATTATACTAACAACTATATAAACACTGTTGCAACCTATTTAGCCATAGGATCACTGCTTCGAATAAAGTTCTCAGGGAATTTATAGAACTTGGATAAAATTCTCAGGGAATTGATAGGAATTGGATCTTGAAGTGGAATTTAATCGGAACTACTATTACTTTCTTGACTATAGTTTTAAATTAGCATATGAAAATGAGGTTTAACGAAAGAGTGTATAATAGTTTTGAGTGGCATCTTGAAAGATCGAAATACAGAATTTTATTTACATAATTATTACTGAAATTATCAAAAATCAAATCTTTAAAATTACATTGCTATACCGTCAAAATAACATGTTGCTAGAACTGATGTCGGGTCAATATATTATACTGAAAAGCAGTGATTTTTTATCAAAACAATTTTAACAATGTTTCTATAGCACTCATTGTACCATCAGCCTCCATGCAATGCTTCTGTCTGAGCCTTCTATCATACCATTATTATAGGCAACGCACCGAACATAAATTAACTGATAATCTCTGACCCTTTCGCTGTAAAAGTTAAAACTCTGAAATAAAAACAGTTAAGAAAAACCTTGGTCATTATATCAATATCATCAAATATATACCAACATATATAACACGTGTTATACACCGTAGGTCGATATATGTTGAGAGATCAGGTCGCTGAAGTATTATCTGTCCTATTGTTTTGAGAGTCTCGTGAGGCCGCCGCGTCAGCTGCGCGCGCGGCAGCCGCGTCTGCGCGCGCCGCAGCAGCGCCGCCCTGCTGCGCAATGAGGTCGGGCGGGGGGAGGAGGAGGGGCGTCTCCGAGGAGAGGTTCTTGAGTTGCTGTTGCAGTTGCTGCTGGAGTTGCTGTTGCTGGGCCGGGTTCAGGTGGTACTGCTGCAGGGGCGTGGTGGGGGTCGCCAGCACAGCGTTCTGCTGACGCTTGTGGGTCTTCATGTGCGCGCTACGGCTCTTAACCTTCTGGAACTCTCTGGGGTTGGAGGGTGTCAGGCGGATAAGAAGGGGGTAAGGAGTGGGTGCTAGGGTGAGGAAGGGGTCAGAGGTGTGGGGTGAGGAGGGATTATATTAGGTGTCTCTAAGCTGAATTCTAATCTACGAACAATTTTGTTACAGATGGTATGTGACCTGCGAATGAGATAATGAGATAATTGCAACAGATTAGCGGCACGGGTTTGGGGAATGAAAAGACACTTTCTGAGATGTCTGAGAGTCAATTAGGAACATGATACGGAGATAGGACACGTTTAGATAACAAACACCTTGAGCTAATCACAGAACTGAGCACATATACATTAGACTATTAGACGACGCGGACACTTGCCGCGCATACAAATTGAAAAAGAAAAAACATTTTAAGACAAAATGTCGATAAATTAAAACCGCCTAGATGACTTACTTGCCGCAGACTTTGCACTTGTAGCTGCCGAGTGGCTGCGGGTTGGGTGGCTTGTTCCGGGTCCGGGGGGACGCCACCGAGTAGGGGTTAACCACCTTCTTCTGCCTGAACTTAATCTCCTTGTTCCCCTTCGCGTCGTGTGTCGTGTACGCCTCCGTCTCAAAGTACACGATCTCCTTTCGGTTACGTGCCCGGGAGGTCTTAGCAACCGGTCTCTGTTCTAGCTCGGATAGCGGCTGAGGGGAGCAGAGGGGTTAGAGTGGAGAGGGTTAGAGTGGGGAGGGTTAGTGTGGGGTGGGGTAAGTCGGTTAGACTTAGAGTGGGTACGAGACAGGGGTTAGGGAGGTCTTAGCAACCGGTCTCTGTTCTAGCTCGGATAGCGGCTGCGGTGAACAAAGGGGTAAGAGTGGGGGAGGGGTTAGAGTGGAGAGGGTTAGTGTAGGGAGGGGTAAGTCGGTTAGAGTGGGTAGGGGACAGGGGTTAGGGAGGTCTTAGCAACCGGTCTCTGTTCCAGCTCGGAGAGGGGCTGAGGGGAGCAGAGGGGTTAGAGTGGGGAGGGGTTAGAGTGGAGAGGGTTAGAGTGGGGAGGGTTAGAGTGGGGAGGGTTAGTGTGGGGTGGGGTAAGTCGGTTAGACTTAGAGTGGGTACGAGACAGGGGTTAGGGAGGTTTTAGCAACCGGTCTCTGTTCTAGCTTGGATAGCGGCAGGGGGAATATGAGATCAGTAAGATGAATTAGGTGAGTGGGGCTGGATGATGGGTTAATAGTGGTTTACTGACAGAAGAAAAGTTCGTGTTGCAATCTAGACAACAATGATGATGAAATAGTTGCAACTCATCACGCCATTATGCCAGTGATTTAATAAAAGATAATGGGGGGTTGAACAGATGAAAGGGTCATAATTGCACAGCTATGAAATCACAGATGATTCTAATCACTGTGAGTTGCACTGCAACAGACACAGTTATTAAAATAACTTTCATAACTTTCAATACTTTAAACACCTAACCCAAGTAATTACATGATCAATTTGATATATGATAATGGATCACTACATTGAGCTTAATGAAACCTGATTTGGTTGGTATAGATAAAAACGAACATAAAAAGGGAATAAAAAGAAAGAAAAATAAGTTAAAAAGAAAGAAAAGAAGAAACCCACCTGGTGCACGACCCTGTAAGAGTTCCGCCACTGCTTGTAAACCTCGGGATACCTCATCTTCCAGTAGTAGTAGTACTCGATAATGTCAGACATGCTCTTGTCGGGCATCCACTTCGCGATCTGAAAGGGAGAGAGTTAGAAATACTGAAATAGTAATACAAATCTGAGAGAGGGTTAGAAAACGGAGAGGGTTAGAAATAGGAGAGAGTTAGAAATATGAATGAAAGTCTGAGATATTTTGAATTTTATTGAAATCTCAGCTTTTTATTTGAAATCCTTACGTTAAGGGGACAAGGGAAACGATGGCTATAAGTCTCAGGTTTTGGCTAGAGAAATGATAGAGGGGCATCCTAGCTACCTGGAAAACTTTACGGGATGAAAAAATCTATATGCTTCCTAGCCTGAGTAATGGCATTTTGGAAATCGGTGATTGCCTGTGATCAATGATCGTGCACGCGAGAACTTCTATAGTTCTATCGCACTTTACCAAAAATCAACAGCAAAATTTATCAGCTCCGAATTTTTTGGAGTATAATCTTAAAACTTTATAAGTTAATAAAATTTATGTTTATTAAGTCTATAATATTAAGGTTTAATAAGTATATATGTACGAAAACAGTCGTCTAAGAGCTGCAAGAGCTATTATCGATGTTATTATAAGTTACAATCAACTTGCATCATCGCAACCAGGGTGTGTTACCACGCGATGATAAAATTCAGATTATCTTCAATAAGTCCACGTCATGAGAGTATAAATAAACTTGTCTCAACCCAATAGCCGCGCTATAATTAGCACAAACACATGGCACGTACTTATTAACGTCAGGTATCAAGAAATACCTGTTTTTTGACATAACCGTAGACACATGATGCTGGTTAATTAAGCGATCTTATATAGTACGGGGGTGGTCCTTGAAGTTCTAATTATAAATTTTTATAAGTGAGCGGCAAGAAATTTAAGTTTTAGTCGATAAATCGAACGCTCATGTTGGAACTTGAAGGTGCGGTCGGTATTGAAAATTCAAAATTAAATAAATGGAAATGAATAGATTGCATTTCACATCACCAATCAATATATTATTTTCTTTGAACCGCCAGAGTAATGGAGACAAAAATAGATGTATAGATGTGGGGAAATCAACATTTCTGATAAGAGTCACGAAGAAATTTGTCATTTGCATGATTTTATCTATAACTGGGTGTGGTAAAATTCTGTTAAACTTTAGTATGACTAATGGCGTTTAAATTATCATGAAATCTGGGGATTTTTTGGGGAAATTACGCATACTAACTTTTGTTGACAACTTTTTCTGGAATTTTATAGGGAAGAAAAAAATACGGGGTTTTTTTCGAAAAATTTCAAAATTTCGTACCTTATAAATTTGTCTCGTACGGTATCGAATATTCATTTAAATTTTCGGATATCACTGCACTATGCAAGCCATCAAAAGTGCATTACATCAAGGTACCTAGATTAAGCTATTTCATATAGTTTGAGCATACCTGAGCAAGGTTTCGCCCGAATCGCTGGAACAGCAGTAGAAAGCGTTCTTGATCGTCCAAAGTCCACCTCCACCTCCCACTGTATCTGTAGTTATCCAATTAGATTAGGTAATCTACCAATTAGATTAGGTAATTCACCAAGACATCTGCTCAGTCATCTGCTCAACCGATTTTAAATATATGCAGATTTAGATCATCCCAAAACCTTTTTCTATATTCAGGTGATTTGAGAGGCTCACAGTCTACAAACTATAGTGTAAAATTTATAGAGTACAAAGTATTAGATTGAATACATAAATTCCCAATCGCTCCCAAGTATTAGATTGTATATAATGTATAGTGTATTAAATTGTATAGTGTATATACTGTATACAAAAAACTATATAATGTATAACTTGTATACCTGTAGTTATGGAGCGGGCTGTTAGCGGGCAGCTTGGGTTGAACTGGGCATCTTGCCAGCTTACTAGCCTCATCCAGGTCTCCACCTGTCAAGAAAACCTTGTTAAAAACACAAATCAAAGGCTTTCAAAACACATCATCTCAAGATGAAGCATATCAGAGGGATGTCTGGTTTTAGCACTGTACCTGAACCTAGTCTTATCTCCTGAAAGTGTACCTGAACCTAGTGTTATCTCCTGAAAGTGTACCTGAACATCTATAATCGGTACCTGAGAGGTGTACGCAGTGGTGGAGGTACTCTGTGTCAGGGTACACAGGTACAGCGAACTGGAAGAAGTTCTCTCGTCTCTGGGAGTCCACGGGGTCAGCAGGAGGTGTGTAGACGGGGGTGTTGAGGTGGTGCGTCTCACTCTCAGGCTCCTTCACCTCCATTCTTTCAGAGATAATGTATAATGTATAGTGTATGATGTATATTGTATAGTGTATAGTGCATACTGTATACTGTAAAGTCTCACTCTCTCACTCTCAGGCTCCTTCACCTCCATTCCTGAGGAGGAGGCAATTGGTGAGGGAAGCCTTGTTTCTTTCCCTAAAGAAGCTACCATGCATGGGTAAATTGCAATTTTGAGGGAGTGGAAAATCATGGGCTTTCCCCCTCGTAAAATCCCTGAATTTCGCTCCACATGAACATCTCCCGTACTCACTTTCAGCGGGCGACACCAGGTCTGGGATGACAGCCTGGAACTCCTCTCCAATCCGTATCTTCTTTGGCTCCGGGGAGAAGAATGTGGAGGGCGGGAGGTTGGCGGTCTTAGTGGGGGTCCACAGATAGCGAGGGGTGCCGGTGTAGGGGGGAGTGAGGGTGAAGTGGGGGTCTGATGACAGGTCCAGGGGTGCTGGCTTCTGCTTGTTCTTCAGGGGTTCTCCCTGAAATTGGGGGTCGTTAATTCCTATATATCAAAAGTTAGGCTTAAAAGATTGTCCCATAAATCAAATATAATGCTCAGCCATTTTAGGGAACTGATTCGCCACCTAAAATTTTAGTTCTTTTGTTGATGGCTCGCACTCAAATGTCTGGTGACGCGCTCTGAATTCGACAAGAGTCTCATTATCCCTCTCGCGGGTATTTTTTATTGGTTGGGTCTCAAATTTCAGGCCTCGTGATGTGATGATAACCGAAAATTTGATATTTAGATAGCGGTGTGACGATAAAAGAATTATCAATATTGAGCCATTATTTTAAATCTATGAGCGAATGAGTGAGTAAATAAGCGAGTGAGTGAGTGATTGAGTAAATGATCGACTGATCAGTGAGTGAGTGGGAGAATGATTGAGTGAGTGAGCGATTGAGCGAATAACTAAGCGAATGAAGCACAGGAAAGGCCCCTGTTTCCAGAGGAGTAGAAAGGCTTCGTTGTCGTGTGACACTCACATTGTCCTCGGATGAGCAGGTAGAAGAAGAGTCGAGCACATTAAGTTCCTCCCCTCCCTTCTCCTCCTCTCTCCTCATCAACGACACCTTCTCCTCCTGCCACAAGTCCCTCTTAATCTTATCCCACCAGGAATCCCCTGCCTCCTCCCCCGCCTCTCCCTCCTCCTCCTTCATCGAGATGGTCGGGCAGATCTGCTCGATGTCCAGGTCTCCCAAGTACACATCGAGCTGACTGCTCTGGATCTGGGTGGAGGTGAGGTATATGTCCATCTCAGCAGGAGAGGGCACATCAGACATGACCAGCGTTACCATAGGAACCATGTAGTGGGGCACAGCAGCTGCACGTGGTAGGTAGAGAGGGCGCGCGCGTGTGTGTGTGTGGAGTCACGCGCGGTTACCACGTGACAGTTGTTGTTTGCTATCAGTGGAGAGGGTTAGAGACCGGTAAAATTATTACGATGAATAATGGTTAATTTAGACGATTAGGAACGGAAGAATAAACGACGTGTTACTTCAAACATACGAGTAATATTCAAGCCGCAAAAAAACTCGACAAAAACAATCTACAAGTTTGAAATGAAGCAGATATTTATAAGCCTGGATGAATACGTTTTAAACGATTCCCGAGCAACTAGACAAAATGAAAGTGATCATAAAATACTAGACAACCCAGCAACGAGTCTGCCGACAATTTACGCGTCCCTGAACACCAAATGTATTTGACAGTAAAACGCACATGCACTACCAGGGACAGATAAAATGGTCCAAATCCAAAGGCAGTTTTTCGAGATTTTATTTCACTACTGTTATTATTCAATATAGTTGGAAAAGTTTTACATAAAAAAAAGGTGAAATTGCGCGTTCAAACTCGATTTTCATCTTCTTTCCAGAATTCATTACGAATAGCTTAAATTTAATTCTTTAGCAATAACACACAACCTATTCCGACCCATTCACCGGCAAAGTGCAAAGTATTGTGAAGTTTTTATCTTATATTTGCGACAATCGACATTGATTCGTCAAAACGCAGCGAACTACCTCGTTCCTAAATCATAATACGATAATAGCGATCAAGTGCTGCCTTATATACGGATCAAGAGATCTTTAAACAATGCCATGTGATTTAAACCTAGATTCGCCACTCCCCAGCGCGTCATTGTGCAGATGAAAGGTGAGTGGGTGTCAGCAGTGCAGCTCTGAGGATCCCAGCTCTCGGGTGACGCAAGCACCATTAAAAACTTGAGAGATGGGCTCTCAAAAACCAGGAGTGCAGGCCATAAATAGTCTGTCAGAATTTTTAATAGGTCCCGAGAGTGGAATGTCTAGTTATAGGTGTCGGGCTCGCCATATTATTGTCAGAAGATCAGGGCTTTATATGTAGAAATATTACTACCGCCGGTTTGTTGCACAAGATTCATTCAGGATACAATGAAACACAACGGGAGCTGACTTCAGGGCTCCACCCCTCTGAGAATATCATGAGATTTTAATACATTGCGATTTGTTATACCTCCCACTGATTCCGACAATTTGGACATGGGTAGTACACGACCACCCATGAGCTATTTCTAATTCGCCCATCCCTTTCCGTACCCTAATCTTTTCAATAGAAGCTCTCTATGAATAGAATCTATCTGCTTTATCAATTTATTCTCCAATAGAACCAGACAATAACGTGAGCCACCAGTTCTGTTCTTCAAATTCAATGAAGGGTCATTGACTGCTCCGTCGACACCCCTTTTTGTTTCCTTTTTGCAAAATAGGGGGCGTCGATGGAGCAGTCGATGACCTTATGAAGTTTCCTATTTGAAAAGAAACAGCATTTTCCACAAATCGTGATGAAATTAAAGGCAATACGACCATGTGCTGCAAATTAAAATGCTAGTAGAATGCAGAGTATGTACGTTGATAACCGCCGGAATTATTGCCACACAAATGTGGAATTGACTGGCCCGGGTAAAACACGCATACATCGGACTAAAATAAAAGGGGCAAAGTAGGGGCCCAATACCAGGGTGAAACTCACATAGAAGAGGCAAAGTAGGGGCCTTACGAGGGTAAAACACGTATAAACGGGGCAAATTAGTGGCCATACTAGGGTTAAGTACACATACTAGGGGCAAAGTAGGTCTAAAAACCAGGGTTAAAACACACATACAAGGGGCAAACTAGGGGCCATACTAGGGTAAAACACACATACAAGGGGCAAAGTAGGGGCGGGATTGAATTACCGTGCCTCAAACAAATCCCTAAAAGTTCGAACAGCACCACTGATAGATTAATTAGGTTAAAACGTATAATATATTGACCAACTTTTTGTCGAGGGTCCCAATATAATATGTGGATTGTCATAATTTCAGACATTGCCGAGGCTAGATTAACAGGTATATGTTAATGAAGGTGAACCGTGACGGAACAAGAAAAAGGAGGTCGTTATCGGCCGTTATCAGGAAGGACTTATCGACAAGGATGGCTTCAAAAAACCGAGGAAAGGAGAATAGGGCATAATATGGGACGTTGTGCCATAGAATAATCTGTGCTGTGCAATTGCAATGGCAAACGGAGTTCTAAATACACAATAGATTTAAGATTAGCTGAGATGTCGGAACTTGGGGCTCAAAAGTCAGAACCCTGGGCTCAGAGGTCACAGCTTCAGAGATTTGGGAAATTCCTGTGAAAACCTGGCATATTTTCATCACATTTTTTGTGAACATTTAAAACAAGGTTAATGTAATAGAATAGTGAAATAGTAACAATCTGAGTGAAAAGGAAAGTAAAGTGATGGCATCGAGAACCACACGAGACTCACATGATATATCAGGTAACAGTCAAAAAGTAATTCAATTCGGAGTGTTTCCTCCTAATTTCATACAAATTGCCTCCGAACTGAGTGGCGCTAGTTGAAATACACGTCACCATAAAAAATAGGCAGTTAGGGCCTAGGGACGCCGTTATCATGGTTTGAAAAGGTGAGCTCAGGTCATGGCCTATTCTCAAGGGGAAGTTCAGGACATCATATGACAAATGGCCTATTCTTTGTGGCAACCAGCCTTACCTTATGAGGAATAATGTGAGTACTGCGAGTTACGATTGGCATTCAGTATTCACCACCGCCTCGATAAAGTGAGTTACAGAATCAGCAAAGGCCATAATTAGTTAGAGAATCAGCAAAGATCACGATTAGTTAGAGAATCAGTAAAGACCACGATTACTGATAAGTTAGAGAATCAGCAAAGACTGCGATTAGTTTGAGGATCAGCAAAGACCACGATTCACACAGCACGAATCAATTTGGAGGGAAAAGGAAATCGCCATAGACAACCTTCGATTTCAAACGTAATATCAGGATTAACACTTGTTCAACTAAAAAGACTTCTAGGTGTTAAAGCAAGAAATCTCGAATACCTGGATGTTAGTTTCACAAACGAAACAGGAAAAAGTGAACCAGGTTATCCAAACAAAGAAGGGCTGGGAGCGCGCACACATAGAAACGTCTAAGCAAATAGGCTTAATCCATTACATTCAGCTGTACCACAATACTATTTCACATCTACTTTAACTAGTTTAACTAAATATACAGCGATATAGAACCAGTGAAATAACATAATATGTTTACGATAAAATACATACAAATTATGTAAAATATAATAAGGACACGACAATCATCCGGAATAGAGGATTCTAGGAAAATCTAATACTATATCAGCAAGACTCCAGAAGAGTGGTGGAAATCTGACAGTCTGGTGCCACTGGACCCCTTAATATTACTAATCCTATTCCCAGGTATATTTGTGTACAGGGGGTGATACCCATGTGTATTGTGTAAAACAATATACGGGTCATGGGTTCATGTCTCATTGAATGTACTTTTTATTTAATAAAATTTCTTAGCCCTAGGGGGTTCTCAATCTATCAATCGATCAGTTATTTTTTGATCAAATTTTTGTTTTTGTATGTTGGAACTAAATCAGAAGAAAAAATAAAATACATAATTGAAAACATATTGAAACACAGAGACATGAGTTGATCGAATCATTGCAACTTCGTACAGTGTTTTGTAGATTAAAATTACATCGAGTTCATGAAATTGGATGTGTTGGAGGAACAACGAAACAGCGAATACTAATACGGAGAATCATACGAGAAGCGGCGAAGCTCACAAAGAGAGCTGGGCATGGGGCTGGCAGTAAGGGTGAGGGAGTTGGCTTTTCAATGCTCCCTCACTGCTTCACTGCCCCCACCCCCATTCAATGGCCCATGCTTTGCAGACCCACGTAAACCCTCCCCAGGGAACAGGAAACAAGGTGGAAAAGAACATGATTGCATCTTAAATAATGTACATAATGTTACATCATGTTACATCTAAATGTTACATTATGTTACATTATGTTACGAATTGGAGTGACTGAGCGATCTGGAACCTTCTATCATAGTCATACGGCAAACTTTTCATTATTCGAGACACAGTCGGACAAAATCAAAATATTTCAACATAGCGGACCGTCACATACAAAAAAAGGATATTTAAGACCAAAGGGCCGAAAAGGAATATAATGACAATATTAAAGGATAATAAGACACCAAAAGGATAATACGATACCGATAATAAACATATATATTCTGACTTCAATGCCGGGGAATCACATACTGGGCTAATTTGCAGAGAATTCATAAGGGCCTCAGTAGGGAATATGAAAATTATTAATTAAAATCCGGCTATAATTTAGAGCGATGGATTGTTATGAAAAGGTTCATGGATTCTTTGAAACTGCTCTGGAGCAAGGAGGAAATGTAATCAGCGGAATAAAATATGAGGAACATAATATCATATCAGTGCTCGGCAGTGAAATTTGAGTTCTTAATTCGCTTACTGGGGGCATACAATATTGAGATATAAATCATTCAATATTATTTGAAGGTTATTTATAAGTATTTAAATTGAAATATAGTTCGTTGAGTTCAATAAATTTAATTGCAATATGTGCTTAACATAATATGTATTCCTACATTTAATATTATTTAATGAAGGAATACCTAGAGGTTAAGCAAGCATGGCAACTTTTTATTGAATACAAAGACGGACTAAGTTTCATGAAATAAGCCTGAATTGCGCCCACGGCGACATGCGAATGAATATAAACAATATGAATATATAGTTATATATGCAACAAGCGTAAAATTATGTTAATTTAGATTACTTCTAAAATCTGGGAACACACACGAAAAAGATGCCGTATTTTCACAGTTTTTCCTGAACTTTTGAAGTACATGAGCCATTATTTGGGGCGGGCCGAAATGGCAAAATACTCGAATGAACAGCTTATTATTATAAGGTAGACAGTAGACATCCTTCAACAAATGGAAAAAAATAAATTTCTTAAGGAAGTAAAGTGGGACTATGGATCAATAAAATAAATTTCGAGGTATTATATGGTTCATATTTTGTTGCCATTATGAACCATAGTAACCCTGAGATATATGGACGGTCCAAACTACGGTACTTCTGTACTGTAGTTTGTAGATTAAAATACCTTCCTAATTAGTTATTCTGATATTTTTATGTTAACAACAAAGCTAAATTGATGAATACATAATAGTTATCCGATTATAGTATAAGGAATTAGGAAACAATGCCTCTTGAGGAGGGAGATAATTACAATTACAATTTAATCTCAATCTCACAATCAAAATAAAATGTTAATTAGCGAACACGTTGAAAACCAGGAAGCGGACGCGTGCGGGTCTCTAAATCACCGTAATATAAGGGTCGCGGGGAACGCAGGATCAACACCCCGTGAACCGGAAGAAATTTCACAGATATATTATACATTATATATTCGAGAATATATTATGATATTCAAGGGCTGAGAAGGAGAATAATATTATTTCTAGCTGCTCATTATACAGTGTCTTCAGCGCACGTTGGTGCCCGGAAGAAGAGATGAATCTTAGTTCACTTTAGATCTACGCTGGAATGGGTCTAGTTATCGTGTCTCTGTGACCTGTCTGCATTTTGTTGTGTTGTCTACATTGTCGTTATCATGGGTAAACTATTGTAAGGCTGAAGTCACGATTATGAAATTAAATGTGTCACGAAAGAGCAACAAAAACGGTTCCCTGCAGGCTTGATCCCGCAACGGCAAAGTAATAATCTAACGCTGAAACACTTAACGGAAAGAGTGAAATGTTACGGAGGTTGCATAAAGCGTGAACAACCATCCTTCTTGGATAAATTAAGTTATGTTTCCTTGATATTTGATAATCAACATAAAATAGGTGTCGTCCTGGGATAATAGGCGACTGCAAGGGCCGTTAATACCCTGCTGAGAAAGTTGGCCATTGAGCGCACTAAAATGCCTATTATTCTTCACCTGGACTTCGCAAATGTGAAATCCTTAAAATGGGGTGATACGAGTGGTTACCCTGTTACGAGGCCGCAAATAATATATGATTCTGCAATCTGCATGAGGGCATATCAAACGAGACAATCAGTGCACGGTGGCGGGGTGGCATATATACTTGTCAGATATAATTAATATACCTGAATTACCAAATTACTAGATCGTTAACAAAATACATCAAAAAACATACAGATCGCAAAAAAACCTGAATAAATATATCTTAATAATATTCCCATTAAATTACAGATATTTATGCGGATTATGTTGGGAATATTAGAATGTCCTCGCGCGGGTTCTTCAAGTCATCGTAACTCAATATCTCAGTTAATGATTTTCTTATTTTATTAGAATTTCACATCTTTTTACGGTTCGAAGGAACGGAAGTTTGGCATGAAGATAAGTAAATTTCTCGCAAAGATAATCTTACCGAGGAGAAAGTATCAGACCAAAATTATCAGAAACATAATACTTAAGTTACGTTAGTATATGATTTAATATTATATATGTGAGTTACGAGAAATTGATTTTAAGAAATTAATAAAACGTTTATATAAATCATATGCCATGTTCATACGGCCAGACCACCATGATTCAAGAAAGTAAATTCAAAATATAATTCTGGAAAAACGGGGATTCAAGAAGATTTGATGAAAGGTAAGTTCATATTGCAGAGATCAAATGATCAAATGATTTCATTATTAAGAAAACAATAAAAAGTCACAGGAAAAAGTTGCTGAAAAATAATTGAACAAATGGCCCTTGGCCCATTTCATGGCGGCCACGCGTTATCAATTGAGGAGTTAATTAAATGTACATACACCATAAAAATTTGAATAAATTGAAATTCAGGTAGACATATGAAACGCGCATTAGTCCCCGGCCGCCCTAAAATAACTCGTAGCCCTGTAATTGAAAACGGAGAGTAATCAAAAACTGAAGTGGAAAAATATTTCCTCGGCTGCTTTATCAGATTAAGAAAAATAAATTATAGAGGGATATAATTTCTATTACCGAGAAAAGTGGGGCTTTAGAGGGAATTTCTGGCGTACGAGACTAGGTAATAATTCGATACCTCACAGTTACATAGTCTCTGTTATAATACGTTGAAGAATTATTAAATGAGGAAGTAATAATTTAATTGTAACATACAACGAACAAAAACAACAAAGATATAAAAGTTCACGGGTAAACATTAGATCGAGGAATAGGATTGAGGAAAAAACACATTAAAAACAATTTTTTAAAACAATTCTAATTTTATTTAATTTACAGTTCACACTTATACATAAGCGAAATACCATAAATTTTGACGACATGCCAAGTGGCACAAGTTTAGAAAAAGAGAAGAAAGACTAATAAGCCACCAGATGCTTCTGCCGTCCCGTGTTAATACAATGTATATGTGTAAGACCCCACGTTGGGGTACCCATGAAGCCCTAAGGGCTTTGAAATCATGAAATAATTAAGCTATTCAAACCATAAAATCAATTGAGATGTCAAAAAAAAATTAGGGAATGTGACCATACGACTTTATAGTGGTCCCATTGCCACTGCATCATCACTTCACACAAAAATCACAAAAAGCACTCATAACACGAATAAACAAATCATGAGCAGACACTCATTTCTTATTGACTCTCTGCCACAGACTTGGAGTTAGTGGCGCATCTCCTGCCTGTTCAGTCCATGTTCTGGTAAGTTTCACTCTCCGAGAAGCACTATCATATGCACTGCTGGGCCATTTAGAATTAAACCTTGGAGTGTCTGCTTCGGGTTCCGGTAGCTGGATCTACCGGTGCGCTCAGTGGATCTTGGTGGCGTTATTGACTCAGGAACAGTGGCTAGTGAAGGGTTGGATCCTGCTTCTTTCTCTCGACTGCACACGGTACCGTTGCTGATGTAGTGGTAGCGCTGGGGCTCAGTGCTGATTTTCTCCTTCAGCTGCATGACCAGTCCCTTCCTAACCTCCCGTTCTTCACTGGTCCTGTCTGGGAGATGTAGACCCTGCTGAATCGCGTTCCCGCAGTGATGAAGCACTCCTCAACACCATCGATGCTGCTTCGTTGCTGTGGAACAGCGCTTTCACCGGTCTCACAGATCCTGCTTTGACTGCTCCGACGATAACAATCACTCACGGTAGGGTTTCCTGTCGTACTGCAAACGCCGAGCATCTCCTCCACCCCTGTCCTTCAGCACCTCACCTGCGTTTTCCTCCAGACCAAACACCATCACTCCCTTCCTACGGTCATCATCGGATACAGCGGACTTTACTGCGGCTTTCAGCTCCTTTGTCGTGATCTTCTCATTGCATCCCTGCTTCACAACATCGCTAAAACTCCTGATCTCACTTTTCACCGTCTTCTGCACAGCTTCAACCTGTTCATTCCTGCTCTGTAACACGTCATCTTGCAGCCTCAGCAGGGTTTTTTGGTTCTGCAGCTGATCCTTCTTTAACTGCTCAACATGAACTGCTGCTGATCTCAGAATGTCTTTGCTCTTCACGAGAACTTTGGCAGCTGATAGTACCAAACTTGATAGAGTTCCTTTATCACACTTCATCACGGTAGCCTTGTTGACCTCTCCCCACTGAGCTCCAAACGTAGTACTGAAAGCTGCTTCGACTTCATTCTCTACATCGTACAACATTTCCAGTGAGAATTCCATATCCAATGAGGAGTGATGTTCAGTACTTTATGAACAACACCATCTTCCTATATTACACATGATTGGCTTAGATTAGTAGATTATTATATGCAGCACTTATAGTAACCCCAAAATGAACCTGATTTATATTCCTACCGGAACCGAAATTTCAAACACAAGGAAATACCTTCCACGAAATAACTTGACTATCTCGAAGATCGCAGACGTTATATTTAAACGACAAAATTTCGTAAGAAAACCAAAAATGATCCCTCCCTCACGCATGAATGCGCCTATATAAATACATCCTATATATAATAGATATAAGATTATATATATATATTTATATATATACCGCTGCTTTGGTATTATATATATATTATATTAACACAATATATAATAACTCAAGTACGGGTGTGTCTAGTAGATACTATTCCTATATTTATACCTGCCTCTGACGCGTGAACCATATGTTGCACAATATAAGTGTGATATATATACATATATTATATATTTATATATATAGGAGAGTTGCTGCTGCTGCTACGACTGCTCCATATAGCTCTCTCTCTCCCTCTCTGCCGCCATCATAATAATATATATGAGGTATATATAATGCGCGTAGTGCTCGCAGCCTTGTTATATAGCGCGGGAGACACAGTAAGAATCACATAAAATTTATATACCCCTCTCGAGTAGCTTTGTCAACGAAATGTTGCAAAGTGACGTGCTCCCCGGGAACGCAGGTCCTTATATGGGGTGGTCATACTATGTCACGGTCTATTACGAGATATTCTGATGGGAGGGTCTCTCCGCTGAACTCCAGTTATAGCAGTGGGGCGGGGTGTTGTGCAATGTGGAGAGGGTCAGTATTCACGCGACCAGCGCGGGGTGTGACTGACAGGATTTGATGTCGACGGCGTCTTAGTTTTCCCACCGGTCCATTTGACATTGACTAATCAGCGTCCGAGTTGATTGCAAACTCGTTCGCTGATTGGTCAATGTCTTGAAGATTTCGTGATCCTATGGGTAAGCTAATAATATGCCGCCGAGTATAGTGCGCCGTAACACACTGCGAGAATGGGAAATTTCCACGAGACGCTGAAATTGCAAGAATTGCAGGAATGAATCCTCTAACTGTGCTCCGAGATTCGAAAAGGAGGATATAAAAACAGTATCGAAGTCAATCAGTAACCCTGCCACACACCATAACTTACGGGAAATTTTTATGCGGAAATTAGTAGTGGGGGTACAAAACTATGGGGGTTTCCGCGTGAAACACGATTTTTTGTGTAAAAATCCCCAAATTTCGTTCAACATAAATCATACAATATAAACCATAATACTAGGGCGTTCGGAAATGATTGTCACTACAGGCATAAAATGAAAAATATGACCAAATATGTCAAAATTTCGACATATTCGAGTACAAGGGTATCTATCAGACTGAATTGCAAATTTTCAGTGTTAACGAAGATTTTTGAGTGGGTCATCTAGCTTGTTTTTGATTGTTTTCAGGTGCTCACTGTATGGCTAATTCTACCTGATTCTACATCTCCTAGGTCATGTTTTTATGGTCCGATTTCACTATTCAGGACATATTCAGGGCGTTCAGGTCCAAAACTAAAGAATAGGATGATTGGTTGACATCCGGGGCAAATTTCTGTTCAATTTAACCCTGCATGATTGATAAGGAGTAGAGCTAAAAAGTGGCAAATTTAACATTTCAGTAACCGATAATGCAGTACACAGCTAGCACACACGTTTCGAAGTTAAGAAAATTAGTCAAAATCTTAAAAATGGTTGTCTCGTGTACGGAAGGGTCTGAACTAGTAGCCTAACACGATAACCGAACGTTTCAAGTAATTTAAATGTCATATTTCTGGGCAATTGCCAGAGAAAAAGTTGCAACTGCCCTATCTGGGGCATATCCTTTTTGGGGTCAAAGCACCCCCTTAGGAATATTTCGACTCGACGAAAAACAGTCCATTTGTTCCAGTAAGCATCCACGTGTGCTGCAACAGTCCCATTTTGATTATCTCACACTTCTTGGGTCCGTTGATAGCGCGTTTTCTTTGACAAAGAAATTTGTGGTCAGTTTCGTACAGCGGAGCAAATAATTAGAAATTTGAATCTGCTGTAGAATGGGCTAAGAAAACTTAGTTATCGGTAAAACCCGATTATCTTAATCCAAAAATGTCTGAAAAAAACGAATATCACAACAAAAAGTCACCCCCGGCAGCCGTTTCTCCAGAAAGTTGCAAGTGACAATCTTTTCCGAACGCACTATTATAAATCGTAACCTCATCAATCTTAACCTATAAATCGTAACCTCATAAATCTTAACCTATATAAACCTGACTGTGAAAATCTATACTGAGGGTATCTACGTGAACATTTTACTCTTTTACTCTTCAGTCTCAAATAGACGTTGGGCTGTAATAACTGTCTCACTGTGTAGGTTTTACGAAAATGACGTAATAAGGGGGGGGGGGTCAAACGAGAGGGGGTGAATTTGAATCCATGGTTTAGAATACTTGGTTTTAAAACTCTGACAAAAATTATGAATTTTGATTTGTTTCCTATGGAAATTTTCAAAATGTCTTAACGAGTAGGTTGTTTAATAACAGCTGGCTCCCAATGTTATGGAAATCCAAAAACTGCAATTGTCTCCCCTCCCCTCGCCTATTTGAGACTGAAGAGTACCTCATTTGTACATAATGCGGCAATAAATTTAGGCTCACTTTAATTATGCGATTTACTCAGAAAAAATATGCGATCTTAACTTTCAGTGAAATTCCATGGGGAGCAGTCGATCTGGTGTGAAGTGTCAAGAACTAATTGAAAAAGGAAATTTGACCGATAAAACGACTTCCTGAGCCATGACTGAATATGAACAAACAGACGACCATATTATCACAATAAAAGGCGTGTTGCAACATTATTACCCCAAGAAAGAAGTTCACAATTGCGGTTTACATACCATGGCCTCTTCCCTCAATATAAGCTCAAAATTGATTCTACTTTTGTTTTAAAATCTACGTAATCTAGTAATGTTATGTAGTAAATCTACATAAAATATCAATAGGCAATAAATATAATGTAACATCTACTTCCCCCTGGAATATACATGAAGGATGAATAAAAAGTAACTAAAACTGGCGAAAACCGCTTTGGCTTGCCTATCATAAATTGATAAAAATTGATTTCAGAAAAAAACGGTTATTATAATTTAGATTTGAAAAGTTTAAGCTTTGTACCATTTAGTATTCATGGTCAGAAAGTCGCCGATAACAAAGTCGCCGATAACAAACCATAATTTATACTATTATAAGGTAGGTACCTCCTCTTTAAACGAACAAAGATAGCAATCAAAATACTGATATATTAGAAAAAATCAGGCTATTGCAATATTCACGCGGAGCTTTATATATTATTACGTCCGGTGATTATATTTCGAAAGGGAATCAAATTCAAAGACACCGTGTTAAGTACTAGGCAGCGTGTGTATACAGGAGAGAGAATATATTGTTAACGGAGCGCGAGGGAAGGAGACGACGTGACGTCATACGCTCCGCACGGTCAACTCTTGTCGTGACGTCACTATAAAGTGTCTGCTCCTTCCCCCGGACATGTAATTCAATTTTCATGATCCAGTGTACGCATTATATGCTCCATTCCGGTACATACACATCCTAATGTAATATTGCGATAAAACTCGTACACACACTCGTAGGGTGATTGTATCGGGTAATTTAAGTAATTGCCACAGCCAGTCTGATGTCTTAATTGATTACTTTAATTAACTATCAGAAATGAATGAAAAAAAACAAAAAAACGGCCGGTACCTACTTCTACTGGCTATAATTGAGCAAGCAATTAGCAAAGCAAAGTGGTGTCAGGAGTAAAATGGTGTCAGAAGTAAAGTGGTGTCAGAAGTAAAGTGGTGTCAGAAGTAAAGTGGTGTCAGAAGAAAAGTGGTGTCAGAAGAAAAGTGGTGTCAGAAGTAAAGTGGTGTCAGAAGTAAAGTGGTGTCAGGAGTAAAGTGGTGTCAGGAGTAAAGTTGTGTCAGAAGTAAGGAAGTAAAGTGGTGTCGGAAGTAAAGTGGTGTCAGAAGTAAAGTGGTGTCAGAAGTAATGTGGTGTCAGAAGTAAAGTGGCGTCAGAAGTAAAGTTGTGTCAAAAGTAAAGTGGTGTCAGATGTAAAGTGGTGTCATAAAAAAGTGGTGTCAGAAGTTAAGTTGAGTCAGAAGTAAGGTGGTGTCAGAAGTGAAGTGGTGTCAGAAGTAAAGTGGTGTCAGAAGTAAAGTAGAGTCAAAAGGAAAGTGGTGTCAGGAGTAAAGTGGTGTCAGAAGTAAGGTGGTGTCAGAAGTGAAGTGGTGTCAGAAGAACGAATAGAGACTTTCACTGAAACATTCTAATGAATTCTGAACGAGTAGAGTAGGTACGAAGCTAACAATTATAGATTGACAGAGAATTCTAGATAAATATTTTGATTTAGACTGAGAGGTTATGTAAGGAACTGCATTACCTAAGAACTCTCAGAAGGCAGAATTATTCTCTAGAACCCTCTCAGAAAATTACTTTGGAACCTACTTCTTCGTAATATTTCAGGGATAGAATTCAAAAGTCTCTATCATTTAATTTAGGTACATTGGCGCCACTCAAAGATGCAACTGAACATTAATTATGTTGAATGCTTCTAAAACTAGAAACTTAAATCAAAGCGTTTGATTGTTTTTCGAAAGTGCGCTTCGTCAAATAGTATAATTGTCAAATATTCTCAATAACGCTGTGATAAGTGCGTGCTGCAAGTTTCTGCAAGACCTGTCAAAATTATTCCGGGCCCGCACTCCATATTGATTTTAGTCCGGTTATAAAATTATTAAATTTACTATAAATATCAACCTCATATAAATATCACTCATTTAAAAGCAGGGTGTGCTAAATGCTATATGTCAGACGTTATGCAGACGATTACAGGGTGATTTGAGCATAATATAAACATTCATTTTACTCAGTAGCGCTTCACAGCAACACCGACTACTGCTCTTACTTTAAATTATACCTCATATCGTATTATTGTTTTTTATTGTTACCCAATAACTTAAATTGGGTGGCACTCAGAGGTTTTCTTATACAGGCTATATTCTATAGAACGGTCGAACTTCCATAAGCATTTCATGAGATACTGATATTAGATATAGATACCTACTTAGATATATTTATGCAACTTTCTTCAACAAACACTATCGTTAAATCATGCAGCAGGTCATTAAATCGAGTGATAAGACTGTTATTAACAAAGTTGTTAAATACATATTTTATCAAAAATACGGCAAAAATACGATACATATTTTTTGGTAGACACTGCCGTATTTTTTCGTTTTAAATTTTGAAATTTCGCGCTAATTTTTTCACGTTTTTTATTCAAAATTTGTATTTTGTAAAAAAAGTACGAGTTTTTTCTTCAGACGCAAATACATATACGTATTTCCTGAAAATTTTTGCTCATATCAGAAAGGAAGGGAAGTTGGCATCACAGGTCTGTGCACAGAACCTAAACTGTGTAAAAGATGACAGAGATAACTTCATACCTATTACCTTACGAGACATATCTAAAAGGTTTAAGGTACGAAATTTGGGGCTTTTTTCGAAAAAAATCTCAATATTTTCGAACCCCCAAAATTTCGATCCCCGGAATTATTCTCCCATGTTATTTTGTCTTGTAAGGTACCTGTGTTTAGACAATGTATTTAGTAACCCTTTACGCATTGTGTAGTTGCTCACAATAATTTGCTATGAACTTAGAAAGCGTAACAATTTATTACGCTGAGCATGGGACGAAGCAAAACTACTTATTACGCACGATAGTGGCGCCAGTAATACATACCCTACGAAATGAATTTACATGGAACAATAATTCTGGGGTCGAAAATTCGGGGGTAAGAAATCTGGGGATATTTTTGGGAATATTACGCATGATAACGTATAATGATGACGTCATTTTGCAATCTTGCAAAATGACGAAATTATTGGGATTTTTTCGAAAATCCCCAAATTTCGTACCTTATAAATTTGTCTCGTAAGGTATTATATAAACGAAGATATGTGATTGTTTTGAAAAGGCCCACATTCAGTTTGATTAATTAATTCGTAATTAAAGTATAAACTTTTCGGTTAAAACCTCGGCCTCGGTCCTAATGCGATACTAGACACTCGGGGCTTCGGACGGCTGCGGCCACTCATATGCAGAGTCACTGTTTACACAATCTACTCGTTATCTACTCGTTATCTAATCTAATCGTTATCTACTCGTTACTAAACTCTTCCCATAGTATTTAATCTTTGCTGACTTATTGATTCGTCCACTTCAAAGCATTTTCAGCTGCCACATTTGACCTAAAACACGGTTGAAAAGGTGCTATTCATGGGCAACATGGCCGGGCTGTGATTTTACTGGTTGTCATATGAAGGGTTGGTAAGGACAATTGCAGCCGCAGATTGCAGAAGAATACGACTCGAGTTCGTGAAGCGGTAGCACGATCGAAACTAAACCGATTAGAATTTAATACACATATAAATCCTAGTTATAAAGTTATAATTCAGTTCTGCGTTAGTCTGAACGCTGACGATTAAGAATAAAATGAAAACTAAAACCATTTCCCTGCACTCGCAGATTAAAAAGAAGCCCACAGAGAACTATGCGAGGGAAGAGATTTTCACTCCCATATCTATAAAGAAGACTGCAAAACGACATATGTGCAGCAGCAGCTTATACTGCCGCCGAGTCACAGGACCAAAACGCCAGAATAGCGAGCTGCTGCTGCAGCAGTCGTAGCAACTCGAGGAACTGAATTAAACCTCTAGATACACCGCATTATATATAATAAAGTGCAAGGAAGTTAGGGGTGCGTGGGCGGCCTGCATCGTGAGAGGGAGAGAGAGGGAGGGAGAGAGTATAGACGATCCCTCCCTCTCTCATACATACACACACATATATAATGCCAAGAGGAGGGGGCGTCGAACTGGGTGTGGCGGAGGCTTGTCAGGGGGTGTTGTGTCAGGTGTTCGGTGTTTATAAATGGGCGGAGAGAATAATAAATAGAGGAATGAGTATACAGGTATTTGGAAGTTTGTGTTTATGGGTGGGTGATTTGTAGGTTTTTTCTTGAATGATTTTGGAAGTGGAGCTTTTTTGATTAAACTTAAAAACTTTTCGTTATTCAATTATTCGAAAGACTTGCTAAAACACTGCGTGGGTGTTTGGAAAGTCAAATTAATTGAACTGCCGCAAATTCAAGATATTTATAGCCTCATTTCCGAGCTATAATGTGAGAGGAAAATCCTCGCCGACGGGTGGGGACATTTGCAGTGGAGACATTTGCAAACTCTCCGGGCGGCGAAAGGTGCACACGACGAATGGTCGGGAAAACCCCAAGTACAAGTCATCCAGTCTCCATGATTCTCGCTGATTTGGTCCAATACCATTCGGCATTGTATTATGAAAACAATATAGCAGTTGTCATGGACAATGGCTATCCACTCAAGGAAGGCATCTGTACAATTTCATGCATATTAATATTTTTAATCAAAAATCCTGCTGAACTTACCAAATTTATGCACTAAGCTTGGTAATTGAAACTTGTATGAATAATTTCTAAATGTATATTATATCAGCCCTGTAAATTATCCACATAATTAGCAGTAGATATGAAGCTGATAATTAGCAATAGTAGTATGAAGAAACTAACCTCGTTAAGTCTGCTGAGCTGCGAGGACACTTGTCCGAGGAGCTCCAGCCCGCCAAGACTCCCCGGGTCAACATCCACAAACGCGTTCTCCAGGTGTCCCGGCGACATTATTGCTGGGAAAAGGTTAGGTTGTATGGTCTGGTTTAGCAGGTTTTTATTGACAGGTTTAGCGGGTTTTATTGTCTTGTTTAGCGGGTTTTATTGTCAGGTTTAGCGGGTTTTATTGTCAGGTTAAGCGGGTTTTATTGTCAGGTTTAGCGGGTTTTATTGTCAGGTTTAGTGGGTTTTATTGTCTGATTTATTGTCTTGTTTAGGTTTTATTGTCAGGTTGAAAATGGTTTCAGCGGGTTTAATTGTCTGGTTGATCAGTGAACAAGATATATAAATTCTCTCGGTTATATCGTTTAAACTTCATTCTCTTGAGTTCAATCTCTTGGCCTGGCGGGTTTTGTTGTAAGTTTTAGCGAGTTTATTGAGAGGTTTAGCAGGTTTTATTGTGAGGTTTAGCAGACCTTTTAGTGTCTTGTTTAGCGGGTTCATTGTCAAATTTAGATGTCAAAAATACTTAAATTTCATGTTATATAGGTACATTTTTAATCAAACGATAAAAATATCAAATTGATTTGCCGTTAAGATTGCTGCTAACAAAGATCAAAGACTGCAATTTGTGCATTCGATTCGGTTGCATTTGCCGTAAATCCAAATCGATTTGTAGTACCGCACCCTCAGGATTTCCCGTACCTGGTTTAGTGTCAGTGAGGTTTGGGGAGGGCTCCGGCGTATCTACCCTGGCTGTAGCATTCTCCCCTCCTCCTCCTCCTCCTCCTCTTCTGTCGTGCTCCAGGAGACGTTCAGCTGTCAGGGCACTGCTCTCAGACGAGGTGTGCTTCCGACGGAGGAAACCTAGTGGGGATGTTACTCGTCAAATCATCAGAGAACTCTTGAATTCTGGGAGTATTTCTGAAATTTGAGTTGAAAACCAGGAGTTCTAGGAGTATTCCTGAAATTCATCGTCACTTTTATGTGATTCATTACTTACAGTCAAGATTAAGATTAAAACCTGCATTGGCACGATATTTGTGGCTCTGCAATGTTGGATTATCTGTAAATTGCATCTACAAAATTTTTAGAATTCCTTTGATTTATTCAATATTTTGAATCTAAAACTGAGGTGGTAACGTCAAAGGTGGATTTCATAACTTATTTACGCAATAGCTGCCAGAGGCAATCCAAATTCGGATAAGAATTTTGGCTGACTGCATTATCAAACTGACGTCAAAAGAAAATCAAGGAATGGTCATCACCATTATGGTGAACAAAGCCAAATCAGGCAGCAACATACCGCTGATGAAGCTTCGCATGCCCTAATTTGGTAGAGAGGATGGCGAGCTGTTCCATTTAAATGGATGCGGGTACTTACCCCACAGCTTTATGATGTCAAAACGCAACGTCAAACGTTATAAGAGCAGGCAGAGCGGTGTGCCCTTATTCAGGAAAATGGGTTGCGTGCTAAAGTGGTAAGTGACGCAGTCAACATGACCATGCACCGTATTGGGGAACAAAGTCCTCACCGGTTACCTAATCGAGGAAATGCGAAAAATGCGTCACAAATCGATTTCGTCTGCAAAATCATCCGATAAAAGGTAAATGACTAAATGATGCGTTGGACGAATTTCCGGCATCCACGTGGAAGTTCGACAATCGAAATTCATAAGCGGAAATGATAAATACGTCATGACAGCTTCAGAAGTGCTAAGCGGACATGTCATGTCTAGTGTCTACCTCGTAATCCTAAAGCGGACGTCTTCCTTTTCAAAACGGCGGTCTGCTTTTGAATTATAAGGCAGACATATGTCTGCTTTTTTAATCGAAAGCGGAGTACGTGTCCACCATTGAGTGCCGAACTTCCTTCAGAATGCTCAAGATTTGGTCGTACAACCCTCATGGTAACTGTCCGAGAGTGGAAAAATAGCGGCAATATAGTTATGTGGAAAAAAGTTCTGAGGAAGTCATTAATTTGCGTGGCCGATCATAAAGTTTGACTTTTTCAGCTATATAAGCAAGTACTGCCCTAGTCGAGCTAGAGTTACGTTTATGGTATTATAAAAGAAGGAGGTTAAAGGAACTTCCTCCTCCTGATTTACAGCTTCCTCTTCAACCTATAATCATTGCAGTTGCTGCCGTGGGACTACATGTGAAGTCTTAACCAGGACGAGGGAAGTATTTTAGGGGTGGTTATATTAAGTACTATTATATTAAGTGCGAACTGCTAAATCGCTCAAAATCTCGAATAGTAACGCCCTAATCCCTATTTTGGTGTTGTTGAGGCTCAATTTGAATATTGATTGTATTGCTGAGTCATTTGCTTAAAAGGAAGGGGATTATAATTTTATAAAATTAATGACTAAACAGTTGTGTGAAGTCAGGCTAAACTACAAGTTCTCACCTAGTAGTTTAGCCTCAAATATTAACGCCCTAATCCCTATTTTGGTGATGTGGAGGCTCACAATTATCGCTGAGTCATTTGCATATCAAAAAGTTAAAAGGGAAAGAGACTATAATTCTATAAAATTAATGACTAAACAGTTGTGTGAAGTCAGGCTAAACGACAAGCACTCACCAAGAGAATGTTTGATGGGTTGCGGAGCAATGATGCTCTGAGTAGTCACATCGAAAGCGATGGATCTGGCTTGCAGGAAGGGTGAGGAAGGAGTGAGCTGGAAGCTGGAAGATGTCTGTTGTTGTTGTTGCTGTTGCTGGTGGAGGTTATGTTGCTGTTCGATCAGAACCTTGCTTGATGAGAAGCTGTGTTGAGGGGAGGGAGAGGGCTCTCCAGCACTATTTGCAGTGACAGCAGCGGTGGCAGCTGCTTGTTGCTGGCCTTGGACTGATGCCATGTGGGACAGGTACTGAAACAAGGGGAGTTAGAATTGGACTGATGCCATGTGGGACAGGTACTGAAACAGGGCGTCTCAAATCTAATGAAGGTGCAATTTTTATCTTTATTATGGTGACAGGTGACAGGATTCGAATTATTCTACCACTTATCATTAATTACACTGAGCAGACAAATTGGGCCCGGAAACAAAACAGGAACCCTTTTAGCACACCCCACCGGTCCTCCTCACCTGAGAGAGTTGGGAGCTGTCCTTGAGGTTCTTGAGGTACTTGACCTGTTCCTCGACAAGGAGTTTGTTGCTGGCCCCTCTCCAATCCGGGGACCGGTATGGCTTGAAGGGACCTCCCTCCGATCCAATGCTCCTCCTGCATATCAGCGGGCTAGTGATGCTGCCCGCGGGGGATCTGAACGAAAGAGGGAGTATAAGTAGTAAGTAAGCAGAATATAAAATATTATCCCGAATAGTGGGCAGTCGAGTGAGCTGTCTCTTAAATTCCTCGTCTTAAATCGTCCAAATCTTGGAATTAGGTATCTAACTCTTTCAGTGGACGAAATGAGACAAGTTTTCTATCGACCTATCGTTATAGCACCAAAAAGAAGGAACAGAACCAGTAGTTACTCTTAAACTCAGGAGTATTCGATCTGATGATTTGCCTACCTCTGCCTTAAGTAGTTAGTATCTGATCTGCCTACCTCTACCTTAAATAGTTAGTATCTGATCTGCCTACCTCTACCTTAAAGTAGTTAGTATCTGATCTGCCTACCTCTACCTTAAAATAGTTAGTATCTGATCTGCCTACCTCTACCTTAAAATAGTTAGTATCTGATCTGCCTACCTCTGCCTTAAAATAGTTAGTATCTGATCTGCCTACCTCTGCCTTAAAATAGTTTGTATCAGCTGATCTGTCTAGCCTTTAAAAAGAAGTTACTATCTGATCTGCCTACCTGAAGTACTCTGTGGAGGGTGCGGGGGAGTCGGGCGGGTGCCAGGAGGACGGAGTCTTGAAGGAAGAGGGGGAGGAGGGAGACTGCTGGGGAACCGGCGACCAGTCTGAACCTTCAGAGATCCTCCTTCGCGGCGACTCTACAACGGACAACAGATAAGTCAGATTGTAAAGCAGTCAGTGCAGTGTGATTTTAGGTGCGTCAGATTGCAAAGCAGGGTAAAGCTTGGCGTGATTTTAGTGCAACAGAGGAATGAATATTGACGGCGGAAAGGAGAAAAAATTGCCGAATTAATGAGACATTATTATCGTCATTAAAGGGAGTTTGTTAGTGTTAAAACAAGTTTCCATGACTGGCAAGGGCACAGGTTGTTTATGAATGATTAATCGAATCGGTAATATAAATTAAAAGCACCCATGAAATCAAACGTATTTCTTCACGCTGCTGGCTTTCAATGAACGATCGATGAGAAAAGATAATGACAAAATTGAAAACCCTAAAATAATTATCGCTCCGTAACACTGCTGATTTTAGAAAGGGGGTACATCGTATCCAGTCCAGATACTTGGCCTTTGATTAACAAACATGAATCAAACCAGGTACGAAAACGAGGAGTTAAAATTAGAGTCGGACCCCCCACACAAACTTTAAAATGTCACGTGTTGAAAAGATAAGGGCAATCACGTGACCCAGGTTTTGCAGAAGAGATTTACATTCTGCAGCAGAGAAGATGGCATTAAAAAATAAGCGGCATTATTTTTGATAAACGTGCGCGCAGCAGTATGGTTAACGGATATCAAAACAGACCAGAAAAGCATTCCACAATTTAAGTGATCCTGGTATGTTATGATTTGGCTAACAAAACGTATAAAGCATTGCTCTTACACATAAAGCGTTTGCCTTAGGCATAAGGCAAAGTCCTTATGTATAAGGCATTTTCCTTAAGCATAAAGCAAAACCCTTATAACCATAAGAGATTCCCTAGTTATGCATACCACCCATTGTATCGCTGAGTCATTTGCTTAAAAGGAAAGAGATTATAATTCTATAAATTTAATGACTAAACAGTTGTGTGAAGTCAGGCTAAACTACAAGTACTCACCTAGAAGTTTAGCCTCAAATATTAACGCCCTAATCCCTATTTTGGTGATGCGGAGGCTCACAATTATCGCTGAGTCATTTGCATATCAAAAAGTTAAAAGGGAAAAAGATTATAATTCTATAAAATTAATGACTAAACAGTTGTGTGAAGTCAGGCTAAACTAGAAGTACTCACCAAGAGAATGTTTGATGGGTTGCGGAGCAATGATGCTCTGAGTAGTCACATCGAAAGCGATGGATCTGGCTTGCAGGAAGGGTGAGGAAGGAGTCAGCTGGAAGCTGGAAGATGTCTGTTGTTGTTGTTGCTGTTGCTGTTGGTGGAGGTTATGTTGCTGTTCGATCAGAACCTTGCTTGATGAGAAGCTGTGTTGAGGGGAGGGAGAGGGCTCTCCAGCACTATTTGCAGTGACAGCTGCTGTCGCAGCTGCTTGTTGCTGGCCTTGGACTGATGCCATGTGAGACAGATACTGAAACAAGGGGAGTTAGAATTAGACTGATGCCATGTGGGACAGATACTGAAACAGGGGGAGTTAGAATTGGACTGATGCCATGTGGGACAAGTAATGAAACAGGGGGAGTTAGAATTGGACTGATGCCATGTGGGACAGATACTGAAACAGTGGGAGTTAGAATTGGACTGATGCCATGTGGGACAGATACTGAAACAGTGGGAGTTAAAATTGGACTGATGCCATGACGTGGAACAGGTACTGAAACAGAGGGAGTTAGAATTGGACTGATGCCATGTGAGACAGATACTGAAACAGGGGGAGTTAGAATTGGACTGATGCCATGTGGGACAAGTAATGAAACAGGGGGAGTTAGAATTGGACTGATGCCATGTGGGACAGACACTGAAACAGGGGGAGTTAGAATTGGACTGATGCCATGTGGGACAGATACTGAACAGGGGAGTTAGAATTGGACTGATGCCATGTGGGACAGATACTGAAACAGGGGAGTTAGAATTGGACTGATGCCATGTGGGACAGAATATACTGAAACAAGGGGAGTTACAATTGGACTGATGCCATGTGGGACAGATACTGAAACAGGTGAAAGGATTCATATTAACTCTAATCATTCATTAAACTGAGCGGAAAATTGGCGGATGTACAACAGGGATCCTTTCAGCATACCCCACCGGCCTTCTCACCTGAGAGAGTTGGGAGCTGTCTTTGAGGTTCTTGAGGTACTTGACCTGTTCCTCGACCAGGAGTTTGTTGCTGGCCCCTCTCCAGTCCGGAGACCGGTATGGCTTGAAGGGACCACCCTCCGATCCAATGCTCCTCCTGCATATCAGCGGACTGGTGATGCTGCCCGCGGGGGATCTGAGAAAGGGAGGGGATATAAGTAAGTACAGGATCAAACATAATCCCGAATAATGTGGGCAGTCGAGTGAGCTGTCTCCTAAATTCCTCGTCTTAAATCGTCCAAAACTTGGAAGTAAGTATCTTACTATTTAACTCTTTCAGTTGATGGAAAGAGACAGATTCTATCGTTATACCACCAAAAAGAAGAAAAAGAACCAGCAGTTACTCTTAAAGCAGAATTTTTCGAAGAGATAATCTGCCTAAAACGAGCAGTCACTCTGAAAGCAGAAGTATTCGATCTGCTGATCTGCCTACCTCTCCCTTAAGTTAGTTAGTATCTGATCTGCTTACCTGAAGTACTCTGTTGAAGGTGCGGGGGAGTCGGGCGGGTGCCAGGAGGACGGAGTCTTGAAGGAAGAGGGGGAGGAGGGGGACTGCTGGGGAACCGGCGACCAGTCCGAACCTTCAGAGATCCTCCTTCGCGGCGACTCTACAACAAACAATGGATAAGTCAGATTGCAAAGCAGTCAGTGCAGTGTGATTTTAGGTAGGTCACATTGCAAAGCAGGGTAAAGCTTGGCGTGATTTTAGTGCAGCACAGAGGAATGAACATTGACGGCGAAAAGAGAAAAAAATTGCCGAATTAATGAGACATTATTATCGTCATTAAAGGGAGTTTGTTAGTGTTAAAACAAGTTTCCATGACTGGCAAGGGCACAGGCTGTATATATGAATGATTAATCGAATCGGTAATATAAATTTAAAGCACCCATGAAATCAAACGTATTTCTTCACGCTGCTGGCTTTCAATGAACGATCGATGAGAAAAGATAATGACAAAATTGAAAACCCTTAAATAATTATCGCTCCGTAACACTGCTGATTTTAGGAAGGGGGTACATCGTATCCAGGCCAGATATTTGGCCTTTGGTTTACAAACATGAATCAAACCAGGTACGAAAACGAGGAGTTAAAATTAGAGTCGGACCCCCCACACGAACTTTAAAATGTCACGTGTTAAAAAGATAAGGACGATCACGTGACCAAGGTTTTGCAGAGGAAATTTTCATTCTGCAGCAGAGAAGATGGTATTAAAAAATAAGCGGCATTATTTTTGATAAAAGTGCGCGCAGCAGTATGGTTAACGGATATCATATTATCCTAGTATACATAGAGCCCCCATTGGTGTCTATATGACATAGAACCATGCCTGATCGGGTTCAAATAGGTTTTTGACCCTCACCCTTCAGGCTGAGGGTCTAAACGGAATACATCCCTTGAGCTGCGCCCTTGGGAAGAATCACAAAATTGACCCCATATAAGCGGGCTATTTTAATCTACAAACTACAGTCCAGAAGTGCTGAAGTTTGTTCCCTGCATATCTCAGGGTTAGAAAAGGCAAACAAATAATGAACCATCTCAACGCCTACCTAGGCTGGAAGGCGGGAGCAGGTGCTCGTTCTCGATGTGTTTCTGAAGGAGCACGGCGTTGCTGAACCGGCGGTTGCAACTCTCTATGTTGCAGATGTAGTGCTCCGAGTTCGGCCAGTGGTGCAGCATGTGCGTTTGTCTGGGGGATGAGAGCGGGTTATGAACGGGTTATAAACGGGTTATAAACGGGTTCCAAACGGGTTTTGTGGAAGATAAAATATTAGATCACAAGGAATGGATTGCTAAAAACTGTGAATAGAAGTGGCTGGAACAAATTGATATTCAGATGCATCTAAATTATTCTACTGTACATTCTACAATACTATACATTCTACAATACATTCTACAATACATTCTACTATAGATTTCACTATAAACTCTACTATACACAATACATTCTACACTCCCCCAACTCACAGCAGCTCCTTCTTGGTGAACGTCTCAGGGCAGATGGGGCAGGCATGCTTGTGACAATGCTGGTGGATGATCAGCTGGGCCTGGGAACCGCATATCTTGTTACACACGTTACACACGAAGTGAGCATCCAGCTTCCCACTCACATCTGAAGTTTATAGGAGGTTAGTTGAAACTTGTAAGTAAATGACGTTTATTAGTTTTTAAATGACGTTTATTAGTTTTAGATGCAGTTAAAAGTAAAACTAAGTGTTCCTACGGTTTATAAGGTTCATCATGAGGGAAGAGGGGGTTAGGACAGGCACTAAGGTGTCTAGGTGGATTGTTGAAAGTTGTTGATTTATTTGTAGTTTTACCTTGCATGGAACAAAATTTGGGGATTTTACGAAAAAATCTCCATATTTCAGCA
Source organism: Beroe forskalii (assembly GCA_011033025.1). NCBI lineage: Eukaryota > Metazoa > Ctenophora > Nuda > Beroida > Beroidae > Beroe > Beroe forskalii. The sequence continues at coordinate 127,578 of WFMF01000001.1, read as the reverse complement.
CCTCAAATTGAAGCTACTATAAAAATACGTTAACATTTTTATATTTTGGGTAATATTGAAAAAAATTTAGTCTCATATTTTCAAAACCCCAAATTTCTATCCCCAGAATTATTATCCCACATAAATAGGGCCTCGACCTACACCTCAAGGTACTTTTGACCAAGCAATATTTGTATCTCCGATTGACATAATGCGATTTATTTTATTTTTAATCAAATCACTGCAAAGGACGATTCTCCGAAATTTTACTCATATAATCAATTGATCAAGCCAATGAACTTGTTCGTAGTTGCACAGTCGGATCAAGGTGAAATTAACCAGATGCACCTTTCCTGAGAGTTTTAATCAATTTAAATCAGGGGCGTAACATATTAACATACTAAAATAAAGTTTTCATGAAGGCTACTGGTTACTAAACCCCGCTCGGAAAAGAAAAAGATCAATATGTCATCAACTCACTACATTGCGCTTTGATAATGACGTCATCTTAAACGCCTACTTATACGCTGTAAGCATAATATGAGATCGATTTCATGCTAGCTTTAATTTTCTTCGAATAAAATGCCTATATCAAAATTAAAGTCTTTCCAGTCAGCCCCATATAGCTGATATAAGGGTATGCGACTCTAATAAACTAACCTTAGAGGTAATCAGGGCGGGGTTTATAAGGGGTATAAAAGCAACATGGTAGTGCCCTAAACGAGTAAATGAACGAAAGTTTCAAAGGTGTGTTAAAAGTTTAAATCACGGAGCCAAGTGTTGAGAAATAGAAGAAACACTCCCAAATCAAAGCATTGCCTTATAAAAGCATTTTCACGAATTTAGAAGCACGATAGAGCACCGTTTAAACGTTTATATTGGTTTTGGTGTGCACTGGACAAGCCATGAGTTATATTGTTTACCCTCGTTTTCTTTAAATTTGCTCCTTCAAGGTCAAAATAGCTTATAAGTGCTTAACCTTGCAACATATTAAATAATCTCTGAAGAAGTTAACTGTTATAGTAACGGGCGTGCAATGAAGTGAAAACAGTTATATAAAGCTCTATAACTTGGCTTTTTTCTTTATAAAAATTTAAGGAAATCATAGGCATGGGTTTTTACACCAAGAATTTCGGAAGTGTCTAGCTCAAAAATGCTCGAGTTTCCAACAAAACTGGTTTTTGTTGAAAACACGGGTGATGGAAAAAATTCATCACCCATATCAAAATTTCCTTGTGTCCAATCAATCACAAGCCGAGTTATAATCGAGCTTTACTTTTGTAATTTGTACTCTCTTTGTACACCAAGAATTTGTTCTTGTTCAGTTGATTAATCTATAAATTATTTGAATCAATGAACTACTCAACCAGATTACTAATTAAATACTTAATCACTAAATTACTTAATTACTTAATTACTGACCTGAGCTGGGACTCCACATGTGGGATAGAATAATTGGAAAATTAGTGTCGACAACCATTTGTAAAACTCAAATTTGAAATATCTGTTAAAATCTGTACAGAAAAAGATCAATTCATAACAAATATGCGAAATATCATAATTATTTTGAATTGCATAATTATAAAGTTAATATTAATTGAACTTATAAAGGGCTCAAATGGAGGGAACGGACAAACCATTTTACTTTTAGTAACCATTATCAGATGCTTATTCAAAGTAAATTGTAATAACTATCAAACAAAAGCAAAACAAGTAGTACATAGGTAGTAATTAATTTATCATACGCATGTTGCACATGGCTCACAGAAATCGGTGATTTCCATAATATGTTAAGTACACATTATAGTGTAGGTACGACAAAACAAAATTGCTATGTCGTTCAGGTTGAAGGACAAACGAACCTTGCGTCAACTTAACTTATCAACCTATATAATAAGTCAAGATATTGGATCGTAGCTATACCCATTCCTCGAACAATGATTCATCTTTAATTCTCGACATTTCGTTGGAAAACAAACTACAAAGAAATATAACGCTCGACGCCAACGTTCAGGAATTTCGCGTGCAGAATGCAAAATGCCAAAGTCTGAGAAACACTGAAAAGTGCCATGATTCCTCTCATGATCGTTACACTCCGTGAAATGCAAGAAGATGGGCGGCCAGAACATCTGCAGTTCGTGGTGTCCAAGGTGAATTTGGCGGGAATCCAAACCTCGTGCAGCATTTTGTAACAAATTCTTAATGAAATTAGATATGAAGAGCGCGGCCCGGTGCGATGCTCCTTAGCCTCCCCCTACTGAGGGGATGCCAGGAGAAGTAGGCGGTGTGACGTCATCAACTCCCCATTTTAAAGCCTGATAATGACGTCATATTCACCAGCGTGACCTCTGTGCGTGACCGCTCCCGGCCTCCCACTCCTCTAGCCTTCCCAGAGTTAGTTCTGGATGATTTCGAATAAATCGAATTAAAGCTGCACACCAGGTTGTACAGGTGTTTGAAGAGTGATGTCAATATCACACTTTAAAATGGTAAATTGACAAGGACTAACCCGCCTGCTACCCAGTCACAGCATGTCGTTTTCATTGCAGAATACGTTGTCAGATCTCGCTAGATATATTATGTAATTCGATTTCTGAGTCATGCGGGGGCACTGGGCAGGTTCTGCAAACTGCACAAAGCAACGAGACTGGGGAGCGTTAGTGACGTCATTATCAGGGCTCAAAGTGGGGAAATGGTGACGATGGCTGGTCAGCTGTTTGCGCAGGACCAACTAATACCCCTCTCCCGCTCAAATCTAATAGCTCTGCATACAAAATACGTGGAACATCGACCTATCTTCTGGTGAATGAATGAAATCATCAAATTCAGGGGGTTAGATCATCGGATTACGTATATATTGTGCATTTTTAACATATTTTTTAAATTCTTCGGAAATTGGAGTCTGGTATATTTTTATAGTCAAAGGAATCTCAGATATGATCATGAGATTTAGCTGAATTAACTATTCTATAATTAGAACAACTGCACAAGCACACGTACATGTGGACGTTGGAGGCAGTTATCAGGGAAATATTTAGGGAAATGGCTGTGGAACTGGGGCAAAAAGTCGCACTTGGTCAGACATAAGAGGGTCGTGAAGATGAAGTGCCATTCATTGTTTCGTAAATATAAATAAGTGACAATAACGTATTCATTCGCCAAAAATAATTTACAAAGCCGTCAAAATCCACGGAAATAGAATTTACAAAAATTCTCCAAAGAATGTGAAACTAAACCAATTTTAGGGGAAATGAATTCATCCCATTGCGAGGCAGCGGTCGCCTGGCCTCTGCAGCCATGACTTATATCAAATACCAAACAATGCCTATGATCTAAGATGACAACACCTTGGTACGGGAAGTAGCACTACCACAATATGACATCTGGGGATGGCAGCTGCAGACCATCGCCAGATGTCCAATATAAGATAAAACCATCGCCAGATTTCCAATGAGATTAGACTTTCCAAGACCTAGGAACACCGGCTTCCTATCCCTAGGAGTCAGGAGATCGTACCCATAAAATGAAGCAAAGTAGGTAAATCCGTTCAATCGATCAAGTTGAAGATCGCAGGGCTCAAGGGGACCAAAATCAATATCTAAAACAATATCTTATGGTACCTATATATACGATAAAGCTTTTTAATTTTTCTGTAGAATGCGGTTTTAGCTCAGATTCTAGGATACAGTAAAGAGTTGGCAGAATACAGTGCAAATCATCACGATATTATCTAGAAGAGATTAAACATCAAAAACTGAAATTATCGCTATAAAATCCAACGAAATTTTCCCTGTCAAATCATACTTACTAAAAAGCATACTACATGGACGAGTCGGTGATTCCGAAGAATGATCTCACGACTTCAGGGCATAAAATATTTCAAATCATGAATATATCACAAGATAAAAGATAAGTATAAATTATAACGAATCCGTCAAGAGAATGCACTAAAAGTACTAAAATAACGTGGACTGAGGACACCTGACAGCAGATTTAAGTGAACTCCAGAGCAATACGAGGCTTGAGTAGACTGGAGGTTATATAAATCACATGATTCTGGCGTTAAAAGTTGTAGGTATATGAGCATGTCAAAATTACGAAAAAAGGTAGAAATCACTCGGGTTTAAAACAAAATCACTAAATCTGAATCAACTTAAGTTGAGCTCTGCACAAAGAAATACACATGTCCACACTCAATGGTTCTATTGTATGACGTCAGCACGACATATGGCGTAATACATTATACAGCCAATGACAGGTGATGCGGTCAGGAAGGTTCCATCCTGGCTTGATATCACGATGACGCCATAAAGATGAAGTGATTGGAAGCTTGCAGTCATCTCCGGATAAAAGTGATAAAGCTGTTAAAACGATTGCAACATTTGTAACATCCAGCAATCTTCGTCATATTTCATAACCACGAAAGAATTGATTCAGCAATTACCTAGTTAAAAACATAATACTAGTAGAGTTAAGTTGTAAAATTCCAACTAACTCCCCTCCCGCAGGCGAGACTGTCAACAGCTTTACTGCTACTAGGCTTACGGATAATTCATAATTAGGTCATCACTTAAGTCATCAATTAGGCGTAAGTACAATGCACCCATTATTACGTTTCAGAAAGTGATCTAATTACTAGTCTGCAGACAAGTGCAGCTCACAGTATATCGCGCGCAACAGTGAAACCTGATGACTAAAAAAGGGATTACAACAGATCTAAGTAGCAGGGCGTGCGGAAAATATGTAACCATTTGTAACCCTGAATATGCACGGTCCTAAATTACAGCAATTCTGGACTGTAGTTTGTAGATTAAAATACCAAATACGGAAGAGGAAGGTACATAATGATTGTAATTAAAAGTATGTATCAAACGTAACTAGGTTATTCAGATTTGATTAAAAAAATTAAAAGGAAAAAAACATTCAAAATCCGTTTCAAGAGCAATTCATCTTTAAATCTATTCTGCTTTTTAGTTTTTCACCTTTCTATAAGCAATAATAATTAAGTAGGTTCCTCGGTAGTCCATAGTCCAGAGTCCTTTTACATTTGTGTCATAATTTTCCTGGATGTTTTTATAAGGCTTAGGGGCTGCACACACGTGGATTATAAGCCATGTCGACTATAGTCTACGCCCAGTTTTGGGGTGAAGACACACGACGTGGAGTATAAGCCACGAATCCTAATGTCTTGTAGACTATTGTCAACACACGTTATTGTAACAAAACTTCATGTTTCTTCTGAGTCTAATTGATTGATGCAATTTGACCTGATACCCTCGGATGCTCTGATCGTAACACAACGCAGGAAATATCGGAAACATTACCCTATCGCTTTTCTTGCTTTTGATTGGTCAATGACACGCGAGATACAGCGCCCTGATTGGGTACAATGTATACAGCTTTTCTCGGAATTATGTACAGTGTCGACTATAAGCTACAAGACACACGTGGCTTACAAGAATACCACATTTAAGACCGTATTTTTCATGGACTAATCTCCACACTTTTGTAGAGTGTAGTCGATACTTTCACCCAAGACACACGTATGGATAATAGTCCATGGGTAAGTTATCGACAGCACACACGTAGCTTATAAGCCATGGCTTATAGTCCATGGCTTGTAAGCCACGTGTGTGCACCCCCTTACCGTTTCGCTGTTTCGAAAGATGTTACATGTTTGCTTTTTTGCTCTAGCGATCCTTGACTTCTGAAATCACCAAGCTTTTTGTCAGCGAGGTCATTCCATTGTGCTTATCAAAGAAAAAGAGAAAATTTGACCATTTTTGGTGCCCTCTGGTGAAACCTTAAAGGAGAAACTTCGTTCAGACACAATTCAGTACGGCCACGGCCCAATGAAATCATTTGTTGCATTGTGGACTAGAAGTAGACGTTGAAATAGCACGGTACGGGTTTCTGTGAAAATAAGCGAGTTAAAAAAACAAAAACAGCAAGCTTGCAATGTCTGCAATGAAAACGATGCGTACCCCACTAGGTAGGTAGGTACTTGATATGTTCAAAAGACTCTTCAGACAAGTTTATCAAAATGTTGCCACACAGGTTAATCTGGTCATGGTAAGGAAATGGAACGTCATATAATTCAAGTTCTGAACCCGGAACTTGGAAATTTATCGAATTTCGAGCCAAATTATGGGAATGTCGGATGCAAAAATGATGCCATTTCGTGAGACTCCAAACAGAAAACATGTCATATGCCATCCTGATACTGATACTACCCTCGGAACGGAATAATTGAATTACAACGCCTCTGAAATTTCAAAAATTTGGCACACACCTAAAATTAGTGCGCGCCCTGCACTGAAATATTTACCGAATTTGGGGTGCACACACGTACAACGATGGTAAAAGAGAAAACTATGATCTGCAGATGGAATGCAGCGCATTTAAAATGACCGTAAACACATAAAACGTCTTAAATATCAGATAGTAAAAGAGTTGAGTCTCTGCAGCAGCAGCGTGGCTCTGCACAAACCTAACTAAATATAGTTAGGTTTGAGCAGGATCATGCATCAAGGTATATATATATTTATATATATACGATAACATGTAAACGTTGGGTGGAAATTAACAAGCCATGTAGCGTAAAGGCCCTGATGTCTGATAGGTGACATCACTCCTCCACGCTGGAATGTTAAGTGGAATGCAGCAGCAGCAGTAGGGAGAAGAGACGATGAGATGAGAGGGGTCGTTACCAAGACTCCACAAACAAAACACGCAACATGCACATTAGGGTGAAGTGATGCGGTAGAGGGAGGGGCAGGTATGAGGGGCGCGGGAAAAGAGGAGAAAGAGAAAGCAGAAGGAGAAGGAGGAGGAGGTGGAGGAGGAGGGAGCTCTGGTGCAGGACTGGCTACCCGGAAAAAGAGCACACCTGGCTCCGCGCCAACTCATCAGATTAGAGGGTGGGAGAATTCACTGCATATTTTCTCGCTGATCTGCAGTTAGCTCTGCAGCGGGGTCATGTCACTCTGAATATATTGAATTTTTATACTCCTCTCTTCGGAAAAGGAGAGGAGGAAAGGAACGTACGGTGCAGATAAAAGCGGTATTTTCCAAAACAGAGAGCGATAACAAAACACAAAAGTGGAGCTCAACTATCGCAGCCACCGCTGCGCGTGCGCAGCAGTGTATTGTCCGGTGTAATTATTTAAAGTCATTGTTGGACCGAACGGGATTTTCGCAAGATTTTATTACTTTTGTGGAGGAGTTAAAATTATGTAAAAGGCTTTTATCATACCACAACAAACGGACTATATATATTCTTATTAACAGTTGAAATTGTCAGGGTGCCAAAGGGAGTACGTCACAAAACAGAGATAAAATAATAAGTGATGGCACGTAAATTATCGTGCAGGGAGCCAATAAGTGCGGTATTGGAGCTAATAGTTCGCACATACAGTTAATAAAATATATTCTAAGTCACAAAAGGGATAATATAAATGAAAAGGTATAAAAACCGGTGTTGTGTCGGAGACACAATCTAAATCGAGAGCTGTGAAGCAGGGACCTATATAGGACCGACAACAAATGAAAAATATATAAATTTAATCTAATAACTAGTGATACAGCTGCTCAGCAATATGTCCATGTGTGCGTGTGTGCTTGAAGACATACGGGGGAGATGAAAGAACAGCTAGCACAGGGCGAATCCTGCAGGCTATCAAGTATATTGCTGAGATATTTCCATGGCACGGTGCCAGCCAATGCGGAATGATACGTATTTTAACACATATGCTATATAATACACATATCACGGGGTTTGAATTAGGAGGAGTTTCGAGTTACCGAATCTCCTGGCTCAATTCCCGGTGGAGGATGAGAAGAAGAGACGGTGGAGACTTGGGAAGCGAGAGGAGACTCTCACAAGGAAAATATTATAGCTTGGAAGGAAGCTTGTCAGGCTGGAGAAGGAGAGAGAGAGCAGTCCTCTCTCTCTCTTACTCGACATATTCAGCAGCGGGTAGTCTCGTGATCCAAAGCTATGAGAAACGTAGCACATTAAATCATCAGTTCGCAGTGCACAACTCTCAGGAGAGAGATTTAAACTGTGGAGCTGCTGCGGCGGGGCGTTTAAAACAAGCGAGACATATTTCAGCGTAAAAAGGAAAAGAAAAAGAAGAAAAAGAAAAAGGAAAAGATATTATAGAGAGGGATGTGTGGAGCTTGTGCTATAATGCAGCCAGAAACAGCACATGACTCGTGACGTAGCAAGCCATGGTCTACGTAATCCTTGTTACTTTAGCTTTTAACAGTTATAATAATAAGTTATATATGCGAGCAGAAAGGCAGTCACATGAGGCGCAGGAAAAGAGAGAGAGGACTGATTTTTTGGCTCAAAACTGCAGCTCGATTCATATGATAGAGATTAAAAGTCAGTACATGTATCTATAAATAAGTTAATAAGTTAACGCAAATAAAACACGACATTATGTAGATTAAGAGAAGTTCATCAGCAGTACTGAGTATCGTATATATAAGACCACGCACACAAATGCCGTGAGACTCTACGTCATCAACTCACCAGTTCAAACCGTGATAACGACGTCACTCTACCTCTGCCATAATACGCGCGAATTACTGGGATTTTCGCCAAACTTTCGAGAGGCACGAGATAGCGCTATGCGAGGTATCCGCGGAATTATGTGGCCTCCCCTTTCATATCCGGTACGCAGAGTATAGGAAGTTCTGTATATCAGTATAGGAAGGTCTGTAGTGCGCTTATCAGACCTAGCAGGAACTGTTTAGCGTTTTGGCAGGTTTTGCTAAGACTATAACAGCTGCCAATTGGCAGATGTTTTACTGCAAAAAGGGTGCAAAGAGAACGGAGATAAGAACGGAGCTTCTCTGCCAAGTAAAGGACCATGTGACACGGATTCTTCATGAGATTATATTAAAATTCATTTTATCATTTATTACAAAAAGTGGCTTGGTAGGTATTTGATAAGTAATTTTAAGTAACTACTATATCTTGGATCGTATGATAACTTTATACCTTTATAAAGTAATCATGTTTGGTCATGTGCACAATCTACTGATCATGGCTATTATATTCCAGTGATTCTGTAGATTTCTTGCTTGAGCACCCTTGACAGGTCCAGATCACCTCATGCAATTCATTGCAGCTTTACGTAATGGTGACGAGGAAGCTATGAAATAAAAGAGAAAGTGCAAGCACCAAGGTGAATGACCTCACCCTGTACCTAATAGCCGAGTACTCCTATTTGCAGCGTGCTCAGTGATTTGATGGATTACAGGGGATGCCACGAATTGAAAGGTCTGTGAAATTATTGCGATGACCTATGTCTCTATGTGATCCTATGGACAGTGAAATCATTACGATGACCTATGTGATCCTAAGGTATTTCAGTCCAAGGAGATATAATACAGGGCTCAAGTAGTCATGATGTCATGGCCAATCATAGTTCCTTATGCCATGCTTCGTTGCTGCTTTGTAGTCTGAAGATAACACCAGATAACACACTCGTACTTGTGATGTAGGTTGAACCTGCTCCCAAACTGCTGCTAAATCGTGTCCAGCTTCATTGAGCCAATTTTTATACTTTTTATAGAACCTGCATTGCTTATCTCACTTCATAAAATGCTAACTATCAAAAGAAACTGTCAAAGATGCATCATGCAGAGGTATGGAGATACGGCGCGAATATCACTCGGTTCCGGACAAGTCTGGCGGCATGATACAAACAGGAGAGGAATGCAGGAAAGAGAACATCATACTGGCTCACAAAGAGCTCTTACCTCATGAGTACCTATATTAAAACACGCGTGATGGCAGATTATAAACCCTGCACAGTGATAACGAAACCCGAAAGTTGCAATTCCAGTTTCGCGCATATAGGTAACAGGAATATAGTGGAGTCAGTCATGACTCATATGCTCTCATGTGTTTGTGAGGTTCTACGGAAAGTAAAAATCTGTGATTTTTAGACGGTTGTTTTGGGAAAATAAAAAAGAAATCTGTGATTCCGGGACGGTTATTCGGGCCCATGGTGGTAAGGACTGGTTAATTTATGACCCGGGGACAGGGGAACTACCTTATCGGACATAATTATCACGGACTTTATTTTCACGGACCTTAAAATCACGGAAGTTAGTATCACGGACAAAATTTTCACGGACATTATTATTCACGCTCAGCGTGAATGTAATGTCCGTGATAATTATGTCCGATAAGGTACATCCTCAATCACTGAAACAAGCAACAACGGCGGTAGTCGAACCTTCAATGAAAAATAAGACAGTGGTTTTTAGGAATCAAGTTCGATCTAATTTAGTCAAAACAAAGAACAAACTTCATATTTGCTCCAAGACAATGGACGATAATAATTACAGAAGTACTTATAAAGTTATAAGCTTTTTAGTCGTTTCCTATGCCTGTCAAGTGTCAACTGAAAAGCATCAAACTGTACTGTAGCATGCCGGTAGATAAAAATACTCAAGCTGCAGAATAAACTAATAAAAATGCATACCGATATAATATGAAAATGGTATTAGGGAGCACAGCTTGGCTTGACTTGTCAGGTTATTTCTCGTTCTGGGGAATCTGTTCTTTAACTCTTTGAGCAGAATTTTGGTATCTTGGTTTGGATTTGGACATTTTATTCGAAATTGCTCATTTAAGGTATTGAAATTGAACTTTATTGAAGTTTAAAATGCAATCTGGGGTTGTGTTGAGAAAAGGTGGTTGAGAAAACGTGGTTTTAGAGTAAAGCACTCAAGTTTATATATCCGAACGAATTCTCTTAGAAATGATAGGTTTTCTTGGAAAAATAGGTTATTAAAAACTCGAGCAAATTTCCTTAAATATGGGAACCGATTTGACAAAATAATATATTTGCGAGATATTTGGCAATTTTTCAATGCGATAAATATGAATTTGGACAGTAGCAGACAGCAGTATGAATATTTTACATAATAATATTCAACATTTCGGTTGAAGATTTAAGAAAGGGGCATTTTTACGAGGTTTAGGGTCTCTCATAATCAAACAGCAAAAATCCTGAGGCTTTTTGGAAGCAAATCGCTGGATAGATGAAATTATCACATATCCGCAACCACTTCAGACGGTTAGCACATGCTAGATTTGAAAGCTACCAAACAATCAAGAACCTCGTGTCAATTATAGTCTCAAAACACAACCAACAACTATAATATGCCAGGAATGCTAACCTACTGAAGTTTTGGCAAGAAAAGTGACTCAGTTAGGAATTATTGACATAGATATAGGCCATAGCGCAAATTGAAAGTGTGATATGAACAATATGCAGGGGTTTTTAGGAATCTACCATTCCAAAATAAGCACTCTTTCTTCTTCCAGAGACCGCTTTGTTTGTTCGTTTGTAACCCAGCTCTGCATCTACAACATAAACATGGTAACAAAGTAGCAAAGTAACAAAGTGTTCTCGCCTCATGTGATGTGGAAATTAGGCCAAATTACAATGACCAAATTACAGTGGCCACATTACAATGGCCGCAAGGGGAACAAATGCCTGGACGCCTTTTCAGAACCCACTCTGTTTAGCAGCAGAACTTGAACTTAGGGAGTAACTTAAAAACGTTTAAATGAAACGAGAAGTTTTCAAATCAGGAGCTTTCGAAAATCATGTGATTATCGTCTTGACCAATACTTGTATGTAGGAGAAGCAATAAGGAAGCCCTGCGAAGCTTCTTTGACTAACTAATTAGCTTTTTATCTAAATCCGGAAAGGAGCACTCTTCAGTAGGTGCCAACCAATGGGGAAGAGACTGGGGATGATTACAAATGGATTATTAAAAAGGGTAAAAATTTATGCCTATCCCATGGTGATAAAAGCCTCAGCGTGACAATGTCGCCAGTTGTATGATGTAATCTCTTTTTCTGTGGAAGGGTGAAGACTTATGAGAGTCAAGGACTTACTTTTTAAATTATCTGTGCTCTCAGTTGATTGTCTTATCATACGTGCATTTTAGAGTATGCTGCCATAAGGGCGTGTATGCTGTGGTAGCTACTTACTATCTACGTAAGGCGCAGATTAAGAATGCACTATGTATTACAACACCCTCGAGTGGAGAAGAAGAATCGTTCTCAATCAACTCATTCCTTCATTGTTCGTGTGACGAAACAGAGTGACAAATGGTGGCAGGTCAGCGTCTCAGAAAAACAATATATAATTCCTATTCAGGGAAGACATAATTACTAAAAATATGTTACTGATGGTTTTAGGCTACGTTGGGCGCTAATGGGTTCACAGGTAAATTTAGATGACGAATGACGATTTCTTCCTCATCGAAATATTGAGCTTTCATTATCTTCTCCTGTCACAATGGCAGAGAAAGCCGTTGCGAAATAGGCAGTGGCTATGCAATTATCGGTGACCACCGCAGTCCATTTGAACCAGTCGTGAATCATGCACCGCTGATTCAGATCAGTAGAAATTGAATTCATATGAATTCAATTTAATTTCTTCAACGAAAGTTTGATTTGAATTCGTTTGAACTTCACTAAAGTCAGATGAAGTCATTTAAAATTCATTGATGACGGTTAAACTAGTTTACCTATTTAGTATTTTGGGTGAATGCGCGTTCTCACGTTAATATGAATTCGTTTCGGTGGACTTCTGTAAGTGAACAACGACGTGAACAATACCTGAAATTCGACGAATTCCTATGAAGTTCAATGAAATATAGTTTTCAGCTACATTATAAGCATCAAACACAGCACGCTGGGCTCAATCTAAGTATCCAGTTAAATGAGGCACGCGAAGCGCACGTCATTCAGTTATTTGGAAATAATGGACGAGCGGAGCGAGTACATTACTGCATTATTTGACCTTAACGCCGAACAAGCGTAGCAAGTGAGTCGTTAAGCTGTTAAGGTCATATATGAGTCCGAGTGGCCGTGGTTAATGTAGATGATACACGGCACCACCAGTTGAAACAGTATAAAAGTATCAAGTACTGGAGTGTCAGCATAAGAAGATGAAGTAGTGTAGTATTAACGAAAACCGGCACTATTTAAGTATTAACTTATTGGACTTACTTATTGTTACTTTAGGTATTTTACAACAGGAAGCAGACAATGGGCTAATAGGCTGCGAATTTGTAAGCATACCTGAATTTTCAATGTCACCACTTACATTCTTCCTCTAAATTTTGAATTGTGTCCACATAGTGTCTACCTAATCAGTAACCACGTACAAAATTTCTGTCCACTAGAGCACTAGGGACCCAAATTCCTTAAAATTTCTCAAATACCGATCTTATTCGACGATCTTCCGACTTTCGCGTACCGCAAACTTCCTACCTCCGCCCAATTACGAGATGAAACATTTCAGAAGTGAGATAGGTATCTCTATTTTCCGTGTTCCAGAGCAGAAATGTACCCATGAGTTGTGGAAAGGTATTTGCACTACTGATGCAGAATTATAGATACGAGATATTCGGAGAGAAAGACATTAAACTATGCACGGTTACATTAAGTCATGCTTATTTTAATACTGCCTTAGCTAGCATAGGACGAAAGAAGGCATTTCGTAGTTTGCCTGCTGTAACTACAGCAATCAATTACATAAATTTATACTGAAGCCCTAAAATATTGTTTCGCGAGTCCAGACATAACGAAAACCTGAGTGCGGGACACTTTGAAGCCTTGGAGATATATCTCTAAAATCCAAATACTTTCCAGCGATACCACCAAGGCACTGGCTGAATCTTAGCACGAAATAGTTTATTCTCTGCAACTCCAGGCACATACTGACTTTTCGTAAGGACAAAATCAAGAAAATTCCTCTATCGGAATATGTCTACATGCTGAAATTTAGGCTGATTAATTGGATCGGTCTTGCTGCCTGGAACGGGATTATTTCCGAAGTATTTCAGCTGGAATGAAAGCAAGGACAGTACCATGATGCGTTCTAAATTTAACTCATCAGAAGTATAAACACATGTGTACTCGCGTAAATAAACTGCGCGCCAATCTGCCCGTACAAACTTTCCAACACGGTAACTGTTCACAATAACTCAACGTTCACAGCAAAATGTTGTTCGCGCGTTCCATAAAGCACTGTGCGAGCACAGCAAATCCTGAGATCATCTGAATTCTATCCCCCGAAATAACACTACACCAACTGAAATAACAAACACTATTTGCTGATAATTATTGATTGCTACAACGTATGCAATATAACGTGTACAGTCCACTTACAAATACCATTTCGGTGAGGCGACCATTACAGTAAATACTGATGGCTCTGGATACCACATTGATCATCGGAATTTGCTTTAAATTTGGACTTCTGCCGAATGCAACGCAAAACAAAGCCATACGATAAAGGTTCACCCCATCCTTTTAACCGTTGTATCAAATCGTCACTTTTCCTTGAAAATTCCAGGAATTTCCGGATACAACATTACAACAATAGGTATGTCGTAACTATGTGCTCTGCTCGTTTTGAATCGACGTATCGACTGCTACAGTTGTAGACGTTTATCAAAGCTACTTTTTCCGGATACCAAACGGCTCTTTTTATTTGCAAGTGACAGCAGACGGTTCGTTTCCTTCAGCCAAACAAATGACGACTTTAGAAACTGTAAAGCTTATTCGAGCCATCAAACAAAAGAATAATGTGCGATAAAGACCGCCAATCCAGCCCTGCAAGGGTTAAATGAGGAGCTGGCATCGTAAGATTACACTTCCTTATTAACCGTCACTGGCTTGATAGTAGGATACAACCTGCTATTGGCTGCTGCTGTTGGATACATCGAACTATAAGAGGAAATATCGAAAATACCTTCCTTGTCGTTTTCTCTCAGTCTTTCCTTATGTACTGTGACTGACATATGAGAGCTAAATCGGGGTTTTCAAGTAGGGATGAAGTTTGCTTTTTCGCGGAAATAAACGCTTCATGTAGGAAAGCAAAACGCCAAAACATATTTCATCTCAAATTTGCCAGGAATTGTGGAGAATCATGTTATCTTAGAATTCTATAAAAGGAGTTCTTAAATTTGGCAATTTTGATGTAATCTAACACTACACATGTCTTTCTTTTTTTGGAGGAAAAATAACCAAATTCAGTCAATTTGGAAGGGTCAATTGAAAAAGGAGATTTAAAGGTTTTTTGTGTTATTGACTTGAGTAGATAAGGTCAAGATAGTTGTAGATAAGGTCAATGTCTCCGATCAATGAAATAAGTATGTGCAGTGTACACAGATTGACACGGCAATTTGGTGTCAGTTAAAAAGCAACGCAATGTTGAATTCGACTCGTCTGCGAAGTAAGAGAAGCAGCTGTAATAGCGGGGCGCGGCGTATTACGCCGCGCTCGGGCACTTTTTTTAAGGCGCGTTGAAAGTACTTTGCGCGCTGTAACGCGCCGCAAAAAGTACCTATGCGCGGCGTAATACGCCGCGCTTAAAAGGGTATACACACCTGTGTAAAGCTTTAAAAGACTGAAGACTTTATTAAAAGATAGACACAATCGGAACCATTCAGAAAGGTTTTGAATGAAACCGGCGTTGTTTTTTTGCGTCGAGGTATTGTTGATTTGCTTAATAATAAGATCTTAAGATACTAGTTTTTATTTTCTAGTGTTCTGAGTGCTCTTTCAGACTCTCAGAACCTTGTGATCTATAACCTGATGATACTCTAAACCCATCATGACCTTCTCAAAGCTAATCATCGCAAAGTTCATTCTTGATTCGTCCAACTTCCATCGACGTATTTCTTATCGGCATATTTTCGCATGACGTGATTCTTTTCATAAGTGTCTATATTACATAGACACTTGATTGTGCCCGTAATTGTTCAGTCTTCAGAGTTCATACAATATCACAAAATCAGCCAAATTTGGGCGTGTCAAAGTGTTTCATTTTTCTTACATTTAGAAAACCCCGAAAATTACGATTCAAAGCTCACGTTACTCTATCTTATTTAGTTATTTGTATACAAATTATAATGACTAGTCGGTTCCCGTCCTACGGACGGCGAATGATGGCAGCCGCATGAGCTAATGGCCACATGTCCCTTTGACAATTTGACGTGCGAGTTTGGAGGAAATTCGAAACTTTGTTCTGCAAAAAAAGCTTCCCACGCCCCCAACGGTAACCCAATATTGCCGACAATATTCTCAAAAACCTTTACTCTTCATAAGCAACTCGATGGCGGAAGAATTTTGAAAAAATTCGAATTTTAATTTTCGCGGAAAAAAGGGCGTGGCCTCCCCACGCCCTCCAGGGCGAACAATCATGCGGACAAAATCCTCAAAAGCTTAATTGATCATAAGCAACTTGATGGCGAAGGAATTTCGAAAAAAATTCGAAACTTTAATTTTTATGCGAAAAAAAGGGCGTGGCCTCCCACGCCCCTCGGGGTGACCCAATAATTCCGACAAAATTCTCAAAATTTTATTCATCATAAGCAACTCGATGGCGAAGGAATTTTGAAAAATTCGAAAGTTTAATTTTGACGGAAAAAAGGGCGTGGCCCTCACGCCCCTTCTGGGGCGACCCATATTGCGGGAAAAAATCCTCAAAATTTTTATTCATTATAAGCAACACAATGGCGAAAGAATTTTTAAAAATTCGAAATTTTAATTTTTGCGAAAAAGGGCGTGGCCTCCCGCCCCTCAGGGTGACCCAATATCGCGCCATCGTAGACAAAATTCTCAAAATTTTTATTCATCATAAGGAACTCGATGGCGAAGGAATTTTGAAAAAATTCGAAACTTTAATTTTGACGAAAAAAAGGTCGTGGCCCCCCACTCCCCTCAGGGTGGCCGCAAAAAAAATTCTATATTTTTCTGATTTATTAAAACTTTCTTATAACACGATTAAAAAATAATTTTGATGCTAACTTGAAAACGAAACGCCACATATATATATATATATATTAACAACACGCATTATATATAGTAAGATTTGAAGTTAACTTATTGTTGATTAAAGCAGTGCTAAGGTTGAATCAATCCCATCGATTTTCATTCCAACATAGTCATACGCAGTCTACATTTGCCCAATTTTGTCTTACTTTCGTGCTAAAAATAGATGCAATTCCTTTTTAGTATTTTAGTTAGGTTTCGGAGCAATTCAGCAATTTCGAATATCGAAATTCTAATCGTCGTACAGTAATTCAAATTCTCGAAATTCTTACAGTACTTAAATAATTTTAAGGCGCGCAATTTCCATCATCGTGCAATAAAACGTATTATTACAACAAGAACTGACTATTGCATTCCCAACATTGCACGTGCACTGAGCACCTTGCGTGTACCAACAAAAGAACAATTGTCAATCTACCTTTTTACCTTTTTAGACTGCTGATTACGAAAAGTAGAGCCTGAATTAAAGTCTTTAATGTTGAAATTTTGAATGGGTAGGGAGAAAGATCTTATGAATTCTTGGAGAAGAATTAGGCGCCTATCTTTTGAATTAGCTTTTGAGCGGGATAATCCAAAATCCGTAATGGCTAATATTATAGTTTTTACTCTTTAACTACACAATACTTAGGGGAAAATGAAAAATTGCATATATTTCTATATTTGGGCGATTTTACTGAGAATTGATCGATGAAAATCACGAACAATCTTAAACACGTCTTTAATCTTCTAAATTAGTGTTTTCTAGCTTTGAATGTGTGTAAGCTCATTTCATCTTGGATAATTATTACGCTGACTCTGAGCTAAATTATAATTTATATTTATATTGCGCTGCAATTAAACAGCGACATACAGAGAGGTATAGATTGCCAGATTGGGTATGAAAGTAACGTGGGCAGTCGAGAGTGACGTCATTATCATAGATTAAAATGCTGAATTACCGACGTTACTTCGCCCGGACTCCATGCTCGACGGATAAGAGTTTTCTAGCAACACTTAGAAGGAAACCTGCCTCATGCATTAGATACCGTACTGGAGCCCATACATCGCGTATCACGGAAAAATATAAAATCTGCTTGTCTCCAGAGTTGAAAAAAAGGGAATATATATCAATTGCTTTTCATAAATTACTGACATCATTCAAATAGAAAAGTACCCACCGAAACAGCTGATGAGCCCAGAGCAGCTCGCCCGACGTCGCCAACTGTGCACGAGGCCTATCATGGAAGTCTGCTTATTCCACGAGAGCATGTTCTCCAAATCCCTCCACGGTGGATATACACACTTAGAACTTTAGAATTTCCCATAGTAGGTATAATAATAGTGAGCTTTGGTAATCAACTTTCCTCGGAAATCGCTAAAGCAAATGTTCCGAGAAAAGGCGAGAAAATAATATACTGCTGCAAACATTAAACACACCATTAAGGATATAAATACACCATTAATTGGTTCAAGTCAAAGGTGGAGAGGTTCTTCTAGCGTATGAAGAATGACAACGTAGTAATAATGATGGTAGATGATAGTAGGTAATCAATAGGACAATAGAGAGGAGAAAGAGAGGAATGAGGATAGAGGATTTGTAGAGCACGAAGGATTGAGGAAGAGGGAGTTATTGAAGAATGAGGATAGAGTAACGGTTGACTAGAGAAGAAGAGAGTGAGTGGCAGAGAAAATTGTAAGGGAAAAAGAGAAAAGTCTCGAGCCATGAAAGCATAAAATTATCCTCCACCCCGACGCTGATCAGAGGAAAATATAAAACTCTGGTTACAAGATTCTATCATTCAGAACAGGCTCATCAGCGAAGGAGAATATAATATGCTAGAATCGGGCGGGTCTGAAATTACCCAGGGCTTATCGGCAGGTCGTTGCACTGCAGGTAAAACCACCACGGCGTTTTTATGCAGACGTCAAAGAAAATTCGCCGGGTATTAGATATCTCTGGTCCTTGGTTGGAGTGGTGGGAGCGTTAGTCGGAGGAAGGGTGAAGTGGAGAGCCCGTGACCGGACGTCCATTAGGAAGTTCCTGCGTGCCACTTAGCCCTGCGCTGAAACGCCGCGGAGCTACTGGTCGCAGGGAAATTGTGGGTGTAATACTCCGGCCTTCCGAGGTCATTGGCCCCTAATACGCCTCTTCTTTACGTGTGTTACAAGAATTAGTGTCAGAAATTGCATAGCTGGCGGAATGCTGTCTGCCGGTCAAATTGCTTGCATAACTTGACTTGGGTCGCTGTGTAAAGTTTGTTCCAACTTTTCTAAATGTTTTGTAAAAGTTCGACGCGACGAAGGACGGGCGGGATATAAATTGGTAGGAGTAAAGGGCTGTTGTCTGCGCTAAGTTCCGCAATTAGGCCGTGCGTTAGTTTTCAGTGTTACGGAGTAGCTTGATATATTATGTTCTTCAAAAAGTGGCTCTCGTTAGCTGGTTTAGGTAAGTAGGTACCATTGAGCAGTACCACACAGTGAATTGAGACCAATTGAGACGGAGAATTCTAAAACTAGTATTTTTTAGATATTACGGCAATTCGAACTTGAGCGTCCATGACATCAATTTTGAATATATTTTTCAATTTCAGTACCTAAAGTAATATATGAAGCAGGAAAGAATACCGCGTCACATACCAGGAGCTGAGTATCTAAACAGTAAACCAATTAACCACCCAATCTCCAGTTTTGTCCTACGTCCGATGCAACTTCGTGTGATACTAATTGGGAGTACAGATCGCTCCTAATTAGGGTATCAGTCCTCTGGCACGTCAAGTGGCACTTAAGTCATGCAGATACTCCAGTGTCACTGCAACTTCAGTCTTACTTCAGTACAACTGGCACTTTAGTCATCTAGGGATACTCCAGTTCTACCGGCACTTCAGTCTTACTTCAGTACAACTGGCACTTCAGTCCTAAAAGTGGCACTTCAGTACAACTGGCACTTCAGTCCTAAAAGTGGCACTTCAGTCCTACTGGCACTTCAGTCTTACTGTATGCACTTTGGTACAACTGGCACTGCAGTCCTAAAAGTGTCACTCCAGTCCAGGTCATATTTCATTTCTATTGGTACTTAAGCTCGATTGGCTCTTGCACCTTGCACAGCAAGTGATCAGTCCTTCCAGCACTCACTTAGGCCTCAATAGCACTTAAGTCTGCAATGCACTTCAATCTTAAGATCTTAGTAGAATCTAACAACACACAGTGCAAATGTGTATGTACTAAAGTACTAAACGTTCCTACGCAGGACGTGTCGTATTATTACACTCAAGTGCAAATGCTCAGTACTGTACAATAACTGAAGCGTTCAGTATAGTCATTAATCATAACCTAGAATAATTAAAATCTTACATGAGTACACGCACGTAATAGCAATAATAATAATAATTACTGTGGGATTGCATGTATCTGACTACCTAGTCAGACTGAGTATCTTAAATCTTTAATGATTCGGAAGCTTCAATGAAATCTTAGCGATGAAATTGAGTGGGCGTAGCCACAGGCTTACTTACATTATTTCGATGCTAAAATGTTAAATGAGTGAAGAGAGTGCAGTATAAAGGTACCTACTGAGGAAGAATAAACTTCGCAATATCATGATATCTAGTAAGCTAGTACAAAAGCGAGAAGTAGGATATGGCACTTACATCAGACTCAACTACTTCATTGTGATGGGGCGCTAAGCAATGCACCAGGCACCAGCCAACAAGACCCCCACTGTGTGGGGGGAAAGGAAGTTAGGGAGTGTGGGGGGATAGGGAGTGCTTTAGGGCCATGCCCGATAACATGTATTGATTAATAGAGCATTACGTAATCTTGATAATGTGATACCAAGCTGGCAGGAGGCCCATGACTATAGCTGTACAGAACTCGGTCCACATAATTTGAATCGGCCCTAATCAAACCGGCCTCCAGGGACCAAACGCACTTTGGTCAAGAGGACCGGTCAAAAAAGCCGTTTTTATAAGGGCTGATAAGCTGATAAGGTGACTATTAGCTATTACAGAGAGATACACATTCCATTATAAACCACGTACATGTTGGTATGTGTTAAACAGTGTGTCTGTGCCATTGCCATGGTTCCCCTGTACATGCCCAGCAACTATAATGTAACTATAATAATACACTTTAATGTGGTGGTCACCCCTTGCAATGTTAACAACAGGGCCTAATGCAGCATAATGTACTCTAAAGCAAGCCTCCTCCAACATTCCATAACTCCATAACTCCTAGAAGCTGCGGCAGCAGGGTGGATATAAACTGATTCTGACAACCCTGGTTCCAGCTATACTACCTCCATAATATTTCTACCCTGGTTTTAGCTGTACTACCTCCAAAAGTCTATGTTTCCAGCTGTACTGCCTTCCCTCCATGTCTCCACAAGTCTATGTTCCATGGTTCCGGCTGTACTCCTCCCACAAGTCTCCTTGAATCCATGTCTCCATAAGTCTATGTAGGTAGTTATGTAACCTGTTTCCAGCTGCACTACCTTCAGAAATGTCTCCCTGGATCTATGAAACCTGGATCTACCACCCTAGCAAGGAAGAGCGCCTGGTTTCCTGATTCCAGTTACAAATACAACATGTGAGAGCTAACCAGGGAATCCAGGCAGACAAAAGACTCCAGAGTTCCAGGAGTCCAGGATGCCAATTAGAGGGCATTCCATGATGTACCAGCTGTGTGTAGGAGTGACCGTGCAGCAGTTCCAAGTTCAAGTGCTGCTATGCTCTCAGTTCCAAAGTTCCCAGAGAGATGTAAGTCCAGGGCTAACCAAGGGCATACTGCAGGGTTGAAGTGACACGAGAAGCAACTTTGGACTTCCATCTAATCACAGATACTAATTATGAGGCTAAATCACTTAATGAAAGCATGTAATTTTGCAAACACTTATCACTGGGAAGATAGAAGCAGAGAAGAAAACTATAGTGGATTCTGTGTCTGAAGAAATGTCTCCTCTCCGGTACTCACGATATCACTCCAGAGATAATGGCCGACTTACAGCCGACGTCAGTACGTCTAGCTCTGAGCGACTTGGCGTCTAATAGTGTCCAGATCTGCCGGTATATATTTATATCTATCTTGCTTGGTAATGCCTAAACGTCTAGCGCGTCATTTGAAGGGTATAATGAGTAGCTGAGTGTCTGCAAGTACTGGACGTCTTTAGTCTCCTCTCTCCACACGGCAAGTGATGCTCCACAATCCACATGGGGAGTGAGATGGAGCAGATATAATGTCCAGGAGTACATTAGATTATTAATAGAGAGTGTACTTACAGATAATGTACTTTCAGATAATGTACTTACAGATAGACAGATTATAGAGTGTAGTTACAGGCAGATTGATTTAATACTTTACTACTTTAGTACTTTCACTGACAAATTTAAGTTGGTAGGATATTCGGAAGTATGATATTGTACTTACTCTTATAAGTTTACCTATTACTACAATGATGAGTTCATGAATTGTACTTATTTGTTAATATTCATATCAATTACTCAATAATCAAGTCGATATTTCATTGAAATTCATTAACGCGCAGAGCAAAAATTGCCAATTTTTTAAGCGAATCTGCCAAAAAAAACAGCTAAAAAATCCATGTTTGTAATTCATTGTTTTTTGGAAAGATTACTTTTAAGTTAACTGAGATTTTTTTTCACTTAATTGACAAAAAGGTGCATTGAAGAGAATGATATCGCTGAATTAATAAATATCGCTGGATTGGTTTAATTACTTAATTACGAAAATTAATTATTTTATTAATTAACTGTGCTAATCACTTGATAAACATGATTTGTAATAATTATTGCCACAAATAATCAGCAAGCAAAACAAGCATATAAAATGTCACATAAACTCACTCACCGAAATTATGCATTAATGATCTGATCGACGGAGTACAACACGAGGGGTATGCCTCATGTCACACCATAGCATCTATCAAATGGAAATGTGATGAGGATTAAAGAGCAATCCCAAGTCCCAACCCTTCTATCAAATGGAAATGTGATGAGGAAAAAGCGCAATCCCGACCCTTCTATCAAATAGAATTTTGATGAAAATTAATGCACAATCTCGACCCATCCTTCAAATGGAAATGTGATGAGGTTTATTAATAAACTTTTAAAGCAGAAAAAAATGTGAAGAATATTAAAGCACAATCTCGACCCATATTAGAATGGAAATGTGATTAGATTTAAAGGACGATCCCGTGCTATGTTTCGAATGGAAATTTTATAAGAATAATTAAACTTTTAAAGTTTTAAAGAACAATCCAACCCATCTATCATTTATGGAAATTTAGTAAAAAATAAGAAGGCTTGAGCCCCCCTCTCGAAGCTACAATTTCCCCTCAATACCCATGTAGGCGTAGCCCAATAATTTAAAAAGTGCGATTGGTACGGAAGCGGGGAGGCGATGCGAAAGTTCCAGACTCCATCTATTCTGCGATATTCTAATCTAATCAAGCCAATTTGACAACGTTCAATCTTTCATAATCCGAATCAGATCACGTGAAAACGTAGACGAAGACGAGGGATATAATTTAACTGAATTTCCTTTCATGAACAAAAATAAATTCTACAGCAGCGAACTAGCAGGATATGATCCTGGCACTGAATCAAGTAAATAAAATAACGCACTTTCATTTTAACCCACTTAATGGCTCGCATTCTCATTAAGTGAATTTGAACTTTGATCAAGAAAGTCTTTGTGTAACTGAGGATTGACGCCAAAAAAGGAAACGTTAAAACTCCCAACGCAAAAAAGCACGGATGAACAACAAATTTGGAGAAAAATCACAACGTTTAAAGAGGAACAGTTGGATTTTAAAAATTACGAGAAAAGACGGATACCTGCGTGATTATTGAAACAAGCCGTCTTAGAGCCTAGGAATCAACTTTCATGTCAGAAGAAATGCTATCAAAAATTCTAACACCTACCCAATTACTCATCACATCTATAATACCTTTCTAAATCAAGCTCTTTTTTTGATAAGAAGAAAGAAGTTTAAAATATAAACTTGTCGATATAAAATGTCATATAGATTACTGATAAAGAATAGCCCGGAAAGTCCGAAACCTACACCTTTACACGTAAACCCAAATACTCGCGTTTACAAAGCAACGGAAGAAGCAGTCACTGCAAAGAACGAAGAAAGCCTGTACGTCGCAAACATTTCCCAAGTTCATAAAACTCAGAAAAAAGCAATAAATATACTGAGCGATATAATATATATGTGAGAGGGAGAGAAAACGCACAGCACACCAATCCAAAGTGGAGCAAACTGTTTGTGAATCCTGCAATACTGGAGTAGCTTTTATATATAAAGTGCTTTCTGTACGTTCAGTACCTAAATATATATATGTAATTTAAAATATACCTCCACCACCATAAGAGAGCCTGTGTGCTGTTCTCTTGGGTCCTCGCAGATTACCTTACATGGCAATGATCAAACTTTAGCGAGCGCTGCTTCTGTAATAATTTGTACAAGCACGTCGGTTGTGCATACAGAAAACGTTTATATTTCGAGGGAGAGAGAGAGCAAGCGTAGGTGGTGCTGGGTTGTCGAGTGCTAGGAGCACACAGACTTGAGCAACGTCCAAATACAGTAAAGTTCAGAGCGGTGCCCACTCAATGTGATAAAGCGAGCGAGATATAAATAGCAGGTACTGGATCCGCTCATCAGGGAACAGCGCGCGTGTGAAAATGTTATTTTCTGAGGAAGGAATGAAAAACAAAATATCACGAAATGCACCTCTATCAGATTAAGATTTTATCTTGTAGATTAGTTTTGTCTGTTTGGATCTAGCAGTGGCAGGAATAATCGGATGATAGTCAAAAAATCGACCAACCATTGCTGATGAAAAAATTCCATTTGGTAAATTGAATTTTCAATAAAGAATTTTTAACAAATTCTTAATGATTTCAAAGCTTCAAAGGTTTTCACCCTTCATATTTTGGAAATCGCGAATTTGAGAATTTGAGAAATGACTTGGCCAGGATGGCTGAACTTATACCTGAGTCCATAGGTCCAACAAAGCCGAAGTGAGGCCTCAGAGCAAAAATGAGGGCGAAAAATATGAATTTTAACAGAAGTAGCTTTTGATCCATTCAATTTAGGATTTGTCTCGACGAGCTGATCATTTTAGTGTATCTGCTTGCCAAAATTGGATGAAAAATGATGAAGATCGAAGCTATGGCCAATGGCTATTGAAAGCGCGCACCAAAGTGGCACTGACCGATAATTTGGGCTAACAGATGTCCATTACGGCCACATTTTGGGAGATATGAGCTTGAAACTAGTTATGAACATTTTTAGCGCCACTGAGCTGAGGGTGAGACATTTATCTCGAGCCTATGCAACCCGACGGTTCACTCAGCCGAGCGTACAGGAAACTATGAGGAGCTGCCCATTGCATCGAAGTCTCGGCCTAATCAAGTATGGATTACACTTCCTTAACCGTCACTGGTTTGATTACTTGGTTCCTTCGATTCCTGTCATTGGCTGTTACAGCTGTTGGAATAGAATTAAAACCTTCGAGATAAAAAATAAGAAATTGTGTTTAAGACTGTCTTAGTAAGTCAGTAGTACGTGTTTCAGGAAGTTAAAATAAGGCAATCACACAGATCTTGTCGTAGCCTTTTACCGTTGAAAATAGCCAATAAACCTCATTGAAAAGTTGACAAAACTCATAAACAAACTGGGTTGACAAATCTCATTGGCAAACTGAGTTGAAAAACTGAGTCGAAAAACTGAGTTGACAAGTCACATTCGACACGGAGTCCCCAGTTGTCCAAAAATTCTTCTATCTCAGAGTACGCACCAACGGGCACCAAGGGATTTTAGCTCGACCTCATCGCGTGGTGGAATTAATAAAGACCCTGTTGCCCTGGCAATCCCAAAGGGTCCTTTTAAGGCAATAACGGCGTTTTTGATGAAAGAATGCCTTCGTAATACGGTTTACGTGGTACTAAGTGAGCGTAGGCAACGCGCTCAGCGCATATTTTAATGGGTGCGTGGGCAGGTCTATTCGAGAGTTGGGAGACTCAGAGAGCACCTTATTAGTTCCTAATACAGGCTCCTGCTGAAGCTTCTGCTGCTTGCAGCTGTCCAGTGAGCAAAGCACTATTTTTAGGGGGCTCCGCTAGATTATTTAAACGATTGTTCTTAAATAGCAATGTCGTTAAATATTTATTTATATAGTCGCAAATATAAAAAAAAATTGTTTGGGCCGAGTTAACTTTTGCAGGAACTGCCAGTTCTATGTTAAGACTTGGGATAGACATATAGCATCTTCATTGATCAGATCTTAAGATAGCATTTAAGGGTTCTGGGAATGTATCTGAAGGGACACTCTACCACTTCTTAGGATCACATGAGCAGTTTCAAAGTTCAGCTTTGATCTCAAAAATAACATTAGCAGTTAAAATCGAACTTAGACAACTGATAAAGAAATAAGCGATCAAGTATATTTTTGTATAAAAAATCCATTATAATATCTCATCTTTTATAACTTGCAATATCTTTCCTACTTTCGATAGTAACCCATGATCTTTAAATCGAAAGAAAATCACAGCTTGAATGTAAGGCTAAACTTCTAAAATCATATTATAGCCCCGTAAGACGTACCTGACAAGCTGAGTTATCGTGATATTATATAAGTACTAAATTACTAAAAGATAAACGAAATATAAACGCTATAGGTAAGTAGATGGTCGACTATGCAACTAAACCTCGTACAGAAATGATTAAAACTGCTTTGCTACTATCCGAGCGAAGAACTGATTTAAACCAGATTGGGTATATGCGAGAAACCATTTGAGAATGAAAATATATCACATATATGTGTGCTTAATAAACGTCACCTATGAAGAATAGGCGGTTGCGAATGACGTCACTATCATATGATATAGTGGCAAATTAACGATCCGAACCGGCTGTTTCCGCGCGATTCCTTTAATATACGGTCGCCTCCCTTCAATTTCAACCACGAGAGTAAAGCCGGATGTTATAACTCAGCAAGGGACATGTTGCCAAAAATTATCATGATTCAATACATATAGCACAGTAGGTATGTTGGGCTGTGCACATATCACAATAATAATAAAAGTAATATATGGGCGCTGAAAATTCCTGCGATATACCGATCGACCTTTTCCTTCCCTCCGCGTGGTTAGGATTACTGGCACGGTAATTATAATAATAATTACTTGGTCATTACTGCCCGTGGTGACTTAATGCAAGGGCGTGGTCAGAATATGTTGTATATGATGATGTAATAAGAGTTCTATTTGTGCCAAATTCTTGCCGAAATCATGGTTACGGTTGAGTTCACACGTAAATCGAAAAATTTTTGTGTTGGTGACAAAATTCAAACCTAAAATGCAACCTTTTGAAAATAAAAGTCATTAACCTAATTCCAAGTTCTCGGTGCTCGGCAGTAACTTAGTAAGTGCTGTTATTTCTCACTGCTGACCTGAAGAGTGTAGCGAAAGGGTAGCGCAGTTGGTTAGGGCGTCGGATTTAGATCAATCGCGTGGTTGCTGGTTCGATTCCCCGCCGCTTGTCGAGCCAAGATATGATATTTCAAATCTCAGCAGTCATACGGTTCTCTCAGCCAAGTGTACAGGAAACTGTGTAGGATGCTAAAATGGGGTCTATTGATATTACTGAATACGAGTGAAACTACAAAATAAAAATGCGTGGGATCCATTAACCTGTAACCAAACTCTCGTACACAACATCAAATGAAAAGTTCATCTACTACTCAACGGGGGATGAATCAGCAAAAGATCCAGACATACTCCGGAGCGGGGTCTCCCGCTTCAGGCAATCCTAGTCGCCAGTACTACTGTAGAACGAGTCCGGCACTTCAATGATGGTCCAATTTGTCACTTATTAAAGCTTTTTCACGGTCCATAAAATGCCGTAACCTACTTTGGAGAAACTGGCTGCATGAAAAATCTAAATCAAGACAAAATTTAACCCAGCACGAACGTCGAACAACTAACATAAAGCTGATTTACATCATGGGTATGGTTTTAACAAGGTCTTATAAAGCAGCGCTGTACGTAACACCGATTGCGTGGTACAGATGGAACTATCTACCCCTCTTAACCTGCTAGACTGGTGCCCCTTATTCGGTCTCATGGACCTCCCCCACCATGCTACATACAGCTGGTTGTGACAAATGCAGACGCTTCGAAACGGTTAAACGGCCCCCAATGTTTCTAAAATAAAACTCAGCGGTTTTAGCCTTAAAATGACAAACTTACAGGGAACACTTGCAAGCAACGTCATAGATAAACGTGAAACGTCTTCGTATATATAATGCATAAATCATAAAACGGTTATGACACGAAATATAGAGGCATTGAATTATTAAATAACTAGAAAACCCGCAATTCTCATTCCATCAGTTCAAGCTTTTAAGATCCGCATGATTGTCGATTTTGAAATATCAAATCTATTTTTAGATTCCCGGAATTCTACTTTCATAGTTTCGTAATCCATATAAAGTTCTGACACTGTATGCAGTTAAAATTAAGGTAAACCCAAAGCATAGACGGCCGGTTGAATAAATATTCTTTGGACGTGCACGTGCACGCATTCATGACCACGGCTTGCCAAATTTTCGCCACAAATCGCAATTTTTGGGCCTTTCCAGACATTTCACGAAAATTTTAATGCTCTTCATTGCTCAAAGAACGGAATTTCCTTCCCATTCCTACCAAACTGCAACAATTGCAAAGTTAAAAATCCATATATTATTTAAGTATTCATTTGTCAAACTACCTCCTTCTTAGTTTCTTGTATTATCATGATGTCCATTTCCAATTCCAGGTTCTCGAGATTCTAGAAGAATCGTGCGCAGCTCCCAATTTAAAAAGGGAGTTTGTGGTAACTTTTACCTTATAACCAAAGAACATTCATGAGTAAATTATGATCACCAGCGCTTGTAGTTGGTGGTTTGGTTGTTGAGAAACGAAAGTTGGGTCAAGCGAACGCCTGGAGCACTCATCAGCTCCGCAGGCCGATAAAGCGAGATTTGAGCTGGCCCCTGACAAGTTTGGTAGGTATTTATGTTCTTTAGCATAAAACTAAAATATCAATCAAAGGGATAATCGATTTTGGCCTCAAAGTATGAATATTTATTTGTCAAAGTTGGCCCCAGTCCGAAAATTTGTCAAAAATTATAAAGAATCGGTTTGATTGAAGGTTTAGTTTTCTACTTCAGAACTTAACCAAGCTAAAATATATTTTAAAAGATAAATTTGTGGTAAATCGTTATCTACACGTACGTGCACGCACTGTAATTGCAGGGGATTTGTATCGTGTTAATTGAAAAATTTAAAATTTCGGCCGGGAACAATAGAAAGATCATCTCTTGGTAAAAACCTAATGAAAGGAGCCGGCGTTATCTTCCAGCGGAAGCAAAAGATGACCCCAGCCACTTTAAAGAACATAAGAACTTAATATAAAGGGCATCAATTACACCTTACGTGAACTATTTAGATATTTAGATATTTAACCTTAATAACCCTAGTATAATTTTGCATCTGATGGAAATCGAATGTCGACAAAATATTAAACTATTCTAAGATCATATTATACCTTATCTTCCGAGATCTATTCAGTATTCGATGATACGAAAGCTGTACATTCTCGAAGTATTTTAGAAATAAGAAAGGAATTCGTCTTCAGTATCATGCATTCTATCTACGTTTGCTCGTCCTATAATTGTGCTGATTGATTTTGAACTTTGGTAGAGTATGGATAGTCGACATAATGTAGTTATTAATGATCAGAAGTTTGAATTTTTCGAGGATCAAGACTGCCAAGAAAACTGCGCCAATAAAAATCTCAATTTCAATTAAAATTCTCTAAGATGAAGTTTGAAATTCGAATCGCTGCCTCCAGCACAAACTCGATCAAGATGATATTTTATATTTTTCATTTATGAGTTGACAAATGGACAGTCCGCCGATATGGAGACGTTAGATAGGGAAGTGTTCTTTCTGACATAATAACTTGAGTTAGTATGAATAATAAATGGCCAAATTATGAGATGTAAAAAAGTCAACTTTATAAAAATTATAAAAAGCAAAACAAAAGAGGAAGCCACATTCTCTTATCTGGTCGTAATTTGAATCTCGAAGGGTGACAATGCAAAACACTATATCACGAGAGGCATGACAGCTACACAAACATCAATACAAACGGTGTGTCATGTACATGGATCAATACTGAGTTAGCTCTATAAGGCAAGGAGAGACCTGAGACTACCGGAGCAGCTTGAACGTAACAAAATGCAACCACCAAACCCAGAAAATCAGCATTTCAATCTAAAAGAAGCTTTTAATGAGCCTCAGCTCAAGAGAATGTTTGATAAATATCAACTGCTGATGGTGCGAATGAAAGCAAGAAAAGATCGAATTATCAAGCGAAAAGTGGCTCCATTATGCTAAAAACGAAAGAAAGAGCGTGCTGAGGGAGCGGTACCCCTGATACAATGTTAAATGTAGTGGGGGATTGTTTGGGGGGCCTGTGTCAGCTTTATCCGGTACTTACAGAGATAAATAGCTGTATACATACTTCTACAATACTTACAAAGATAATATACTGATATACAGAGCTGTATACATACTTACTTTTATGTTTGTCATAATATACCCAAACAACCATATAGATAAGACTTTGGATTACATTATAACAGAGCTTACTTACAGTATAACTCACTAAATTACTTACAATTAACAGAACTAACTTACATAAATAGCAAACTTTATATTGAGATTGCTTATTACTGAAGATAGGAAAGTAGAGATGAAAAATTTTGTAGCAAATCACAGCACTCAAATTTGTTTCCATGCTATCGTATCTCTTTTTGTCATAAAAACACGGACCTGTAGAAGTCTTCCCTACTGCACCCACCCCTGTTTGCACAGTGCTCGCATACACAAATTACAAAGCATGAAGGAGAACAGGTAAATGTCGGAGGTGACATTTCGCAAAAATATAGCCCAGTCAAATGTAGGTTCGTTTCAAAGCGAGTTTTTCCCGTTTCCATAAAACCCTTTGGTGTCACTTCCGCACACTAACTCCTAACAACAAGTTCACAAAGCGTCGTTGTAAAGAAACGCCGTGCACGAATCAGAAAGTGGACTATACCTTATACCTTGCAACGAAGGTGTTTGCAGATATACAACGAAAGTTTTGTCGATATGACATTATGATGAAAGTCGCATCATCGAGATTTCAGTGTATATGTACGAAGTTAGAACTTCAAACTTAGAATAGTATTGGATATTCCAATATATTCCCGTGTCTTCACTTTTTTGACTTTCGTATATAGCATCGTTTGATGAGAATTCATGAAATTTATAAAGAATGATTGGAAACAGAAAAACATATTCTGGACTGACATTTGTAAGGAAAACGTATCACTGCTTGAAATCATCGAATAAAACTCACCGAGGTTTTTCGATGTCATCCCTTTCAGTGTTGCATCTGAAGATTATAGTCAATGATTTTCATTATTATTTATTTCTCAAGATAGTATGGTCAATTTTTACATAATAGAATATATCTCAGAATATATCTCAGAAATATTTGCCTTGAGATATTTTGACTGAGAATGTTTTGACTGAATTGACCTGGACAGTAATTGCAGCGTGTGATTGATTGGAACTTTGAAAAGGAATATATACGATTGGGGGGTGGCCGACATATTTTTTGTTTTTTTGTTTTTGTTTTTCAAAAATCACATTTACCTTAACAAAAAACAAAAAACAAAAAACAAAAATACAAAACAAAAAACAAAAAAACAAAAAACAAAAAAACAAAAAAAAAACAAAAAAAAAACATAAAAACAAAAAACAAAAATACAAAAAACAAAAACAAAAAACAAAAACATGAAATACAAAATACAAAATTACAAAATAGATTAAAAACAAATAAAAGAGTAAATATAATACTATTGATACATCAAGTTATTAAGGTTGGCGTAGTAACCTTCTGCTGAATTGAGTGTGGAAAATCCATTTTCACATTCATTTTGTCAGTTCGAGCCCACATAACCAAACCTTATTCTAACTCGAACAAACAACATTGGTCACGTATTTCTTATCAATTCCTTCAACTCATCGACGTGAACTCAACGGCTGAAATACAGAAACTGACATCAAGTTTACGTGTTTCTATCGCATCTGAACTTGTGTCAAGGTAATCAAGTCGAATGACCTATGCAAATATAAATTTCTTGAAATCCCTTAATTTCTAGAAAACATCCACGTGAACTTACGTGCTTCACAATTTCATCGTAGATTTCTCATTCCTATTTATTGCGGCATTGAGAAACCATTATCACTTCGTCATTGTATCACCGAATAGGGCTACATTCTAAAGTTTCGGTCTTAAACGTAATTTCAAGCATTTGGCAGTTACATTTTTAGAAGCCTCCTGCGACAAAAATTTTCGACCGATCGCCTTAAATTGAGAACTCCTCTATTGCTAAATCTCTAGGTCTAAAAGCAATGTGTATCGAAGTAAAACACAATCTGGCGAAAACTCTCTGAGTTACAGATGTTCAAAATAGCGTTCTATCGCAAAATACTTTATTAGAGTGGTTTCACTTGATTTTGAAGACGACACCACAGCAGCAAAATGGGCACAAACCAAATTCCCTTTCATATTTTTTGTATTTTTGGTTTTCATGTTTTTGGTTTTTATGTTTTGTTTTTGTATTTTTTTGTTTTTATTGTAGTTTTTGTTTTTATTGTTTTTTGTTTTTATGTTTTTTATGTTTTTTTGTAACTTTTTTTTTTGTCTTTTTTTTTTTTTTTTTGTTTTTTTTTTTTTTTGTTTTTTTGTTTTTTGTGTTTTTGTATCTTTTGTATTTTTGTTTTTTGTTTTTTTGTTTTTTTGTTTTATTTGTTTTTTGTTTTTGTTTTTCAGAAAACAACATTTACCTTAACAAAAAAAACAAAAAAAACAAAAAATAGGTCGACCCCCCCCCCCACGATTGCATAATACAAGAACTTGATTCGGGATAATATCCTGAATTAGAATACTATTTTAAATTTAACTCAGTGAATTTGATGATGAATAAAAGATTCTATCAGCATTAAAGCATTTAGAATATAACACGACTACATAATATGAACCCACGGTACCTAACCTTGATAAGAATCTATGATTTACACTGAAAAAATTCAAATTTGGGCCTGCAGCTTCCATCTGGCGTATCGGAGCCGAGAGGCACATCATAATCTAATTCAAACTTTTAAAGATTTCTTTCGAAATCTCGGTTTTTCATATGATTGCGTGACCATAATTTAAATAAAAAACTTATTTGTATCAAAATATCAAGGCAAAATAGTTTTTAATGGAGCTAGGATTCTAATAAGCTGAAAAAAGCAAATGTTCTATCAGGTGAAAATAAAGTCTAACTTCAAGCAGTTGATCGAAGCATTTGCAACAGATTTTGCAACAGACACTGAGATTAAACGCAATATTTAGAATTCTCTGCGACAGTTAGAGACAAAGTCTTTATATCATTCAAATCCAGCCTCTTGACGTTATTCATAATTTGAAGTAAATAAAGCTTAGACAAGAAAAGTTACTAAGTTACTAGTGCAGCTTTGAAAATGCAGTTTAGTCATTTGAGGCAATTAGGGGGGTTTTAAAATTTTTGCTTAAACTTGTAAGTTTTATCATTTACTACACCAAACACTAAACAGAAATTTAGGTTTTTTGGTTAATCAAATCAAGCCAAGTCAGGTTACTTGAAACAAAAAAATTTTGCTACCTGTTAGACAAAACATAGTATTACCTTATTTCTGTATGAGGCTGTATTTTTCGAATTATCAAAAAAGTAAATCAAACTTGGACTATCTTCTAATCCTGTCTTTAAAGTTGGGGAATGTGTAACATCCACGAAGAATGGTGCCGGTAGAGAAGGAACAAACAGTAGCAACACACGCATCTACTACTACTACTGCTACTAGTGGTAGCTATATATAATATCTATATATCGGATGGGGAGAGAGAGAGGTAGAAAGAGAGGGAGAAAGAGAGGTAGAAAGAGAGGTAGAAAGAGAGCAACTACCCAGCTGCTATTAATGTTGCATGATCTCTAGCTATGAAAGCAAGACATGTAGTAAATTGAAAGGAGAGGCATACAGCTCATATCACATTGAGAGAGTGGGATGCGCCGCGCGGGAGGAGGCCTAGCAGCTGACCTAAGCTTGACAAGTGTGACGGAATTATCAGGGTTTTGAGCGAGGAACTGATGTCGTGCATCTGTCTACCTCGCGTACGCGGTAGATATGCCGTATATATATGTATATAGATTTAAGTGAACTTTGGATCTAAGTACGGTGAAGTGGATAAAGTCATGAGCTGCAGGTATCTTGTAACTGCTCTCATGAAATAGATATGTACGGTCATAAAAATATATTATTTACGATAGAATATATGGTATTTTATTTAAAAGAAGAAGAAAAAAAGAAAGTCGGACTCGACAGATCCTATAGGATGCTGAATGAAATATTTCAAATTCAAAGGGCATTTTTTGAAAAAAGATATTGACGACGCCATCCATTTTATTTCCGTATTACTTAATTATTAAGGTCTTTGTTACGCTGATGCAGTTTTACCTTTCGTCTCGAACTAATAATGGAACAACTTCACCTCACGCACAAAACCCGTTCATGACTTTCTGGCAGCTTGAACATCACCAAGTTTGTACATTATAAAATGACAAGAATATACCATTAATAACTTGGACATGGAAGCTGGAAGTGGCACTTGCATTCCGTAAACACTTTATAATCCTGCAGTATATTGTGTATGTGCCTCACAAAGCAAGTGTCCAGCAAGCTAATTCAGTGTATAATATGATTTCTTTGACGTAGCATATAAATAACTTTTACATTTACGACATGATTCGTGACAGGTATGATTAGAATCTGTGCCATGTATCCCAGGATTATAATTGTTCCACGCATATCTCTGACCTCTTTATGTTCCATAACCCTCCATTCCATAACCCTCAATGATTGACGCAGATCAAATATAAAGGTCTCGTAAATGATTGAAATAATATCATGGTGACCATGATTTTAATAAACACGAGTGCAATGCTATTGGCAGTGTCCTTGCCAAGGAAATGAATGAATTATCGACGCAAGAGGTTGCTGCAGCTAAGAAAGTGTCATCTGTGGGAATATGAGCAAGTGGTTGCTGCATCACAGAAAGGCTTATCTGTGGGAATAGAACAAGTGGAGACTGACTTGGACCTATTCTTATCAGCTATGACCAGGGGTACTTATGGATACAGACTTACTGACTTGCATATAAAAAAGGACTCAAATCAAAACTGCTGACTGAGTGGAAGTAATTAATCAGCACTAAATAATACCTTCTCATTTTGAGATTGTGCACATAACGTTCGACCTGTGGGAGAGTGTGCTGCCCTCACTAAATTAGGAATCCAACGTATTATCTATAACGAGTGTATGGGTATATGACAAACATGAAATAAATTCTGATTATCAATTTTCTAATCCAAAGATCGGAGTGGAGAGGGAAGAGACTAAACTGCGAATAATCAGCAGATGCAAGGCCCTCCCTTGTCAACTGCAATGATGTTTTCCATCAGCAGGTGACGAGAGAGAACGGAGAGGTTTCGGCCCACCGTACCCCTCACAGCTTATAACTACAAGGTATTATTTGTTATAATGCTCAACGGACTGCTGTTGCTCTGTTATTTACGTCTTACATCTAGGACAAAACTGAACATCTGGGGAGTGTTTTAAATCCGGATTGTGCCCTGATCAACGATTGCAGTCTGCCGAATATACTCTGATATTGTCGAGTGAGTTCGAAAGATTGAGTCGAGCAACAAATAACAAAGTCTTAGAAACAGCTTGCAACGTGCATTATATATGGCACTGTGTGTGTGTGTTCCAGGCTACGATGAAACATCTTTCAGAGCACTGCTGCGCGCGTATGTGTAATTATAAGGTCAATGTGCTGATCACAAATGGGATAATGAGATATATATAAAGAAATTCAAAGTGTGTCGAGATGGATTCATGTTTGCGATTCCATTTCTTTGAAATATGAATAAATATCGCATATCGATAAATAGCCCGCGCTGAGTGCATTTCATTTTATGCAGCACTTTGCCACGAACGGTCGACAAAGTACTTTAACAATTGAAAATATTATAAGTAGAGCAACTTTTTCTTCGATTGATTTGCTAGATAAATGAGAAATAAGTTCGGGAGTGATGGGCAAAAACTTATGATGCTTTCAACAGAAAATACCACACCAAATATGCGAGACGGTGTCCAGTCTCGAAGTATGACAAGCTGGGATTTAATGTGAATGTCTTATAATCCCTGAGCGAAATGTACGGTTAACGCACGTTGGGATCCATTTAAAAGGTTTTGAATGCTTCCATTTCGGAGACTAGAAGCAGGCATGGAAGAAGACGGTAAATTGTAAGCCGGGTAAACAGAGAAACATGGTAAATTCAAAATTGTGGACAGAAAATGCAAATCGCTGCAAGCAGTTACTTTAGAACGTACATAGAAAGCGCAGGCACGTTATATAATATTGACGCTGCTCTCTCTCCCCCCATGTGTGCATCACTTTCCAGCATCTCACTATATAACCCCCTATATGTTGTCACATGGGGTCATATTCTGTGCAGGGTAAACTTCAAATACCTATAAAACGCTGTGACGTCACTGTGACGTCAGAGTATCGTCATTCTGTTGAGCAGAATGCTTCAGCAGGGTGCAGAACTTAATGTGGTACTACAACGTCAACGATCAACGTTAAATGGACTTCCATTTATAATGCGTTGAATGGCATGATGCGAGAATTCACAATGAAAGGAAACGATTATTTCTTTAGCTTTCATGTAATGGGGAGGAAGAGCAGAATTCATAACAGCATAATTGAGACCTTGGTCACTCTGCTCTGTTGAAACACAAACAGTTAAATTCTTGTGGAGATTCCAACAGTTCCAACGATAGCCATTGAACGCACAAATACTTTCTGACTTTAAGAAAATTCTAAAATTATCATCGTGCCAGGAACATCTCGCGTAAACAGGATCGGAGTTCATTTTGAAATGAGGCTGTTTGGAGCCGCCAAGCATTAAAATAAGAATGTTTTTGGAATCTTACTTATATTAGTTTCTATGTTAGTTCAAACACTTAATTTTAGAATTTGAGCCAGTACAATTTTTGGAAGCTAGAACATTCCTGTGCATATAGAGTAAGGCCATCACAATGCGATTAACTCATACTTATGAGGCTTAACAATATTCGTTTATTAAGTACTATTCTCTCCCCTACAGAGTGATATGAAACACTTTGAAGTTGAATAAGGTACAGTGTGATCATCAAACATGTAGCATAGTACGTTATTGTTCAATGATTTTCTAACTTCCCACCCCTATTCCTGTGTAAGCTTGTCACAGCAGCTGAAAAAAGGGTGCAATTTTCAGTTACACTTCATTTAATTTTCCGTTTTTCTTAGTAAGGTTACTCAGGATTAATTTCAAAAAATCCATTGTAACTTTTGATTTAGAAATACTATGATATGACTAATACTTATTTTGTAAGTTTTTATCGGTGCTAGAAAATACGAATTCAGGAATTGCGACTTCTGATAAATGAAAATACGATTATCTAACTTGCCAGAGAAAATTGAAATGATGCGAAAAATTTTGATAATCAGGAGTTTTCGAA
This sequence comes from Beroe forskalii, assembly GCA_011033025.1. NCBI lineage: Eukaryota > Metazoa > Ctenophora > Nuda > Beroida > Beroidae > Beroe > Beroe forskalii. The sequence continues at coordinate 89,963 of WFMF01000001.1, read as the reverse complement.
TAGCATGTGCTAGTCGTTGCCAGCCGATAATCTAAGCTTTAACGATACACGTTCTTCATCATAGAGGACCAATCTATCAGCTGTATACACTTTATACAATCGATGATGCATATTACAACTACATTACATTTATTAATATATATATCAGTGATGGACACACGTCGACTATAACTACATAAGACTGTGTACTGCACGTGCTATGGCATTCATCACACTAGTATATTAAGGAATTATTATGTACATTAGTTTATATATTTGACCTGGAAGTGTTAGGTGCAAGGTGGCACGATAAACTGTCCCAGTTAGTCCTGTAGCACAGAGTCCACTGGCAAATACCATACTTCAGGCTCGTGGCAAGCATTCAAGCACTCCTCATTCCTCATTTGTCTCACTCAACCACTCCTCAGTCCTCACTTGTCTCACTCTGCACTCCTCATTCTTCACTTGTCTCAGTTAGCAGTCCTCCATTCCTCACTTGTCTCAGTAAGCACTCCTCCATTCCTCACTTGTCTCAGTAAGCACTCCTCCATTCCTCACTTGTCTCACTCAGCACTCCTCAGTCCTCACTTGTCTCACTCTGCACTCCTCATTCTTCACTTGTCTCAGTAAGCAGTCCTCACTTGTCTCACTCAGCACTCCTCACTTGTCTCAGTAGGCACTCCTCAGTCCTCACTTGTCTCAGTAGGCACTCCTCAGTCCTCACTTGTCTCAGTATGCATTCCTCACTTGTCTCAGTAAGCACTCCTCATTCCTCACTTGTCTCACTCTGCACTCCTCATTCTTCACTTGTCTCAGTTAGCACTCCTCTCTTGTCTCAGTAAGCATTCCTCACTTGTCTCAGTAAGCATTCCTCACTTGTCTCAGAAACCAATCCTCAATTGTCTCAGTAATCATTCTTCATTCCTCTCTTGTCTCAGTAAGCACTCTTCACCCAGTGTCCACCTCAGGACGCATGTAGAAAATGGGGAATTTATCATTACCATACACGGCATGATTACTTGATTTGTGTAAAGACACGCTGTTATTAAAGCGTCATTAAATGGAGGTCTGATACCTGCTCCAATGTACTAATATATCGGGTCGGCACCGTGCAACTTCTAGAATTTGAGGGGTGCACATGGGGGTAGGCACCGTGCATTTCTAGAATTTGAGGGGTTTACATGGGGGTAGGCACCGTGCATTTCTAGAATTTGAGGGGTTTACATGGGGGTAGGCACCGTGCACTTCTAGAATTCGAGGGGTTTACATGGGGGTTAGAATAATCACGAGCCGTCCATTTCGTGATATAAAATAAGGGGATTGGTTCAAACTCCACTTGTCATCCTCAGATCCCCAGGATTCTATGGAAATATAAATATTATGAAAGATAATAATATGTTGTAGGATACCGTCTTTCTTGGTGCTCACTGCTCAGCTCTTTTTGACCATAATTCCGTGAGCCGGGAAGAGGTAGACTAAAGGCCGTGCAATCTCTAAACTTACCCACCATTTCACAGGAGATCTGCAGTTAGGGCCTGTCATTGGTGAAGCTAATAAGCCCTCGAGCTCGTGTACCGCACGTAACTAAAATGTTTCCTACTGTAACGTAATTCTAGCGACAGGCTCCACCATCAGTGACCATGGCAACCCAGACGTCCATGTGCGCCTCTCGGCAGAACAGAAATCACTTTATTTCACTAACCCTCATCTAGAGCACTCATTAAGCGACTCTCGAGCGCACGACTTTCTTAAATTTTGCAGATTTTTAGCCTAAAAGTTTCTTTCTGGGCCGGGTGAATATTATGGATCGGGCCGGGGATATATATATATATTTTCTAACATATAATATACTGATGCTCGTTGATCAGCTGATACAGGAGACGGCTTGACAGCGCTGTGCTCTCCTCTCTACCTTAAAACCAGAGAGTTGAGTGCTTTCCGTGCCCTCCTCAGCAGCAGATCGCTCAAATGACAGGAAAATAACAATTTCATGGAAGAAACTCAGATATGCAGAATCGTAGAGGGTACATAAATACCTGAGTTATTTACAACAGGGCACACATTTTGCGTATTATCTATCATTTAAACTCGTAGGTATATTTCTTTACCATCGAATTTAACACCAGCTGTTTTAAAATAAACTAAGACGTGAGAACAAAAACTCTAAAGAACATTAAAATAGATTTAAGATAAGAATATAATATTTAAAAGTCAGTAAAGACTACGCGCGCGCGTCACTATATACAATCTAAGGCCCTGTGTAGGACGAACATTACCACGAATAAACATCACACGTAACTGGTCATAGCATTGTACACTGTACAGTTGGCGTGAGCTGTACTCCTATATTGTATCATTTCAATAATACATGCCTACAGCTGCTGTATTGATAGTTGTGAACATTGCACACACACACAGGCCTTGTACAGGCCTTTCACAGGCATTGGTGCGATTAAATGCCTTGCAGCTCTATTTCCTCAGAATAAGAAACTTAAAATACATTTTCGACTGATTGAGGCAATTGTTGCTGTTGCAGATAATGGACATTGGACAATGGTTGTCGTGGAAACTGTTGCTAGCAACAATCTCCGCAGTATTGCAATACATAATACTGCAGCAGCTGTTACAAAGAGCTGCTTTTGTGCATTTGCTAATGAATTGCGGTGTTTTCTGCAAAACTGTGTACAGTTTCTCTACACCAATAAACAGTACTACCACCCAAAGTTTATAATACGTTGTTACTCTAGTAAACTGACGAAATTGAGATACAAAAGAATACGAAGGACTACCATAAAACTTGAGAAAATGCAGTTCATTTGAAGTGGAAATAGTCTACATTCGACTGTTTGAGATTTATTCATCATGAGTACGTTAAATTTACTTAAGTATAGAGCTAAATTTAGCACCACTAATAACTTTGCACAACGAATTTTGTTTTACTGTTTTAGAAAAACACACGATCAGGGGCAAAATTCTATTCTAAATAATTGTTACCTTGGTCTGAATGATGTGTAAAATTCTGAAGTCCCCTCTTAATTAAGAAATTCATTAGGAACTCATGTCCTTCAAGAAATCGATCATCCTACGTATTATAAGAACCTGCCTTTGTGCCTTGATTAGCACAGGAGGGAAATGATTCTCCCAACAAATTACTCTCCCCAACATGCTCCCGTTCGTTTAAGTCCTGGACACACTGAGTATGGAATATACTCATATATATTTAAATTTCTGCTTCTGTGCGCAGAAATTTGCGAAGCCATTCTCCTTCTTCCTGGTTTCCTACAAGTTTACCAATCCTACTGATCTGCAGATGATTCCTCCTCTCCCCTCTCCCTCTGTTCTTATAAACACGTGTATAGCATAACCTGGATCAGCATTTAATTATCTCCTCTCCCTATATCTCTGTGCAGAACAGAGAAGGCAGCAGCAGCAGCTATTGTACACTCCTTGTCACGAACATGATACGGATTGTGACGTCATTGTCAGGGTAAACAGTGGTGAATTGCTGACGGCAAAGTACTTTTTACTGTGCGCGCGGTAGTTTAGACCGCATACAATGCGGTCTATCCTGGACCCTGGATCATGGGATAAAGAACTAAAGAAATAGATAAAACTATAGGTCCCTCATGGAATAGACAGCAGCAGGCCATGACGTCAGCATTACTGTTTGAAGTGGTCAGTTGACGGCGTCATCTGGTTTATTTCATGCGAGCTCCTTACAAAACACAGAAGAGATGAAGAATATTCTCTTTCCCAGATCCCCATCTCCTCCTCCTCCTTAAATATCGCGTGATGGAGGATTGTTCTACCTTTCTACTTCTACTCGATATAAACGTAGATATCTTACTATATATAATGCGTGTTGTTAATATATATATATATATATATATGTGGTTGGCAGGCGTTAGCAATTTCAAGTAGGCAATGAAATTATTTTTTAATCGTGTTGCAAAAACTTTATAATAAATCAGAAAAATAATGAGAAATTTTGTCGGCCACCCTGAGGGACGTGGGTGGCCACGCCCTTTTTTCGCAAAATTAAACTTTCGAATTTTTTCAAAATTCCTTCGCTATAGTGTTGCTTATGTTGAATAAAAATTTTGAGGATTTTGTCCGAATTATTGGGTCACCCTGAGGGGCGTAGGGGCCGCCCTTTTTCGCAAAATTAAACTTTCGAATTTTTTCAAAATTCCTTCGCCATTGAGTTGCTTATGATGAATAAAAAATTTTGAGAATTTTGTCCGAATTATTGAGTCACTCTGAGGAGCGTGGGAGGCCACGCCCTTTTTTTCGCAAAATTAAACTTTCGAATTTTTTCAAAATTCCTTCGCCATCAAGTTGCTTATGATGAATAAAAGTTTTGAGAATTTTGTCCGAGTTATTGGTCATTCGTGGGAGGCCACGCCCTTTTTCGCAAAAATAGATTTTCGAATTTTTCACAATTCCTTCGCTATGGAGTTGCTTATGATGAGTAAAGGTTTCGAGAATATTGTCGGCAATATTGGGTTACCGTTGGGGCGTCGAAGCTTTTTTTACCAGAAATTAAAGTTTCAAATTTCCCCTCCAAATTCGCACGGTCAAATCACTGTCAAAGGGACATGTGGCCGTTAGCTCATGCGGCTGCCATCATTCGCCGTCCGTAGGACGGGAACCGACTAGTATATATAATAATATTAGTACAAAGTAGTAGTGGCAGGAAAATAAATACACTAATGTAAAGTACTAAACAAAGTATTAAGATGATGATGGTGATATATCTTCTAGTACGATATTTCCAGTATTCTATAATACTCCTCTAAAAGGCAAACTATGACAAATACTAAATGAGTAGATAGGTATCCTTCAGGGAGCTATCTATTTATCTATTTATTTATACTTATAACTTTAACCGAAGAGATCGCATTAACTCTGACAATGATAAGATAATAAGTTGATAGTGTTCAAAGTAGGTAGAATTTTCTTCATTTATCAGTTTATCGGATAAAAAGGAGTGCTCCTAGATTGCGCGTTTCACGTACACCAGTAAACCATTGGCACGTGAAATAGATGAAGCGTCCTACAAATGGTGGACATCTGGCTTAAAGCGCATTGAGTGCTAAGAAAATCAAATCCCCTGAAAATCACAGGGCCAATATTCAATGACTTCAAGGGTCGTACTTTTCATACTTCACTGAGTAGCACTTCAGCATTTGAGTCTGAAGCCTCAGTTATTATTGAAGTTTCAGAGACCTTGCCTTCTCCTACTTTCTACTACTGTCCTACATGTGTCTCAGAGACCTTGCCTTCTCCTACTTTCTACTACCTACATGTCCTTAGACATGTGTCTACCTTTCCTACATGTGACCTTGCCTTCTCCTAAATTCTACTACTTTCCTACATGTGTCCTCAGAGACCTTGCCTTCTCCCACTTCTCATTTCTACTACTGTCCCACACATGTGTCTCAGAGACCTTGCCTTCTCCTACTTTCTACTGCCTCTCTACTGTCCTGTCCCACATGTGTCTCAGAGACCTTGCCTTCTCCCTACTTTCTACTACTGTCCTCCTACATGTGTCTCAGAGAGACCTTGCCTTCTCCTACTTTCTACTACTGTCCTGTGTCTCAGAGACCTTGCCTTTCTCCTACTTCCTAGTCTAGAGACCTACTGTCCTACATGTGTCTCAGAGACCTTGCCTTCCCACTTTCTACTACTGTCCTAATATGTCTCAGAGACCTTGCCTTCCTACTTTCTACTACTGTCCTACAACCAGAGACCTTGCCTTCCTACTCTACTACTGTCCTACATGTGTCTCAGAGACCTTGTCTCAGAGACCTTGCCTTCTCTACTTTCTACTACTGTCCTACATGTGTCTCAGAGACCTTGCCTTCTCCTACTTTCTACTACTGTCCTACATGTGTCTCAGAGACCTTGCCTTCTCCTACTTTCTACTACTGTCCTACATGTGTCTCAGAGACCTTGCCTTCTCCTACTTTCTACTACTGTCCTACATGTGTCTCAGAGACCTTGTTTCTACTGTCCCACATGTGTCTCAGAGACCTTGCCTTCTCCTACTTTCTACTACTGTCCTACATGTGTCTCAGAGACCTTGCCTTCTCTTACCTTCTACTACTGTCGTCTCAGAGACCTTGCCTTCTTCTACTTTCTACTACTGTCCCATGTGTCTCAGAGACCTTGCCTTCTCCTACTTTCTACTACTGTCCTGTGTCTCAGAGACCTTGCCTCTCCTACTTTCTACTACTGTCCTACATGTCTGACCTTGCCTCCCTACTTTCTATTACTGTCCTGTCCTACATGTGTCTCAGAGACCTTGCCTTCTCCTACTTTCTACTACTGTCCTACATGTGTCTCAGAGACCTTGCCTTCTCCTACTTTCTACTACTGTCCTAGTCTCAGAGACCTTGCCTTCTCCTACTTTCTACTACTGTCCTAGTCTCAGAGACCTTGCCTTCTCCTACTTTATACTACTGCCCTCTACATGTGGAGCAGCAGCGAGGAGGCTCTGCTCCCCTCAATGGCTTGACGTCAAATGGCACCTGTATCACACGCCTCACTGATTGGAGGAATGAGATCACGTGACCTGCTGTAGCGCTGCTGAGTGGTGCTACGACACACAGGGCAATGTGTAATTAAAGCGAGCTGACACATATGGGATAATGGAGGCGGCTGCTGTGCACGGCGTGCAGAGTACTACTGCTCATGCGCTCAACACACTGCACCACCAGACACATGGGGGTTATCAGCGCCAACTTGCAGTGGGGAAAATACTTTATATATATCATAGTCATTATATAATGTTCCTGCGAAATATACTTTGCTGTTTTAAATCACAGGAAGCAATAAACAATTTGAGCGATGTTATAAAAGTGTAATTTGGAGATCAAAATTGCTGCTGACCGTGTTAATTTAGCAGGTTAATACTTTAATACAAATGCTGAGCTGTGCACTGAGATTAGGTTATTTAGTTCGCCTCGGAATGTACGACTGCGCATTAAGATCATGAAATGCGGTCCGCGGAATGCCGAAAGGAATGAAAAGAGTCCAAGGCAAAAGCTGAATATTATCGGATTTGTTGACAAGCCATTAGAATGCCGAAGATAAAGATACGTTAGCATACTTTAAAATTATCTGATTATTAGAGCTGGAATAGCTGCGTTCAAAAGTTTGAATAAAATGTGTGACACTCACAGAGTTACAGAGTTACAAGATCCGATCAGGGACCAGTAAATTCCGAAGAAGTATGATTTTGCTGGATAAATTTTTCTCATTTGAAGAACTGTATCATTTGGATCTTTAAATATAATAATTGTAAGATGCTGGATTCCGAGGAACTTTTCAGGAATTATCTTTAAGAAAACTTCGTTGTTCTGGTGAATACCCCTTTAAAACTTTTACTGCGGAGTCGTTACACCCGACGTAAGCCAGACATTGCTATTAAAGTATTACAAAAAAAGCAATCTACTTATTTGAGTTTAAGTGGACCATACTGTTCGCGAAATTTAACTTTTAGTAAAGTATTGTCCGCCCTATGCAATTCAATATCACATTTCATGCTTTGAGAGGTTATTAATGTTTTTCATATTTTTCATAAATAACACACTAGTGATATTATTTCATGTTACATGGAATCTCTAGAAACTCTTCATTAATCATGTGCAGTTTAGCATATAACTTGCAATGTTCTTCATCTAAGGCTCTATAGTGTATATTGCGACTTTTAGCATTCAAAGATGGGTAATCAAGGAATCCTGATATCACGTGAGGGGTGGATAAGAAAATTATCGTAAAATCGCTTCGACCAGATTCAACTGTTGATCGCGTCACTGATTATTCAATACCTTGCTACCTTACTTACTTGCCTGTGGGTTCATATTATACCTTAGATACCAAGAAGTTTTTAGATACTCACTTAATCTTAATAGATAATAGATACAATCAAAGAGTCAACAGGAATGATAATGATTTAAATCCCAACATACCGACGGCCGACGAAGAGATTTGGTAGGAGTCGTCAGTTAAGACTATGGGGCTTGACTTGCTGCCAGACCCACTGGGGTCGTGAGGTGCTGGGGTCGTGACGCCGGACTTCTGAAAAGAGGAGATAAATGACGAATTTACTCTGGAATATTTATAACTTCAAAGTCACTTAAGGTGCAATAACTTACCAATAGCTCGCATGATCCTATGAAAGAATACCGATGATCAATACAAAATAAATCAATCATTTGAACGGGCTACAACCCACTCGGGGCATCCTGCATATCTCATGGATGGCACTCAGGTTCTACCCACCTCTTTGCTGGGTGACAGCTCGTAGAAGTTGAAGACACGAGGTGAGATGAGGGGTCGTTGGTCCGCCATGTGTCCGGAGGGGCCTGCTCTGTTGGGGAAGCGATTACCAGGACCTCCAGAGGAGGAAGAAGAGGCTTCACCCGCTCTTACGTGGTCCATCTTACTGCTGCAGCTCGGGGAGGAGGAGCCAGGGTCATTCGAACTTCCTGCACAAAGAGCTTCAATATGGGGCTGTAGAAAGAGCTATCATACTAAACTCTATAATAAAATAATGGGGTGCAACAGCCTGAATCTGAAAGGGACTGAACTAAGAAAATTATAATAAATCGAAATATAACGATGCAACTCAATTGCTGCAAAGCTATATAAAAGTGTGAAGATAGCTTCAAAATAAAGACAGGGGGCAGGGGTTTCAAGATATCTAGTGAGAATCGAATTCAAGCTGTGAAACAGTTAAATAGCAGTTAGCATGTTCAATGTTCATGCTAACTGCTACTCAACTGCTTCACAGCTTGATACTCTCTTGATATCTTGATTTTAAGAACTGTTAAAATTAGGAGTTAGAGAGTAAGGGGCTTAAAAGGGCAAATGAATCCCGATTTAGAAAGCAGAGCATTAACGAAATTTCTACCGGAGTGCCTATAATTTAATAAATTCGACTGGTGAGCTGAATTTCCATGCTTCAAGTTCTTGACGTCAATCTTCGTGCTGTTTAATTTGTAATGTGACAACTGAGCTACTGTGAGTTCTGACAAGTGCAATTTCGCCCCAAATAACATAGCCGGAGTTGTAGCAGGAGCTATTAAATGGGATCGCTATGGTGATGTTAATAAATGTTATATTATTAAGCTTTGGTGATCAGCTCAAAATGTTTGATCCGATATAATTTGGGTGACTAGTGCTTTATTAGTTTATTCAATGGACAGAGTGTCAGAAAAATTCTTGTGGCCTGTGGTATCCGTCAGCATAATTTCAGAAGCAAAATATATTAATACATTAGTAAATCATGTATCTGTGGATGCATAAGCATTATTCTCATTTAATTAAGCTGATGGTGATGAAAATTATGAATTAATCGAAATTTTTCCCAAACACTGTCTTGAATCTTAAAATATAGGGATGAAGTTCATTGTATTGGCTTCTTGTCTATTCTTCCAATCAAGCTATCAAAAGAGGAATAAACCACAGTGTTATCGAGAAATTGCACTGAAAACGATATCATAAAATAAAAGGGTCCATTTTAGATACCTGCAGGGGGATTCTTCGGGCTGACAAGAAATGTTTTGTATTTTGTCACTGCAGATGCACTTTGCACATGTCGTGGACCTGTGGACATTTATTACATTAAATTATTTCGAGTGCTTGGGTTACTCATTTTAACAGTTGAGCACTCATGATGGATTTTCAATCATAGATACCTTGGACTTTTGAAAATTTCTGTCTACACTAAAAAAAGAGGGCTGCACACATGCATCATATAACTTGTGACAGCCAACATTCTAACATAAGTTTTTCCAAATATCAGGGGTGAATGCCCCCAACCCCCCCCGCACCTTAATAGAAAATTGCTGTGGGATATACCTATATACTAATCAATTGTTTTACTAATCATATTTTCAGTTACTAAATATGATTCAGAGGAAAGAATGGCTCACTTACTTGGATTTTCAGACTTGCTAGCCTCATTAACAGGAACTGAAAGAGCCCTTTGTCGTCGGGCCTTTTTTGGTAGCATGCAGCATGCTATACACTGTAAATAAAGTCGGATTAATGATTTTTGTAAAAATAATAAGAAACCAATCAAAAAGTAAAGTTGCAAGTATAGGTGGGTAGCTATAGTTACAATACCTATATTTTCAATACCTATACTTACAATACCTTAGGAGGTGTATTTATGTGGGATGAAATTTCCATGTTTTAAATTTTGGTAAGTTGAAAATATGGGGATTTTTTAAGTTTTTACTCTTGTTAACATATGATAATGACGTCAATTCGTCAAGTTGAAATTTCGTGGTGGGTGATAAAATGGGGATTTTTCTGAAAAATCCCCAAATTACAACCTTTATAAATAAACCTCCTAAGGTACCTATACTTAAACCTATACCTATATTACCTATTTCCTATACCTAAAGTTAAAATGTGAGGTCATATGAAAAACATATGGCAAATCAGAAAACATCTCTGTCAGGGATAATTTATGGAGACCATCTTATTCTGGTTTTCAAGATGTTATTTCAGTACAATAAAATTATGTCTTTTCATTAATCAGTAAATACTTAAATATTATGATTAGTGAAGCTAGCTACAGCATGATGAATTGAATTGAATTGGACATGATTTTGAAGCACAAGAACAGTACGTATTTTTCATGGTCATGTAAAGAAGCTTCTTGGTTGTGCTGTGGGAAAACTCAATTTTCAGCATAAATTGTAATTATAATGGGGTTAATTGCATTTGACAGGGGCACAACACTTTAAACTTCCCTAACCAAAAGATATAGTGAGTTTGTTTCATTTGTCCCAAATGTCCCATTTGCCCCAATTGTCCCATTTGTCCCAGTCCGCATTCACTTTTTTGAGTCCCATTTGTTCCATTTTCTCTGTCCCATTTGTCCCAATTGTCCCATTTGTCCCAAATGTCCCAATTGTCCCAGTCCAAATTCACTTTTTTGAGTTCCATTTGTTCCATTTTCTCTGTCCCATTTGTCCCAATTGTCCCATTTGTCCCAAATATCCCATTTGTCCCAATTGTCCCTGTCCCAATCCACTTTTTCTTGAGTTTGGGACAAATGGGACAGTGACACCCCCGATATGTTAATTGGATGTCCATTGGATGTCCAATGGACAGCCATTGGACATGTCCATTGGACATGTCCATTGGACATGATTGGGCATGATGGATCCAATAGATCCATTGGATAAAAATCACAACACGTGTGACACTTTTACCATTTATAACAGGACTTTACCACTAGACCACTAGGAAACAGACAACAGTTTCAGTGCCAGGGACAATAATGTAGCCAGGGTTTGAGATCTGGTGTCCAAAATATTTCCAATATTTGAATATTTTTATAGTTGCAACTTGCAAATATTCCCAAAATTTGCACATAATTTCATATTCATGATAAGAAGTTATGCCTATGATGATCTATCTTTGAACATTTTCTCAAGATTTGAGACTAGGCAACAGAGGGTTTCATATTAAGCAATGCATAGTCTGTAGGTATATCCTCTAGTTACAACACTCACCTTAGACTGAGTTTGAGAATAAAAACGATCATAAGAGAGCTGGTAATAAATGATAATTCATATAGAAAATTTTATTATATTTTCTATAAAGGGCCCCTATAAAGAAATTTTGGAGAGCATGTCTCCATGCATCAGCACATGTCAAGTTAAAAAGAATCCCTTATGAATAAACTTGGGTACATTGGAATAGTGAAGGCTTGGTCATGTGATTGTGACCAAAAACTTTGATCTGACCCAAACGAAAATTGAAACAGTACCTACACACTTGAAACTTCCACTTTATTACAAAAGGGGTAGTATATACATTAGAGCTTTTCAAACCCCAAGATGCCTACATTAAAGGTCAGAAGAATAGCACCCTCCACAACTCATTGATTCATGAACTAAATGCTAAGAAATGGTTCAAGCAGGCTTGGAATGAAGTTTAAATGATACAATAAATAACAAACAGAAAACTACATTTCTACCCCTAATTCAAGAAGAGTATTCATCTATTCAGATTGAACCGAACTCTAGTTCTTAGGAAGCAAGTTTTAAGTTAAAAAGTTTAAATGATACAATAAATAACTTTAAAATCAGGAGCTTTTGAAAATTATGTGATTATCATTGTCAGCTGAAAATGGAAGGTGAGCTTGTGCTTATAAATGATATGAGTGGTGTCAAGGAGGGGGGATGGGATGTGGGGTTGAGTGAGTAATTGGCAGGCTAATCAAACACAATGTTACTACAAAACTGGAATTGCTGTTGCCAAGTTTAGAATGAGCTTCCATGGATTGAAAATCAAAACTGGCATCTATGGCAAAAAACTATAACAAGAAGCACCTGAGATGCTGCCCTACTAGTGCTGACATAATTAATGCCAAGGAATACATCATGGAACTCCTTGGAAAACATAAATCCATATTTCAAGATGAGATTAATGTCCTGAAAACTGCCCACTCATTAACGAGAGTAGAAATGATCTTGACAGCATCATCTTAGAAATTTTATCAGCAGAATGTTTAAGTTGGTTTCCCTAAACACGACTCTGTTTATAATGTGTAACAACATTTCCATTTTCCCGCTTCCAATTCCCCTTCTTATTTTTGTGCATCAAGGTTCACTAGGTTTGTTTGTTTTTTGAGCTGTATCCTTTAAAGTAAATTTTAGGAGTTTTTATATCCCAGAGATACCATGCTATTTATTTCTTTTTCTGGCCATACATTTAAATTTCTTATTTAACTTTCTATTTCAAACTTGAATATAGGGTCTGTCATTACTAATGTTATTTGACCATGTGAATTCTGATTCTAAATCTTACATTTCATTCAGTTAAAGATGAGATGAGAAACAGAGCCGCGCGCGCGGCGCTGATTCTGATCACGATCTCGAGAGGGTTTGTCAACGTTAGACAAGCCAAACGTCGCGTTGTCTGACACCGTTGCTTTAGGTATTTAGGTGGTCGCGGCCGCGCGCGTGAGAATGCCTGACATTTCCCATCACCAGGGGCGTCGTTGGTTTTAGCGCTTGCCACGCCGCGCATTCCTAAGCCCGCGGCCGCATAGGTGCGTACGCGCGCCGCGCCGCGCCGCGCCGCGCAACGCAGACAGGGATATACGTGTTTAGCAACGCCGCGCACTCTGTGCGCGTAACCAGGGTCCTGGATAGGGCAAGCCTGACATGAAAGTGTTACGATATTTTTGATGATATCATGTGAAATGTAATTCATGATTTGTTTGCTGAACACGTAAATCCCTGTTTGGCTAGCCACTAGCGCGGCGCGCTTCCCTGTAATGTTACCCGGCTGGCGTCAGCGGGTCATACATCGTACGACAAGGATGATGAAGTCAAATGTTTCCAGGCTCTTAATTCAAAATAACATGTTGATTAAATTGTTGGTATGTCTATCAACCCAAGTAATCAAACAGCTTTGTAGATTTCTGTTGTCTTTTACATTTCATTGCAGTCATTTATCATTATGTTGTTATTATTTTTTTGTTTATATAATGCAATTAAATTCAATGGCCACCACTCTTATATCACACCTTATCCATCACCACACTGCACTCCAACCCCTCACCTCCTCTCTCCTCGCACCCTCTCACACCACACCCTCTCATCTGACTGTTTCATCTCGTCACCCATTTATTGAGTTGTTGCATCCAGTCACTCTGCACTCACATTTTTTCACTCCTGACATCTGACACCATCACCACAAACATCATCACACCTTGGCTGAAGACAATTAGCACATGTTATTTGAAACTTTCTGGAATACCAAACTCAAGTCACTTACGAATATGTGTGCAGTCTGCTCAATTGACAGAGGCCTCAATAAAGTTCACAAATTTCCTCTGCCCGTTTCAACTTTCTATATAAATTCCATCAAAAGCACTCAATTTCGTGTGTCTTTATGGAGGCCTTTTTCAATCAAGTGGTCTGCACACATATGAGTAATCAATCATCTTAAACAACCATATATCAACAATTAAAGAATAAATCCTTTAAAACTCATCGATCTGCAAGACTTTTCTCCAACTCTGGACTTGAACTTTGACACGATTTCTTTAGAAATACTATGAAAGAACAGCCAAATCCAAATGAGTCACACCTAGATGATTAGTGTGCAGGCATCTTCAGTTCAATACCTACCTCAGACCAACAAGTTATGAATATTGAATGATATCCACCATCCTTTTCTAACTGCTGATTTCATTTCACAGTTCATATCTCTACTTTTGATGCCCAAAAAGGGCATCCATCATGACACAGACATTCTTTTTTATATGTTAGTATGTTGGTTGATAAATATGGGATCATTAAGGTAGCTATTTATAGGAAAACATGAACAAGAGAATATTTCTAAAGATACTTGTGATCATTTTATGTGGAACTTTTGCCATGGTTTATGGAGTTTGTGATGATTGTGACCGCTCCCTTTGTAAATTTGATGAGCAATGTCATATTGCTGCCTTGGATGAATGTGGTTGTTGTACCATATGTGTCAGGTAAATTTAATATATAACAGCAAATTTAAAATTTGATATGTCAATATCCCCTTTTGTGAATATTAAATGAGGAATTATAACATGAAAACAGTAGGTCAGAAGAACAAATTTTTATGCATTAATCATAAGTAGGTACGGATGATTTCTTTTGGAAAGATCTGAAGCTCATTTGACTTCAAAATCAAAACCAGAAACCATTGTATGACTAAAAGATTGTTTTTTTTGCAAGAAGTCTACTGGTGGCAGATATTTGTACTTCAAGCTAACTAACTGAAGTTGCAATAATTTATTAATTTATTCATCATGAACCCTATTCTTATTTCAGAGGGCAAAATGAGCAATGTGGAGGACAGCATGGGAGATTTGGTCTATGCCAGAAACATCTAAAATGTGTATTACATAATGGTGACAGTGCAATTGATACAAACTCAAAAGGAATCTGCAAAGGTATTTTACTTAGGTATATTCAAGATATTCAAAATTAATTTTAATCATTTGAAATTTTGATTACTCTAAAACATGTAGAAAACCTACTTAAATTTTTTAACCTATACATATGCAGATGGATCAATCATAATATAAGGAATCGATTAAGACCCAAAATCTGTCCACTTGTTTTTCTACTTTTGATATAAACTCCATCAAAAGCAAATATAGTAGCAGTGAAATTGCATGTCTTTATTTTCAATGATCCCTAGATTGAACAATCTGCACACATCATGCATGGATGCCCATTGCCCAATCATTGTGATTGAACCCTGATAGCACTACCATTAAATTTGTCCCAGAATTATTTGAAGAAGAGGATTGTGCTGCCACCATTTGTCCACCAGTCACCTATTCATGTCCATGGGACTCTATTTTTGTACCTAATAATGCAACAATGTGAGTAGGTATTTCGTGATATAGCCAGCCTAATCAATTCTTTTTGTTTCTTTTTCGATGTTAGCTGATCATATTGTGGTGAATGAATATAACTATTGATTTGAAATCCCTGTAACCATCATATTCTGTGGTTATATACTGCAAATTCTATCTCCCTAATCTGGAGTTATTTCACTGATCAGTTATTCTGCTTCAGATGTTGCCCTGGTCAGGGAAGTTGTATGTGTGACTTCTCCAAATGTAACAATAAATGTCCCAATCACTACAACAAGATTGTTCTAGCACCTGCCAGAGGCACTCCTGGTGCTTGCTGCGATATGTTCGAATGTGTTCCTGGTGAGTACTCCTCGTCAACCATTCACCATTTCAGGAGTAATAGTACGACATTTCTTAAGGCAGTCTCACTTTACGATTTACAAGGGGTTTTCAAGGAAGTGTTAAACATTGAATGTTGAATAAGTATTTACGAGTTATAGTTTGGGCTTTTTAGAGTTCAGAACGAGTTGCGAAGTAGAGTGAATAAAATTAGTGCATTTTTGAACCTATCACGTAATCAGTTCCTCTGCCACATTGAAATTTTTGGCGCCAATCAAAAGGTTAACCTTTTGATTTAACAAGCTTTGATTGAAATATTCACATTCCAGCAGCTTTCAACCCATTTCCTGAAGTAAGCAAGGTGGTGTGTTTGGATCCTGAGACTGGTGTTCAGTATAAGAGTGGGGATGGCTGGTACAGAGACCCCTGCACCCCCTGTTCCTGCTCATTTGGTGTAGGGAAGTGTCACCGGATCACCTGCCCCACAATCACCTGCAGTCACCCTGTCAAGGAGCCTTCTGAGTGCTGCCCTAAAGTGCCAAGGTAATCATGTGTTGTAGTATCGTGTAGTGCTGTGCGATGCAGTTTCCACTTGCCCTTGGCAAAGGAATTCTTTGGAACTTTGGAATTGATGTGCTGTCCACATTTAATTACACTACATCCTGTTGATAAACCCCGTCACGAATAATACACAAGAAAATGTCGCTAATTAAAACTTCCAGATTCTGGTGGGTGTGGCGCGTTCAAGTGTGACTTGGACTGTGAGACAGGCTTCTCAACGGATAGTCTGGGGTGTCCGATGTGTGAGTGTCGTAATGAGACCTCCTGTCCAAATAAAGAGTGTCTTTTGGAGTGCCCTCACGGACTTAAGGTACATGTTACTCATGGGAACACTGCCAAATGGAAAATCTGTCTATAAAATGGCATCGGCAAGTTCTGCACGGTGCACCAATTTCAGAATATTACGATCCTACTTCAGACTTCAGTCTGAGTAGATCGCACAAAACTGAATACGTGAATAATAGCTTACACTAAAATGGCTACATATTATTCTGGTACCGACTTACGAACCAGTTAAACCCGCACTCACAGATGGGAGCGGAGGGCTGTGCAACTTGTGAGTGTTACGAGTGTAAAGACCCGCAGTGTGATCTGTCCTGTGACTACGGATTCCAAGAGGATAGTAGGGGCTGCCCCCTTTGCAGCTGTAATAAAGGTGAGATACTTCCTTTGGAACATTGAACGGAATAGACCTGTTTATCAGTACATCAACCCTGAGCTTCATGCTAATCACCATTTGATTTAGAAACGCTAGACCACTTCCTGAAACACTTCCCGTTGTCAGATGGTGTGACCAAGTCCCCTGAGAACATGAGCTGTACGGACTCTGAGGGGGTCCATGGCGAGGGGGACGAGTGGGCCCCGAACCCCTGCACCACCTGCTCCTGCCACAGCGGTGAGTGGGGAGAAGAGGGGAGGGGGGAGGGTGAGTGGGGAGAAGTGGGGGAGGGGTGGGGAGCAGAGGGGGTGAGTGGGGAGAAGTGGGTTGGGGACGAAGAGGGGCGAGGGGGGAAGAGGGGTGAGTGGGGAGCAGGGCGTTGAGACTTGAGGCGGAGAAGAGGGGGCGAGGGGGATAGAATGGGGTTTGGTGGGGAAGAGGGTATCCAGGGAGCAAGAAGAGGTGATGCACTAGCCACCACTCGATCGACGAAAAATACCTCCTGATCTTTTTAATTGAATTTCTTGTTCCAGGTCAGAGTGTATGTTCAGTCCTGGACTGTGAACATCTCATTGACTGTACTCACACTCTCACCCAACCCGGAACTTGCTGTCCTGTCTGCCTCGGTGAGTTCCACTTCCTGTTGTCTGTACTCTGTCTGTTGTCTGAGCTCTTCCTCAGTCTGTTTTCTCCGCTATGTTTTCGTATTTTTCTGTACACTCTGTCTACCTGTCTGTCTGAGTTCTAATTCTGTTGGAATATTCAGAATATGCACGTTCTCTAATATTTCGCGTCTGTGAATCTGTAACTACGCCAGGAGACCTGTGTTTCTCTATTTTCTTTCTTGTAAGGCACTGGCTGGTGATGACAGCCTCACTTTCTGCAATCAATTTAAACGGAATTCCCTTGTAACTGTGTGCCTTAGCTTTGGCAAATGTGGCATTGTGACATCTAAAATCGCACCGTCACTCAAGAATGGGCTGATACATTCAACGGAACCCTATGAAGAGGTACATGTTTCTTTCTTGAAGTGGAAGGGAAAAACTCAATATCAGAGATGGCTACGTGTTGAATCTACCAATTTGCGTCATTAAAACCATCTTCCCTGATCCTGACTATATACTTCCTTGAATCTTAAAATTAATTTATAGATATTACTGCTTAACCAGTAACCACTTTATTGATCGGTACCATGTAACCATGTCAGTAGAAACTACTAGAATATAACTGAGATGGCAAATAGTCCCTCTCGCTCTTGTTCCGTCTACGAACGTGCGGGATCTGAATTAGAAGCTGCGCTGAATAATTGATATACTAGAACCTGCTTTGTGACATCACTAGGAAATGACCGGTTAACCGAACCGAAACCGAAATACCGGTTAACCGGGCGTTTTCAGCCAACCGAAACCGAAACCGTAACCGAATATTTTGATTTCGCAATTAACCGTTTAAGGAAATCGGTCGGTTAATCGAACCGAACCGAAATACCGGTTAACCGGCGTTTTCAGCGAACCGAAACCGAAACCGTAACCGGATTTATTGAGAAATGGTAACCGGTCGTTTGGTAGACATCACTACAGCATGAGTTCGGACTTCGGGATGCTCATGGTTCAGCGTAAATCTGTAAATGTCGATCTCCAGGGGTTTTGGACAAATGTATTCCGCAATTCAGGTCTTCCAATATCCAATATTGACCCAATCCAATACTAACTGTACATTTGAATTATTTCACGTAGAGAATGCTAACAAATACTCAAATACTCAAGAAACTGTTTTTGTCTGATTAACCCCCTCCTTGACCCTCCTTGACCCTCCTTATCATGTTCACAATTACAGTAGGTTTATTTGTTATATGACCACTGACCAGCGTAGTATTCATTTGTTGATTCCGGAATGTGAGCGTTCCCTTCTCCCCCCCCCCCCTTCTCCCCCCACCCGACAACCCCCAACATTTGATGCAGCATGTGATGTGGTGGCCTCCACAGCAAGAGTACTGGTTGTTAACCAGGCTGTTAACGAATAAACGAATAAAGTCTGCAGTTTACATGGCCTGTCCAGACAAAGATAAATATCGGTTGATTGGTAACCGCTCCATCTTGCAAAACTTTGACATTAACTGTTTAAAAGTTACACTGCATATTTACATTTTATAGGATGAATGCAAAGTATTGGATATTATATTTAAATATCCCAATGCAGTTTATCGAAAATACCCCATTTGCTCTCAAGAGTCGTCTATTTAATTTCCATCATTGACAATATGTGACAAGTTGGTCAATTTAATTCCTCAGATTCATTATATGCATGATTATATGAGTTTAACGCAAAATGGTGACACGAATTCAATCCCTTGATTTGGTGGCTCAGGAATTTAATATCTTTATTATAATGTCCATGATTATATTGCCATGATGAAGGTCAATTCGAAGCCTATCGAAATGACTGTCTCACAAAAGACAAATGACCCCCGCATTGAGAACATGCTTACAGTTGAGAACTTTGACGGCATGATCGTAACCCAAACCAATGGCGTTGAATTTGAACAGAGATTGTAGTTTAAACGATACAACTGATACGAGATATTTGTAGTCAGAACCTTTCGAAAATCTTATGATTAATGTCGTCAGAAAAGTTTGTGTTCACGTTTCATGCTCAGTTCTGAACCCACATTATCACGTCCCATACCATTATGGCATTAAAATCACGTGTGATTGTTGCTATTCACACACTTGTATGGTCTCGAGGAGGGATATGTGATATTTATGCTGTAACTGTGGTTATTTGCTGAAGATAACATGGCACTCCACATGATAGCGGGGCGTTCTGATGGCGAGATTGATCAGATGTTAGGGTGAACCTTAGCTTGCTATCGTGAATTGTTACCAACTAATAAAATTCAGAACATTTGGGTGGCAAATTTGTGAATTGATAGAAAACTAATTTCACGGATCGGTTCGTTGAATAAGTGTCGCATATTATTGTAATGAGAGCTCTTTATTGATTCTCTTTTGACTTAGTGACAGTGGTGCAGGTACAAATAAATACAATGCGTTAAGGAAATTGATTTTGTCGTCCTACGACATCAAAACATCTTCGGACCTCAAATTTAATTGTTTTGAAATAGTGCTGTAAAGTTTAAACCCTGTAAAATAAGCTCAAAACACCTCCATCAATGCTTTTATCATTATTCCTACTAGCAAAAGTAGTTTGTTTTCGACCTGTATGTAGTCTAAAAATAAAACACGAAAATATGCTGCATAATAATTCAGCACCCCTCAGAGAGAACTTGTATTTTGTCATCGTATTATTATGGCAGACACTTTAATCGATCACACAGAACCACACCTCAAGTACTGGTGAGTGTGTTGGTGGGTGTGTTTGCGAGCGTGTTGGTGGGTGTCTCACCAGCTACTACTATAGTTCTTGCTATTGTTGACATGGTTTCGATAGAAATAAATGAGGAAACGTTACATATTTAGATACATTGTGACATATCTCTGTTACATGACCAAATAAAGTCTGATTTAGTTCAATATATAGCTAATAATATACATTTCAAGCGTGTTAAAAGAGCAGCTGTAGTGTCCATGGTGGTGAGTCAACTGTCATGTTCATTGACATGACCTGCTCATGCAGTGTTATTTCACTCTCTGTTCAAACTAACACTGTTCTTATTAGCAATTTTGATATGAATACTGAATACAACCTCATGACCTTACAACCACACAACCTTCTTATCACTATAATATGAAATGGCATGGCAAACCAGCAAAGGGACACTTTTCATAGCAATTGTGTAAGACTAAAGTGTCTAAGTGTGTTAGTATGTTAGAGTAAGTGTAAATGTACGTGTGATTTTAACTGATAGTGTAAGTTAGTTGAAATGTGTGTGAGTGTAAGTTTTCGTGAGCTTAACTTTCCCAATTCTCCAAGATCCGACTAATTCGACTTCTTGACACCAGCCTTGTTTCAGATAGTTGCACTGACACTTCCAACGTGACCTACAAAGAAGGAGCGGTTTGGAGGACGGACAACTGTCAGACTTGCTCCTGCCACCAAGGTACATCACAATTCACAGGTACCAAGGTACACGGTACATCCCTCCCAAGAAAGAGGTGGTCTAGAGTGACGTCATTATCAGATAAGGAATTGGTAACGCGTATTTGTGCACATGGATCGAATTCGATCGAATATTCCCCGAAAGAACGCGCAAATTACAGTGCGCGCGCAATGCTGTAAATTGCTTATCATTTAACTAATAACTTAAGTTGAAATTTGCGCATTCTTTCGACAGATCTTTCGATCAATGCATGTGCACACATATCACATCTCTTGATAGTTTCGTCATACTATCATGTTTGACCGACCATTTCTTGTGATAAACTTTTTGCAACCTGGCTTATTGGCTTTACAGTCAGATAAAGTATATCAAGTTATCATAGACGTCTTAGGGGTCATCCATAAAGGACATCCGCAAAATTTCGGCCATTTCAGACCCCTCCCTCCCCCTTGTCCGCAAACGTCCGCAATCCAGAAACCCCTCCCTCCCCCCTACCCGGACGTCGTCATTTTTCTTGAAAATTTTTTGGGTCATCATTTTTGGCCCCGAAATCTCATGATTTTATAGTGAAATAGCCGTCAAATCGCCCAGAATTTCCATGAAATGCGGACGCCCGCATTTGGCCAAACACCCCCCTCATTGCGAACGTCCTTTATGGCTATTGGATGGCCCCTTATAAGTTATTAAGATATAATTAGAAGTGTTCCATATTGTAAGAAATATTTTGCTTGTTTTCGTTGAATCAAATCTATTCCATGTAAGGCTATATCAGCGTCTCAAGACAGTCCGATTTGCCGATTGACCATCAAACTCAAAATGATATATCGAATTATATCTGATATACTTCGATATATATCATTTTGAGTTTGATGGTCAATCAGTAAATTGGACAGTCTTGAATCGCTGATATAGCCTTACATGGAATAGATTTCATTCAGCGAACACAAGTTTAATATTTCTCACAATATGGAACACTTTTATAATTATATCTTAACAAATTATAAGACGTCTATGATAACTTGATAGCCTCGGTCTTTTAGTTAGATCACGTATTCACCATTTGATCAGGGGAGTGTGTGAAATGGTCACGCTTCTTGTATGCTGTTTTATCAAAATATGCATGTAGATCTACTCAAGTTAACACGGTCACGGAAGGGGGCTGCCAATGTTATGACAATTTTCGAGTTTTTGCGGCCTTGAAATAGGAAAGGTTCACCTAATTTAAGGCCCCTTAAAATTTCCATAAGTTTTTGTCTCAATATCCTCTATAGTGTCAGCTGCTGTTCTAAACTTTGAATTTATGTTACTAAGTTACAAATGAAATAATGCGTTCAAGAGTTATCTGCTGAAAGATTTTATCAGCTACCGCGTTGAATTCAAAATGCCGCTCAAAATCGACGATTCCATAATCCATTCCACTTTTCACAGCAATTCGAATGTGCCTGCTTCTAGTGCCCATATATTTTCCAGCTATATTATGTCCGATAAAGTGTATTTTTGTATCATTCTATTAAAGGCCCCCGAACGCAAAATTTTGACTTTGGCTAATTCTATAGATCTTAGGGCGTGAAGTACAATGTATTTTGTCCCACCCTCTAACTCTAATTAGTTCAGCTGCTATGAGCGATTGAAAATAGGTAGGGCAGCAGAGAATTCATGTTTACATACCATAATTTGAATAAACGGCAATCTTTGATGCCTCATAATAAGACTTCTGAACAATCAATTTTGACCAAAGTTTTTTTGGTGAGTGGGTCAAAACATTGTTTAGATGATAAAATGGTTGCCGAGTATGTTAAATCATTTTTACCGATGAATAATTGCATTTTAATTTACCGCATGAATATCCACTGTTGCCCTATATATATTTTGTTAGAATAACACGTAACATGCACTGTAATGTGATACGTATCATCATCACGTACGGAGAAATATCCGCCGTACTACAGGGAAAATTCTGCTGCCCTTTGAGGAATTTCGTAACTAAATTAGCTATTAGCGGCTTGAAGCATCATATAGAAACCGGATTTTCGCTCTTTTTGTTGATATTTCGCCTATAAGAACACATTCCACCATAAAAAATGGAAAATTAAAATTTGAAATTTCTCGGTCGGGGGCCTTTAAAATCCGTACTAAAGTATTATAATTCAGGTTTTTTGGCAAGTTTTGGCGGTGTGTGCGAGCTGTACTTCCTGTTTCCAATTATCGCCATATATCGATTAATTTGACACTCCTGTCAATTCCTGAAGAATGTCATTAAAATTCAATTGATGAAATTACTCCATGACAGTTTCTCAAATGCGCGTTTTCTTTGTGACCGTATGAACTGCTATGTACCTTCTTCATTAATACCTAACTAATAGCCTAATAAACAGAGTGTGGAATCTGTGAGTAGGAGAAAGACCTTCAGGAAGGAAATTGGTCTATAAAAGAGTACCTTTGGTACCTTTTTTCAATAGTCCCGCAGAAAGTATGATCAGCTGATTAACAGCGTGGTTTTAAAATTAATAGTTATGTGACAAATCAGATTAATTCTGAAAGCATCCTCAACCACACAGCTCCATGTACCTGTTTGGAAATTTCAGAAAGCGGCTCCCAGGAAGTAAACAGTAAAAAGGACCAAGACTTTTGGCGCACCCTGTATCGTATTATGGAACTGAACTTGGTCGTTACAGCAGTCCTGCTAACAACTAAATTATAACATGAGATTGCAGTCTTCCAAGTGCACACTGTGGAAGCCTTGTGGAGCTATTCTCTGGGGAGTTGTTCTGTACATTGCGTGTTTTGGAGTACCTTGGTGTACCTGGGGAGTTGTTCTGTACATTGCGTGTTTTGGAGTACTTTGTCGTACCCTGATGTACCTAGGGAGTTTTTTACCCACTGGTCCCTCTATTATAAATTCTATACACGCCCCCACGTGCTTGGAGTACATTCTTGTGCGTGTATTTTCAGACCCTGAGGTGTACCTGATTGAAACGTGCGATTACCTCACGACATTTAAATTTTAGCCTCGCGGCAGCTAGAGCATTGAGGAAGCTTATCATCGTATCATAACACTCTACACTCCTTGAGGTCCGTTATGTCGGATAGTTCCCTTCTAGCCATCCCTTCGTCCAATGAAAGCAACTACCACAAGGAAGCATTATATTAAAGCTAGAAGAGTTGAGTCGCACATTCCTCAATTCTACAAAACCGCGTGACTCTGGTTTGAGATTGGTTAAAATTTTTGCCATTTTACTTCAAAGAATTTGTGAAATTCAAAAAGTTATCGTTTTCATGATTATATTATGAACGCAGTGTACTTTCTTACGCAAATATCATTTCATGTTTCGAAATTCATTTCAAACATTTAAATTCTTCATGCAGCTCATGTTACAAATTTGAATTTATCCCGAAAGAAAATCTAATGTATACAATTAAGTAACGGAATTATTTATTTTCACATCTCCTGCTTTAGAATATTTGTGATTCGAAAGAGGAATGCAGTTGATGATATAATATTCTTCATGAATTCATTCGTGCCACAACAACTCTTAGCCATGCGTTCAATAATGGTCACGCTGTGTGTATGGTAAGTTGAGGGAGAATGTGTATGGGTTAAGTATGTTTTCACCATATAGTCCACTCAGTTTTTGAAATTACTGAAATCGAAGGCTGCAAGTTTCTTATTTTTTCACGATTTTAAGCCTCAAAGTTCCGCAATTCTGCATACCGTACAGCAAAATGCTTGTGAAACTTTCAATAAAGAGGCTTTTCGCTCAAGTTTCCGTGTTTATGAAGTTTATATAGGTGTTTTATGTAGGCTTCTCTCTTCCCATGCGAAACACTAGGTTTCACCTTTTATACCTATTTTTACCTCCCCTTTATTCGTCATTAACACTTCTCTGAGTTCGGCAGTGCGCAAAATACATACCTAGGTAGTATTAGGTATTTGTAATTCACCCTGCCTGTAGTCACACATACAAACTCGGTGATCTGAAAATGAGCGGGGCGAGCGGGGCTTGAACCCACAACTTCTGATTGCCGGTCAGTGCTCTAACAATTGAGCTATCTCCCCCCTAGTATTAGGTACCTAGTTCGAGAACAGGACCAAGTCACACACCTACAAAGTACAAACACACGTACAAATGTACCTACAAACGTACCTACAAACGTACCTACAAACGTACCTACAAACACACCCACAAACACACTAACAAACAGTAAACACACAAACATACCCACAAACACACCAATAAACACATCGTTTGCTACGACAGCAGCCGGCCGTGTAACGAGTTGTTAAGTTGTTACATGCAGCACAGCAGAACCGTGTGCTATAAGATGTTCTAATATGTTGATATATCGTTGACAAGGAACTGGTCTGACTTGCTGACATGAAAATAACGGTTTTTAAACACTTCAGTAAGTACTGTGGGAAAACTTGGTTCTCGTCCTGGTCAGATAGCCATACTTGGGTTTTAAATCGTTCTCAATGTCCAGTATTCTCCAACCCAGACAATTTCAAAGTGGTTGCTGCGGCATTTAGCCACACCTTAGATTATGGGTATCAAGTGGCCACTTAAGTGAAAATAGGTCTTAACCTTCAATTCAAAAATCTTAAATTGGTTTTCTGTAAAACAGTTCTCAAGATCTCATAGGTACCTTATTGCAGTAATATTTGATTTTGACTCTCATTACTCATAGAACAAAGATTATCTTAGACGAATGTAGCATTTAACCACAAAGTTAAATGCTTTTAAAAGATCTTTAACGATTTGCTACTTCGCTGTATCTAAGCATACCTCATACCTACCAAAACCTACCAATCCTATTTGATTTTATAAAGTAGTGAGTATGTTCTTCACTTAACAAAACTTCTTTTAACGATAAAATTTTAAAACTGATAAAGACGAAGGTAAGTTAAGAACATCGAACGTTTTGGATCTTCTAAACGACACTTAGTTGTCACCAAAACCGGTGGTAACGGAATGTTTCAGCGATATGATCAAAATTTGATTAAAATATCAACTTGTCGGTTGAAGTTGTAACCTTCAGGAACTGTGAAATGCACGGAAGAAGTGTGTCCTATCCTGTCGTGTTCTGAATCAGCTCTGCTGCCCAACGACTGCTGCCCTTTCTGTATTTCAGGTACCTACTACCTTAGCTTGACACATGTGGGGATTTTACGAATCATTTTTTCGCACCTTATAAGATCTCAATAATGTGATATCATCATCATACGTTAACATGGGTAATATTGAAAAATCTCAATGTTTTTGAATCCCCGAAATTCCGATCCCCAGTATGTTCCCGGATACTCGCTGTTTTTGTAAATTGCACTATGCCCAAAAGCAGAGCAATTCATATTCGAGATGAACTAATTCATGGTTCTGTTGCGAAATGAACGTGACGAAATAACGCAAGTTTGGTTGTGTTGAGTCGTGGTCTTAGTTGTGAAATAATTATTATTCGCAAAGCCGCGCGGTGTCTCAAAATTCACCCCATACCAGTGTGTCACGTAGCGCGCAATGACATTTCAACGATCAGATGCCGATATCGAGAATAAATACTTTTCGAATTAGCACGCGCGCAGCACATGTCATGGTTAAAAACGATGCGCGTGTAGCAAGTTAATGCTGGCGGTGTCAAGAACGATACAAATAAAAAAAACAACCCAAATTTTGATTTTGTCAAGAGTTTCGCAATCGAATCATAGGCCAGGCCAACAAGAGACCATCAATCACATGCTGATCCTTGTGTTGACTTGGGACACACATGTGCCTGCATTGTTTAGCGCATCGGGGTGTGCTGGCTTGGCTTGGTGGCCTGGGGCCTTGGGCGTGGCTGGGCGTTGGCTTGGCGCCTTCTGGCTTGAGACTCCTGGCATGGGGTGTTGAGGCGCACTTGGTGTAACTGGGTTTCAGGGTCGGTGTTTTGGCTGCCCGGTTGGGCCTGGGGTCTCTGGGTTGCATTGCCGGGCTGATATTCGGGTGTTTCGGTATTATGGGAGCATGTTGTCTCAATACAAACAGAATTCATCACAGTGGGCATGAAAGAAAGCCTGCCAAAGTTCCCCATAACGGCGGCCGACGGTGAATCTTTGGTTAAGGACAGGGACTTATGGGTAATTCTTCTCGAACGAATACCCAGTCTCAAGGTTTTCTGTTTGAGCACATCCACATCGTTCATGTTCATTGAGCCACGGCAGAACTTCTGTTTTCTCCCAACATCCTACACTGGTAAAGCATGCACATCACATGCCAATAAAAGCCAACTTCAACCAAAGTCAACTTCCAAAGTCCAATCACACACACATGTCTTGCCTGTTCTCCACTAACCAGTCCAGTCACCACGACTCCCCATCGGCTCAGCCTGGGGTTAGGAAGGATTCTGGCATACGTGCCCTTATCCTGACGTGCAACTATGCTGAACACCTTAGCGGGCCACGTCCACCTTTTGGTGCTCCCCACCTGCCCCATTGGGTTGACAGTTGATCTTGGGCAGTTGTGGTATCCCTACCAACGATGTCCACCAGTTGTTATGACACATGCTCTGTCAGTGACAACTCCTCATTCAATGAACTCTACAACATCTGCATGGTCAGGTGTAGCAGTATGGCTGCTAGAGTCATCCTCAACCTAAATAACCCATCATCACAAAGACACTCTCAACCAACAGACACTCCCCACCCACAAAGACACTCCCCACCCACAAGACACTCCCCTCCTGCAAAGACACCCCACCTGCAAAGACACCCCCACCTGCAAAGACACCCTTCACACCTCAACCTTCTCACCTCTCCTCCCCTGCTGGGATCATCTGGACCGCTTGAGAACAGAGATCAGGTAATAAACAGTGGTGTGCACAATTATTTACAATTGATACGGCACCGCCGATCATGGGCTCAAAATGAATCACCTCGGTGGTTCACTACATTCTTATATAAGGTGAGGAAACATGCCCTCCATACCTTTGTAATCCCAAATTTATTACAAACGCCAGGCATTGCCAAATTCAAAGTTTTAACTACTTTTTTCGTATCCTTTTAGGACTACTATACACGATAAAATTAGTTCGACACCCGAGGCTTTGATTTATTTTACTTTTGGAATACAACTTTCCTCAGCGTCTGGGCCTTCAAATTTCCCCATGCTCATTGCTCATTCGCATTTTTAAGAAATCGTAAATTTGTCGCAGCATTTTTAGGTTGTACGAAAACATATAGCACTCTACTGCATGCGCAAAATTTTGATTCATTCAGTTCACTGGTTTTAATTTCCAAGCTGTTGACGGATTGGTGACGGATGGAGAAAGGACTACTTGGTGGCAGTCGTTGTAACAGACAAACTCCTGACATTCAAAAGCGAAAGAAAGTTTCTTAAAGAGCATCTGAATCTAGAAAACGACATGACTTTCACCCTCAAGCTCCTTCTATCTCCTGGTGTTTTTCATTTGGACAAATCTGCTGGGTAAGAGAAATTAAGGCTATTGCATAACCTAGGTCCTAGGGAGAAGTAAATTCATTGAGCACTTGAGGTTCGTTTACAAATCCCTGAAATTTTATCTTTGCTTTTTTCAAACCAAATATTCTGCAGGGCGGTGGCAATTCTAACAGCTGAGTCAGCCAGCACAGAAGAACCGATTTCTGCCGAAAGAGTGACAAAAGAGATCAAGTATTCTGGGTTGGAAGAATCTAATCGAGTGGTTAAAGTATTAACCTACAAGGGTAAGCAGAATCTTAAGTTGCTTAAATTGTTCTGACGATCAAATAATATCCCGGATTATTCTAGAAGGCACTGAAAAAAAAACAAAAATGTTCTAATATTTGATATATCGTTACAGGAACTGGTCTGACTTTGACATAAAAATAACGGTTTTTTAAACACTTGTAAGTACTGGGGGAAAACTTTTTTGTCCGGTCAAAACCATTTTTTTAAATTTCTCAATGTTCAGTATTCTCCAAACCCAGACTAGAAACAATTTAAAGTGGTAGCTGCAGTATTTAGCCACACCTAAGATTAGGTATCAGGTGCCCACTTAAGTGAAAAATAGGTCTTAACCTTCAATTCAAAATCTTAAATTGGTTTCCTGCAAACAGTTCTCAAGATCTCATAGGTACCTTTATAGCAGTAATATTGATTTTTGACTCTCATTACCATAGAACAAAGATTATCTTAGTTGAATGTAGCATTTAACCACAAAGTTAAATGCTTTTTAAAAGATCTTTAACGATTTGCTACCTCGCTGTATCTAAGCATACCCTCATACCTACCAAAACCTACCAATCCTATTTGATTTTATAAAGTAGTGAGTATGTTCTTCACTTAACAAACTTCTTTTTAACGATAAAATTTTAAAACTGATAAAGACGAAGGTAAGTTAAGAACATCGAACGTTTTGGATCTTCTAAACGACACTTAGTTGTCACCAAAACCGGTGGTAACGGAATTTTTCAGCGATATGATCAAAATTTGATTAAAATATCAACTTGTCGGTTGAAGTAGTAACTTTCAGGAACAGTGAAATGCACGGAAGAAGTGTGTCCTATCCTGACGTGTGCTGAATCAGCCCTGCTGCACAACGACTGCTGCCCTTTCTGTATTTCAGGTACCTACTACCTTAGCTTGACACATGTGGGGATTTTACGAATCATGTTTTCGCACCTTATAAGATCTCAATAATGTGATATCATCATCATACGTTAACATGGGTAATATTGAAAAATCTCAATGTTTTTGAATCCCCGAAATTCCGATCCTCGCTGTTTTGTAAATTGCACTATGCCCAAAAGCAGCTAACAATTCATATTCGAGTAGAACTAATTCATGGTTCTGTTGCGAAATGAACGTGACGTAATAACGCAAGTTTGGTTGTGTTGAGTCGTGGTCTTAGTTGTGAAATAATTATTTTGCAAAGCCGCGCGGTGTCTCAAAATTCACCCCATACCAGTGTGTCACGTAGCGCGCAATGACATTTCAACGATCAGATGCCGATATCGAGAATAAATACTTTTCGAATTAGCACGCGCGCAGCACATGTCATGGTTAAAAACGATGCGCGTGTAGCAAGTTAATGCTGGCGGTGTCAAGAACGATATAAATTTAAAAAAACCCAAATTTTGATTTTGTCAAGAGTTTCGCAATCGTATTTCAGGTGAGGAAACATGCCCTCCATACCTTTGAAATCCCAAATTTATTACAAACGCCAGGCATTGCCAAATTCAAAGTTATGAGTGTTAACTACTTTTTTTCGTATCCTTTTAGGACTACTATACACGATAAAATTAGGTCGACACCCGAGGCTTTGATTTATTTTACTTTTGGAATACAACTTTCCTCAGCGCCTGGGCCTTCAAATTTCCCCATGCTCATTGCTCATTCGCATTTTTAAGAAATCGTAAATTTGTCGCAGCATTTTTAGGTTGTACGAAAACATATAGCACTCTACTGCATGCGCAAAATTTTTGATTCATTCAGTTCACTGGTTTTAATTTCCAAGCTGTTGACGGCTTGGTGACGGATGGAGAGAGGGACTATTTGGTGGCAGTTGTTGTTACAGACAAACTTCTGTCATTCAAAAGCGAAAGAGAAAGTTTCTTGAAGAGCATCCTGCATCTTGAAAACGACATGACTTTCACCCTCAAGCTCATTCTATCTCCTAGTGTTTTTCATTTGGAAAAATCTGCTGGGTAAGAGAAGTAAAGGTCCTAGGGAGAAGTAAATTCATTGAGCACTTGAATAAGGTTCGTTTACAAATCCCTGAAATTTTATCTTTGCTTTTTTTCAAACCAAATATTCTGCAGGGCGGTGGCAATTCTAACAGCTGAGTCAGCCAGCACAAAAGAACCGATTTCTGCCGAAACAGTGACAAAAGAGATCAAGCATTCTGGGTTGGAGGAATCTAATCTTCGAGTGGTTACAGTATTAACCTACAAGGGTAAGAAGAATCTTAAGTTGCTTCAATTGTTCTGACGATCAAATAATATCACAGATTATTTTAGAGGGCACTTGTTAATGGTCAATGGCGAAATTTGTGTAATATTTAATTGCGATATTTTTGAAAGCAACAGCAATTCCAATCAGACCATTTTAGAGCTGCTGCAGCTTAGTTCTGCCAATGAGAGGAAGAGTGGAACAGTCAATGTAGCAGCGATAGCAGGAGCCATCATTGTCTTGGCTATCATCGTCATTTTCATAGCCATTTTCTACAGCTCTCGCAGGTTTTTAATGCCCTAAATGTCCAAAAAACTAAAGTTTCAGTGGCACAGAAAACCCTCAATCACCCTTTTCAATGCATGAACAAAATGTCACAAATTTAAGGTTCATTTCAACCCGATGATTCTTGGCCTGCAATTTCTGAAGTATCAATCAGGTGCAACCCACCAATCAATGACCACTTCTCCCCATCAGGTACCTCACTCAATTCCAGAGGAAGAAGTACAAGAAAGTCCTTCTGACGGTAGGGCCGTGTGCCGTCCAATCAGAAGACATAGAGATGAACCACAGCGCCTACAACCACCTAATTTCAGACAACACAGATTCGCCCAAAGCCAACAGGAGTCCTAATCCGATGTCACGTGATATAGACAGTTCAAAGGATCATCCGATCCCTGCAGATGATCTTTCCACTTGAACTGCCATGATAGTGGCCAAGCTGGCAAGCGTTGTCTGTGCCAACATATTCTGATACCGCACTGAATTTACAGCAAGAGAATGATGAACTGGAGATACACCAAAATGTCGCGATTTCTTCTTAAATTTCTACACAACCGCCATTTGTACGTACGTGGTACATGGCAGCGCACAACTCGAGATTTCAGATTCTCTTTTCTCGAACTTGCGACACCTATGGTACAAAAGCTGAAATGACCAATGACCATTTCTGTGCAACATTTTTACTTTGATGTAGTGAGACATCGCATAAATTAAAGTCGAGAGTGCAAATCGCAGACACTGAAGGTTGGTTCGACTCCGAATTGGTTGACTATGACAGAAAGAAAGAAAAATATGATTAATTGATAAATTTGAAATTGATTTTTGTCCCAGAAATTTAGCGTTTCTTTTTTCAGCTGACAATGACAACATATTTCCGTTCAAGTCTACGTTTAAACATTTTGCATATTCAAACTCCTGACACCCTCTTTGCAATCTTTATCTATGGTTCTGACACTTAGACATTTCCTTTGCAATTCATAGAAGATCAATAATATACAAGTGTGTAGATGGTACAATATCATTGGGTCGAAATCCAGACAATGTCATCGATAGAGCTCGAAATGTTTTAAAATTGTCATCTTGCTTTAATAAAGGCGACAGAATTGAAGTGACACGAATTTGCCATTAAGAAGTTAAATTGAATCTAACGAATGACTATTCGTTAAAAACCTTATTCGTTCAACGCCAATCAGCATTGTTTCATCGAAATAATCAGGGCAAAAATGAAACGCTAACTTAAAGACTGTATCAAAATATATATTTAAACAACGCTGCTCCGTTATAGTGTTAAACAACAGAGAAATCGACACCATCACCAGGTGATAGGGCTGCTTCAACAATTACAAGAAAACAGCTGAAGTGTTTGTTCGTATGATACCAAGCTCAAGGAAGTTCCCACGACAAACCATAACACACAGCTGCAATTACATAAGATATACAATATACAAATGGCGTCATGGCAACTATATTACCATGACAGCTATTGCCTAGCAATCACGTGACCGTCACTAAGGCTGACGCGTGACACCCCACGCGTTACCGCGTGAGTGGCACGTGCCACGTGCGCGGCTACACCTGCACTCTCTCTCTCACGAATCATGGTTTATTGCGTCTGGCAGTTCACGCCGTGCTGGCCTCCGTGACCACGCTCGTCGTCACTGTCGTCTCCGTACGCCTGATGAAAACGGGGTGATTTCATTCCAATTTCCACTATATGTTTGAGGGGCATTTGAAGGCTGCAGATGCAGGGCAACTCTGAAAGTGTACATTATCATTATGATTTAACCTTATTCACTGTCCATCGATCACAGCACGGAATACCTGTAAACCATCATTAATGGGAGCTAGTATCCGAATTTTCTCCTCAATTTCACATACACAGTGCCATATCGATGTTGAGGTAATCAGAAATTGAAGTCTGAGTTTCTCAATTTAACTCAGTTTTTCTGCTCTGAGTCTGAAAACGACAGCAAAGACATGCTACAGCGTTGATAAATCTGATCAAGAAGGGGCCATTCACTCGATTTTCAGTTCCTTCCCTTTGGGCTAGAATTTAGAAAACCGTAGAAAAGAAAACTTCCCAAAACGGCGCATGATTGGTTTACAAAATAATTGCTTTCTTATTTAGGTTCTGTTCAGCAAGATCAATAAATCCAATGAAATCAGACATAACCTGGTTTCTCAATCCTTTTGAGGCGCGCGTCAAACACCGCGCCAGGGCATGTTTTGCGGCACGTGATAGCGCGCAAATTTGCTTCCTATGAAAAAGATAGAAAAAGCACATTTGCGCTGCAAAAAGCACCCAAGCGCGGCGTAGTACGGCAAAACGCCGCGCCTCAAGAGGTCGAGACACCACATTTGTAGAACATCCACGATTTTATTACAACACAAAAGAAAGGTGTCGTTACATCCGAAAATGACTGAAATTTCCGAGTCATTATCCTCACTTCTGGATGTTTGAACGCTGTAGTGAATGGCCCTCTGAATCAGATGTTTTCTCAGAGATATAAGTACCTCTGAGGGGGGCGGGGATCACAACAAATCCGCTAAAAGGGACCGCAGGTACATTAGGATCAGCGCGAGCAGAGCGACCAACGCCCCCGTGAGGCCCGGGTATTCCGTGATACCGTCCGGGAATGGTGTCTAGAAACAAAAACAACGGATACCAGAATAGTCTTGAAATTTCATAATGGGGATTAACTTTTGGGGGATATGGAGAAAGGGCCGAGCAGTTTGAGAGAAATTGATTTAAGGCGGTTGCCGAGGTGTTTTGACCTTGTGAGGCACGGCGTATTGCGCCGCGCACTTGGGAATAGTTTGCGACAAGTGATAGAGCAAAAAATTGGTTTACTATGCTTTGCATGAGCACATTTGCGCGCGGTCACGCGCCGCGAAAAGTACCCATGCGCGGCGTAATACGCTGCACCTCGAGACGTCAGTGCAGGTTTGAAATAATTCGACCATGGCGAAATTTTGAAAGGGGTAAATTTTGCGGTAAAGTGCTTTCGTGACTCGTGAAGAAATGATCATATAAAAATTCCAATTTCCCATGCAGCTATTCACACAAAACAGACACAGGAAATACATGAGGAATCATTAAGGTTTTCCTCCATAACTTGTTTATTGTTTAACTTGCTCAACTGATTTCCTGTACAAATATTAATAATATCCTTCCCAATCATATCCTATCTGTAAAGAGGTGGCAGGAACATGTATCACGAAGAAAAACATACGGATTGACCCAATCAAATCAGTAGATAAATTACTTTCCCATACAACGTCTCACCTGATGAGAGGAGGAAGAAGCGTCGTACTCGGACAACATCACCTCTTCCATGTCCTCTGTCTTCTCCACAGGGTCGCGGGGCGGCAACAGGGACTCCAGCTGCTGGAGGTTAGAGGAGGGGATCTCACCCCCTTCGGGGAACTCAACCTGAGGGGTGGGGGTGTTAAATACAACTGCTGTAGGTTAGAGGAGGGGATCTCGCCCCCTTCGGGGAACTCAACCTGAGGGGGAGGGATTACTTACTTCAATCACTTACTTCGGCAAGGTCAGCTGTATACAACGCATTTAATATTAATAGTAAAAATTCGGTCAAAATTACATTATTTATATTACATTTTTTCATCAACGATAATCGAATCAAATAAAGAAGGAACTATTATAATAAGGGATCGTTCACATATTACGTAATCAATTTTTGGGCATTTTTTACCCCCCTCCCCCCCCTCCGTAATCAAACGTAATCATGGCCAAACCCCCCCTCTTTTTCGGAAAATATTACGTAATCATGGCCCAACCCCCCCCCTCCTTCAGTTTTTTTGAAGTCACCAAAAAACTATATTAACTGACAAAAAATTAGAACAGTATCGTGTATTTCAATTCAATCATCAACATCATCGACCTGAAGATAACATTCAAAGCTTCTTTTAGTTTTTCCTACAGAAATCTCGCCTACGACAACTCCTCTGACAATGAGATGGACACCTCCTCCTCTTTCTCTTCCTCCAACGCATCCTCATCTGCTCATCATCCTCCTTTACCTCCAACAGATCATCCTCCTCCTCTACACCTGAGGCCCCCAGTTCCACTGAAGAGCCAGAAATCAACGTCTTGGTCCCACCTCAACCTCCTTCAAAACCGATGGAACCCAAGTTCAGTATCCGTGTCCGGCTACTCTGCCACCAAAGCCAACAGAACCCAAGATCCAGATCAGCCCTAGCCCCTAAGTGCCAGATCAGAGTCTGGCAACTTCACAGACAACTGCAGCTTCCTACACCTTCATCAAAAAGATTGATTCCTGGATAATGGAGCTGCGGATGTACGCCAAGACCTGCTCTGGCATCAACTCTAGAGCTCTAGGGAAAGGAAGGCGTCCGAACCTCTGATCAAGCACAGAGCAGCAAACCTTATATACAAAGAGGCACTGAAGTGGTTTGGAAGAGTTCAACGAATGGAGTACATCCCTCCTATATGGGCAGCACTAAAAGAACTGTACATTCTCAAACATATTGAGTTAGAGTAGATCATTATGAAATTTTGACAATTTTTTCTGCAAATGGTTAATTTTTGGTAATAAAAATAGGAAATCCTTTAAATTTTCATAAAAAATTCTTGAACTTTTCATAAAATTCTTGAAATTTTCATGAAAATTCGTGAAATTTTTATGAAAATCCTTGAAATTTTCATGAAAATTCGTGAAATTTTTATGAAAATCCTTGAAATTTTCATGAAAATTTAGGTATTTTGATTACGTAATCATTGGCCAAACCCCCCCTCCCCCCTCGTAATCAAACGTAATCATTTGGAAACCCCCTCCCCCCCCTCGGCTGATTACGTAATATGTGAACGATCCCTAAAACAACATACGTTGAACTGGACGATAAGTCTGCCCTTGGTGTACGGGTCTCTGACATGAGGCATGCCTTCTGACATGATGCATTTCACATCCTTTGAAAATAATTCATAGGTTAGTCAAAGTAGAGATGTGATGTTATTCTCAAAAAATCATATTCATGGTGACAGTTCGAACTGCAACTGGCGCGTCTTTGTGCAAAGTGCAGTTCGAAGTGCCCCTGTTAAGTGATACATCTGATTTAGTACATCACAATCACCCCAGAAAACGAACTCACTTGGTTTGATGATGTCGCCCATGAAGCTCTGAACGATAAGCGTCCTGTCGTCGAGGGTCTTGACTGGTTTCTCAAATCCACAGAGGGCCTCCACCAACTTGATGTTCATCTCTATAAGCAGGTCGGATCCATTGCGTTTGAAGATCGGATGTTCCTTTTCATCGAGCACTATCACGATGTCACCGGGCTCGATATCTGGTTCCTGAAACGTTGCGATTGGTGAGCAATCTGGTGTGAATATAGAGGTTCCGTTTTTAGAATAATTTCCAACGAATACCGAAAGAATATTTTAAACCACACAGAGAAATGTCGTATCTCTGCGCCATCCAAGTCAAACATGCATTCTATCATGCATGTTATGCTGCATACTACGATATACTTTATTCTAGACGAACTTTTCTTGGCAAGAAGTTAAATTACACTCTTATAGGAGCGTTGAAAGGTATGATGCCTCCTAGGTACTGAAGGCTCATAAATGCACAATGACGTTGCTCAGCGATGTCTAGGTAATAGAGCCGCTGCCAAGCTTTTATTGCAGGGGTAAAGTTTACCTCATCGCAAGTTTTTAAATAATCTATTTTCAATTGCAATTAACATTGTAATTAGAGCCAGGACAAACACAGGAAATCCGTGAGCTCTAGGACTGGGTTATTTATAAATGGCATGACGTAACCGGGTACATTACGACATCAAGTGACCGCCCTATTTTCTACAATCGCGCGCAAATTGACGCTCGTGCGCACTTGCCACACAGTTGAGAACTCGAAAGTTCAAGAACGGGTGAAGACCGTTTCGCCAGTGAGACATACATTGGCAATTTTAATTGTTTGACTACTACCGGTTTTCTGCTAGTCTCACCTGATCCCCTTCGCCGCTGAATGTGATTTTCTGACCGTCCTTCATTCCCTTTGTGATGAATACCTCCAGGATTTTCCTTTCCCGCACGACTTTCTTACCCATGCATTGCCGGCATCGGTCCTGAGGAAAGTGGTTAAAAGTCACGTGCACAATGTTAGACATATCATCAAGCATCAACCATTTGGTAATGTATCCAAGATGTAAGGAGTGATTAGACTTCATGTTAAACTTCAGTTCCCTACAATGATGGAAGATTTGCTAATGATTTGCTAATGATTTATGACGTTTACCTTTTCTCTGATAATTTCGCCTTTTCCCCTGCAATCTGAGCATACTGATTGGACTTGCTGGATCATTCCGGGGGCAAACTGCCGTACGGTGATCTTTACACCATTTCCCTGACACCCGCCACAGGACTGAACTGCTCCCTCCTTGCCGCCTGAGGGTGTACACGTGTAAATGTATAGCTTGAAATGTATAGCTTAAAATGTATAGTGTGAAATGTATATACATCATACATCCTATGTATAAATGTACTATAACACCCTAGGAAATACATCTTTGCGTATCAGTGGTATTAGAATCGGAAAAGATTAGTTTTATGTACATACTTTTTTGGATGTTTATTGCAAAGTGTATGTACTCAAGTCTACACGTTGCGTGAATGTATATTGTACATTCAGCGGATTAGCGCAACGCACATTTAATTTCTTCGCACAATGACAAGCCGTGTATACATCAAAAGAGAAACCAATTAATTAAAGGTTGTGCGGGTCTCAATTCTCTCTAATTTGATTCACAACGGGTATTACCTTTCACCAGGACTATTATAATATCAGTGTATTCATTTGCTCAAACCACTGTCAAAGCTGGGTATTTCCAGTAAGGCTGCGAAGCTGGGGATGTTAGAAAATCTCCACAATACACCGTGCAAGATAAAGCAAATAACAGCGCACCTTTTCCGTTGCACTTGCTGCATATCACGTTCTTGTTAAGTGCCAGCTGCCGGGTAGCCCCATTATAGAGCTCTTCTAACGACACTTTGAGGGGGTGGACCATGTCTCTGCCTCGTCTCTCCCTCTCGTGACCTCGCGGACCCCGCATGCCTCCGAAGAACATGTCGAATATGTCCATGGGACTGTGCCCCCCACCGCCACCGCCTGCAGGAGGTAACGGGTTCAAAAGAGGTAAAACTCTAAAGGCGAGAGAAGTCCAACCCTAAAGGTGAGAGGGGTTCAACCGATATTATTTTCAGGTTAGAGGGTTGAGAGTGAGGTAAAAATTAAAATTTCAAAGAAAGCTTCAACAGAACCATTATCAAAGGTACGTCGAGTAATCGAATTGAAATCAGTTTTCTAAAACTCTACCTTCTTTTAAGGCTTCCATCCCACCCTGGTCATATATCCTCTTCTTGTTCTCGTCTGATAACACTTCAAAAGCGTAGGAGATTTCTTTGAACTGAAAACAGACTTATCAGCTCCATACTAAATTAATGGATAAAAAAATTAAAGCATTTCATGCACGCAAAACGATTATCTTAGCTTGAATTGTCCTTATCCTCGTATCATAGCTTTAATTCAGAAGGTCAAAACACCACATTTCCCACCTTGTCCTCTGAGCCGGGGTTCTTGTCAGGATGGAACTTGAGGGCGAGTTTCCGGTAACTCTTCTTGATTTCAGCCTGGGTGGAGGTGGGCGTCACCCCTAGGATGTCGTACAGCTTCGTTTCTTTGACCATCGTGAGAGTCTGGTAGCCTTGGTGTCTAGTGTGCGGTGGTGGGGTTAGGGGCTAGTGGCAGTGGGGTTAGAGTAGATGCTAGCATTCTCATTTGAGGAAATTCAAATATTGCAACGTTTACACTTTCAAGTTTTAACTACTACAGTATATGAATTCTGTACATTTTTGTTCAGTATAAGTGCTGATTATGGAATTTATGCTGACATTTCGGTATTAAATTGTGTTGCTATGATCATTCGGGGTAATGAGTAGGTACGTGTCTGTTAAATTACGTGTAGATACTAGATATGCATTTTACACACTAATTTCCGAAACTGATTTTAGACGTTTGACGTACCTACACATCTAAATAACATTATGTTTTTGTACTAGAAAAGATGTTAAATGCTCAAATTTATGGGTTTAAGCGGTTTAAGTTGCACAAAAACATCATGCAGCTTTTGCATTGCATCAATTCAAAAATAATATACATATGAAAGAAATTGAGTATAATAAATGGGATTTAAATAAGCCCATAATTTTATAAATATAGTGTAAAACTGGTTGTGATATATTATATAATAGGAATAGCTCACATAAACAATTTTAACTTAAATCAACATCAAATAATACCGAAAGTCTAAAAATAAAATTCCAATAGACAATAATTCTCACAGAGAATTACCTCGAAAACCACGGACGAATATAAATTTCAAACATTTGTGAAAATTATTTTATTATTAGCTCTCATAGTAACAAACAAAAAGTGTTGTCAGTTTATTAAAATGAAATCATCATACACCTTTACATTACAAGTTCAGAAGTATAAAATGAGCAATAATATCAATGGAATCTCATTCGTCGAGGTTATTTTCCTCCAGAAATCGGTATTCAAATTTGAAGTCTTCCTTTGTCCTCTGTTGCCAGAGGTCGATGTCGAAATACACATAGGTCCCAGTTTCGTGAGAATCAACTATTTCCTTGGGCTCCTCATACCTTTGGAACCACATTTTTATTTTCTTGTGGAACCTCCAATGCTGTTCTTTCAGGGCCTTGGCAGCATAGTACTGTGCTCTTGTACCTTCATAAAAGTAAAATATGAAGAATAAGGTATCAGGAACTAAATTTTTGAAATACTCGAATGAGTCAAAATTATGCTTCGGATCATAGCTATGATAATGGTGAGGAGGAATCTGAGCAGGGAAGTTTGGAAAGGAATTGACTAAATTGAGAGATCGAACTCTGTTTGAATCACTTGGGAGTGGGAGGTTTAGGGCGGCAGCCTCTAACATTTCCAACTGAATTGCACGTTCTTGTGTCAGGGGAATGGGACCCAAGGGACACACTCCTAGGATAGGATCTAAGACAAATGCTTCCTGCAAGCCTGATTCATCATCAGCTGATTGCACCGATTCTGAAGGAATGTTACTAGGAACTGAAGATGGCGTTATGGGAGGAGATTTTATCGATTCAGATGGACAGGAAATATGATGATTTGTATACAAAGAACTGGTAGTTGAACATGGCGTTTGGGCAGCTGTGAATGTCGGCGGAGATATAAGGTTAGTGGGAGATACAGTTTTGGGTTGAAGAGCCTTTGTGTGAGGAACTGCTTGACTAGTGCAGACAATACTACTGGGAGGTGAAGTTCCTATTGCTGCAGTTGTATTTGGAGTGGGATTCCGCGACCTTGTAGTTGTAGGAGGTAGTGTCTGTGCAGGCTTTGGTTTTGATGTTGATTTTGGAGAAGGACTGGATGGTGGAATATCATTACAAATGTCGTTGGTAGGATGGGACTCATGTGAAACATGTGACATACTGTCATCCATATTACTCATACTGTCTTCATCTTCTTCGTCAGACTGATGAGCAACTGATCTATTATCCACAAGAGAACTATTCAGAATTTCAGGATCAACTATATCACTGTATAAGTACTCATTATCTATGTAATCAGGTTCCTTATAATCTGTCAGATAAAAGTCAACTTCTTCACGAATACTCTTCACCTCTTCTATATCAATATTGTCATTATCCAACATTCTTAACAAAGCCTCAAGGTGCTTCACATGCCACCTATGTTTAGTGATGAATGCATGGAAATCGTCCAGCTTATCTTGCTGCTTATCTTTACCTTTTCCTTTCTTGTTTGAAGACTGTATTAATTCCACATCTGCTTCAAGTTTGTCAATTTCAATGTTTAAGGATTCTATTGTTTTATTCAACCAGTCTCTCAACTGACACTTTTCCTTTTCAGCTGGATCAATTTTTGCTGGTAATCCTAATGCTTCTTTGGAATATGCTTTTGTTTTAGAATCCCTTTCTACTACTTTGAATGTTTCCATTTGAGTCTCTATGAGCTTTCTATCTTCCATCAATGGCCTTTTGTCCTTGACTTCATTGGAAGCACACCATGTTTTTATTTGATCACGCAACCTCTGAAGTTTCTTTATTTCTTTCTTCAGATCTTGTTCATATTTTTCTTTCTGGTTTGGATTACATGCTTGCTGTAGCTTCTTCCATGTTTCTTTAAATGAATCAACCCCTTCAGCAACTTTTTTATGACATCGATCAATGTCACCAAGAAGTTTACGTTTATCTGCCATAGGAGGTTGTTTCTTACTTTCTTACATCAGAATCTGAAGCAAACACATTAGATAAGAGGTATTAAAAACAATATATTTTTGCACACAGAAGTGTACAATCAATGATTGATTAGACTTAGATTGGGATCAATAATATATGCAATTGAAATGCTGACACTGAGTTCCTTTTTAAATTTGGTTTTTTCAGTGACTGTATGTATGAATGATATATACAATATTAAAGTTTTGCTCTCACTTTATTAGCAAACATTGCTCCACAACAAACTCTCACAAATCATCATCATTCATTTCCACACAATTAAATAAAGGACTCAACCTAGTCATCTAAATTCATCTATAATAATAAATAAATAAATAACTATTATATACTGTAATTATGCTGTAAACAATATTTTCAAATTCAAATTCAAAATTCAAATTCAAATTCAAATTCAAATATCAAAATATCTAAATCATTAACAACTCATCTCAACCACTCTACTTGACTTCACTAAATCACTTGGCACTTGAATCCACCACCTGACTCAATTTGATCAGTTGACTTGGTTAGGCCGTTAGACTCAACTTGACCACTCAACTTGAATAGACTTGACTCAACCACTGGCTCACCGGAATTGAGCATTCCATTTGATGACTTTTTATTTCGATCTCAAGACTTGAGTGGCTGGTTGAGTGGTCAAGTTGGATGGCCAACTCAACAGGTTGACTTGAATCAATCTGACCACTCAACTTGACTTTTTTATAAGGAGGGGGGGTGTTCAAGCCAATTTTTGGAAAACACATTTTGAGATAATGGTTGACCCAAAAGGTACACCCCATGGGCAAACATTTTGGCTGAGTTTCGTACCCACTGGTGCCAGCACCAAAAGTGTGCCCAAAATGGGTACATTCACTTTTCAAAAGCAATTTGATTGGGATCTGAGGTGTGCAATTGATAGGTAAAGGTCCCCTAAGTTACTACTTTACTATAAAAAAAATTGAAGTTGATATCTCCAAAAGTGGCGGAGTTATGGCTGGGGCAGGGACCTGGTTCTTTCCAGTTGGGGCCTCACACACCTCCCCCTTCTGAGTGTGCCAACTGCACTTCTCCCATGCAGTTGGTATCATCCACACCTTCCACCTGCTGGGGCCTGGGTACTCTCTAGTACCACTCACCAGCTAAGTATCATAACTTCACTATCCAAACCCTCACCCTTTAATTATAAATTACAACAACCCTAGCCCCCTCTTTCAATATACTATTCTTAAATCTTTTTAGGTACTTAATTCATTATAATTCGGGTACACAAATTAAAGTCTGTCCTCAAAGTAATGATCAACCCATACATATTATATTTATATATTGTAACATTATTGGCACAGCCCAGTACTCACTTTGAACAACAAAATATACAACATGACTTCCTCCCTCATTATCTATTTAATTCCTCCCTCAAACTCTCAAAGGCCACTCAAGAACCCCTGATTAGGTTTTCAACTCATAGGTGAAACTTGTTAAAGGGGTCCCTAACATCCTCTCTTACAAGTCCAGATCCCTGCAAGGTCCCTCAACACCACCAGCTGGAATATTTTTGTTTCTTTCTGGAAGCAGCAGTTACATTGGTGACCCTTAGTTGCATATATACCAGGTGGCCCAAAAACATGTAACATTTTTAAAGCTTGATAACTTTTTCTGTGCTTAGAGTTTCTCAATGAGATCCTGCAGGTCATAGAAATGGGTTATAGGTTTTTGCACAAAAAATTTGAAATTTCTGTCTAAAAAAATGTCTGAGCTATCAGCAAAAACTGGCTCTTTTGGACTTTTGAGATACAAAAAACTGGTCTTTTTGACATCTGAGACTCCAAAAGTCACCATTTTGGTGTAATGTTGTTCAATATTTGCCTGACATATTCTGAAAGTTTCATTCAGTTTACTCAAAAAACCTCAGAGATAATTTGATTTTCATAACACAAAAAAGTGACCATATGCAAGGTCACATTCTATGATCATGTAGAGATAAACATGACGTTTGTTTACCAATGATACACAGATTGTGTTTATTTTGTATTGTTCTGCATGTTTCAAAGGAAAATTTCACTAATTCAGACATTTTCAGAGCATCATGGATCTGGAGTCCAAATTTATTTTTATCCCAAGTCTATGCAGAAATATGGCCGAAAAACTGGTTTTGGCATTTTTTTTTCTTTGATAACTCAGACATTTTTTGAGCTAGACCCTTCAAATTTTTGGTGCAAAAACTTAAAACCCCTACCTATGATATCTCAGAATAATATGAAGATACTCCAAATACAGGAAAAGTCATCATGCTTTAACAAGAATTGCGCCTACCAGCACATTTCTTGTACCCGTTGTTCCCGTATGTAGGCGCTTAATTTCCTGTTCCCTGGGGCTGGTATTAATTAACACGCCGTCATTTGATCGACGACCGTTGTCCGTCTGCTTACTGATAAAGTGACCTTCCAATCATGATACAATCGCTTCTTCTATCAATTAGTGTCACATCCCAATACTAACATCATTGAATCAATAAGAAAGTTGATAAAATAAGATTTCTAGGTGTAATAATTGATGATAAACTGAATTGGGATAGTCAAATTGAACACCTTGAAAATAAAATCTTATCTACTATCGTACTTGTAAAGCGTGT
Source organism: Beroe forskalii (assembly GCA_011033025.1). NCBI lineage: Eukaryota > Metazoa > Ctenophora > Nuda > Beroida > Beroidae > Beroe > Beroe forskalii. The sequence goes on along the minus strand of WFMF01000001.1, from coordinate 45,820 downwards.
TAAGAAATTTATACCTCCTCACTTCTCCAAAATCTACCAATCACTATTCTTACCACACCTTACCTATGGATTATCCTGCTGGGAGGTGTCTATCAGTCTAAGCTACAAAAACTGTTCAATCTACAGAAGCGCTGTATACGTATCCTATTTGGTGAATCTTATTCATTTGACCATCCTGAGTATTATGCCTCCTGTGCTAGAGCTAAAACATATGTAGAACACACTTCTATGAAAACCTTTGATCTTGAACATACTAAACCATTATTTAATAAGCATAGGCTACTTACTCTTCAGAATATCTATACGCTAAGGTCTTTGATGGAGATCCTTAAAACATTGAAATACCAGTCACCATCCCAATCTATGACAACCTTAAACTTTGCTCAAGAACTAATAATTTTAAACCTTGTTCCCAAACACAACCTAGATATATCTAAGAATAACTTTTTGTACATCCTGTTAATGCTTGGAACTCATACATCACAAAAGTTTTAGACCCACCTGACCTGACTGATTTAGGAGAATCAAATAAACTTATGATTGTAATTCCTGGTTCCAAAAGAATTCAGATCTTACAATACCAATAGGAACATTTAAGAATCGCTTAGAACATCTCCTCTTCGAAAAACAAAATTCTGGAATAGATAATTCTTGGAATAAGGAAAATATTTCATGAGTATATCCACATTTAAGTTATAATAAAAGTTCATGTTGATACTTCACTTGACAAACCAATGCTACCTGAATAAGTATCCGACATCCATTAACAAAGTAAAAAACTGTACCCACGTATCAAGAATTTTACTCTTTTTCTAAATTTGAAATCAAACGAATGTTCTCAACATAGCAGCTCCTGGCTTGGTATGATTTGAAAATTGAAATCAAAATAACTCAAATTTAGATAAATGCATCTCCTTCATCCGTATAAAATTAACCCTGCCCCCAATTTTCCCCATTTCCTTGCCCTGTCTCTTCCCTTGGTACCCACCTATGCCTCCCCTCATTAATATATTATGACAAGCAATAAACCGTCACTAATTTGCATGTGCCATTCTCATAATTTTTTTTTCTTGATTAATTTTATCCATCCATGATCCCACCCACTGTCCCAGGGATGTGATTAAGCTGACAAGGCGAGAGCATCCTTTAGCTGCAGTGAAGTGTGTCACCCAAAAGTTGAAGCTATCAAAATAATATAATACTGAACTGGGATTGCCTGAATTATTGGTTTACTTAAGCCAACAAGGCATCTCTTGCATACTGAATAAGTACCATAGACACCTAGGCCTAAACTAGGATCAGTCAATTAAGAAACCAAGATCTCAGATCAATTATCCTACCCTGAAGCCTGAAACAACTACTCAATTTTCCTTTTTTTTTCCCTTGCTATCCTCCCAAAACCTCCAAACCATCCTCAGATTAATACCCAGATTAATCTCAACCCTGTATTAACTTAGCAAACCAACAATATTGCTATTCAGTTAATCTGCAAGGCTGAGTCCTTTCAGTAAAAATATCTCTATCTGTACTATATCTGTACTCTTGAAGTTCTTGAAATTTCTGTTTAAAAAGGGTGCCATTGAAAACGATATTTGAGATTTCATACCAGATTTATTTATTACTGTGTTTTTCAATAAAGAAATTCTGTAAGCTATAAAGATTAATCTTTGTTTCACTAATCTTTGTTTCACTAATTATCTTTGGGATAAATACAGTCATCTTTGTACAGTCAAGCCAAAAAACTTTCCAACAGCTCTTTCCTTAGTCTTTGACAGGATCCATGATAATTGTAATATTGTTGTAATATTACAACCTAGTTGTAATATTGTTGTAAAGTGTCCCTAAAGAGTTATGGGTGAAAAACATATGCCAAATATGGGTATATGCACGTCACATAAGCCTATTTTATCCCATAACTTTGCCAAAAAACCAGTATTTAATCAATAAATAGTGTTGGGTTATGTATTCTCTACAAGCTTGGGGTTGATTGCTGCTTAAATGACCATTTGAGGTTCGAAAAACCTCTTTAAAACCTTGAAATCACCATTTTCTCAGTTCATGATTTTTCAAAAGTGCACTTAACTCAGTGGCTAATAACACCAGCTATGATTGATATTTTTGCACAATTCCTTTCCACAATTTTACCTGAAACTAGGTTTAGTACTTAATGGGTGGCCCTTTCAACAGATTTTAAATTTGGCTTGGTGCCTGCCCTCAGCACAACCTACTAAAATACTAACTTAGCTGCTTCTTTATATGTCCACCAAGTGTATATTTTAATTACTCTGCTTCTAATTGAATTGAATTGAAGACAAAATTCTGCAGAAACTAATGAAGCTGTATTTTTGAGTTAGGCCTTTGAATTTGAATTTGAATTTGTTAGGCCTTTAAAAATTCTTGGTGCCAAAAGTGCCAAAATTGGCATCAATTAGACTGCAAAGCAAGATGATGCTTGCCTGTATATTAAGTCAGAGATATGCTGAAGGTGGCTATGAACCACCTCCCTTCATCAAGATGGTTCACAGGGAGGTCTGACCCAGCCAGACTGTGTAAATAATATTCCCATCCTTCACTCTCAGCTGATGACGATAATCACATGCTTCTGAATACAATTCTCTCGTATCAGTTATTTCGTTTAAACTTCAACCTCTTGAATTTTCCCATCAATTGGGATTTAACTGGGCTCAATTGGCAAAGCCCAGTTCCAGGTTACTGCCTTGAACAGCAGAGAAGGAAATAGTTATTAGGTCGTATTTTTGTTAGGTTTATCTTCTGAGTAAGGAAAACAAAAGAAGTGAGATAGGCTCACTTAGTTTCAATGAAAAAACTTTGTTAGCTTGTGGATTGTTTTATGAAGTGGTTGGTCGGAGAATATTCCCTGTAACGAGAATGCTAGACAGTCTTCTATGTGTATTGCTGTTTCGTCTCGATAGAATACAGGGTCTATTCCAGCATTTTGAAGGTCACAGGTACTTCAAAGATGTTAGAAGTTTCTTGTTTGGAGTAGTTGCATGACAGTTGTTCATTAATAATGATTCTGTTGCTAAATCAGATTCATTGGGAGGGGACATCCTTTCCACATGGGCTGCAGTTTTTCATATTAATATTTAATTTCTAAGGGTATAGATGTACAGAAATTTGTTGCTTGATGGAGGTGGTGAGTTAATGGGACATAGCTGGTTTGAAGTACAGAGTTCCAAGCAGGTGAGGGTGATGAAAGTGGGTGAAGATGACAAAATAAAATGTTGTTTACCAACTGGTTATATAGGAGAGTTGGACAGTGGGGGACAGTGGGCTAAGTTTTGTAGCAGTAAGAGGGTTGATACTGGGTGGCCCAAAAACATGTAACATTTTTAAAGCTTGATGACTTTTCCTGTATTTGGAGTATCTTCATATTATTCGGAGATATCATAGGTAGGGGTTTTAAGTTTTTGCACCAAAAATTTGAAGGGTCTAGCTCAAAAAATGTCTGAGTTATCAAAGAAAAAAATGCCAAAACTGGTTTTTCGGCCATATTTCTGCATAGACTCGGGATAAAAATAAATGTGGACTCCAGATCCATGATGCTCTGAAAATTTCTGAATTAGTGAAATTTTCATTAAAACACGCAGAACAATACAAAATAAACACAATCTGTGTATCATTGGTAAACAAACGTCATGTTTATCTCTACATGATCATAGAATGTGACCTTGCATTATGTCACTTTTTTGTGTTATGAAAATCAAATTATCTCCGAGGTTTTTTGAGTAAACTGAATGAAACTTTCAGAATATGTCAGGCAAATATTGAACAACATTACACCAAAATGGTGACTTTTGGAGTCTCAGATGTCAAAAAGACCAGTTTTTAGTATCTCAAAAGTCCAAAAGAGCCAGTTTTTTTCTGATAGCCCAGACATTTTTTGAGACAGAAATTTCAAATTTTTTGTGCAAAAACTTACAACCCATTTCTATGACCTGCAGGATCTCATTGAGAAACTCTAAGCACAGAAAAAGTTATCAAGCTTTAAAAATGTTGCATGTTTTTTGGGCCACCTGGTATATATGCAACTAAGGGTCACCAATGTAACTGCTGCTTCCAGAAAGAAACAAAAATATTCCAGCTGGTGGTGCTGAGGGACCTTGCAGGGATCTAGACTTGTAAGAGAGGATGTTGGGGACCCCTTTAACAAGTTTCACCTATAAGTTGAAAACCTAATCAGGGGTTCTTGAGTGGCCTTTGAGAGTTTGAAGGAGGAATTAAATAAATAATGAGGGAGGAAGTCATGTTGTATATTTTGTTGTTCAAAGTGAGTACGGGGCTGTGCCAATGATGTTACAATATATAAATATAATATGTATGGGTTGATCATTCCTTTGAGGACAGACTTTATTAATTTGTGTACCCGAATTATAATGAATTAATTAAAAAGATTTAAGAATAGTATATACACGGCCGTGTTGTTTTTGCGCGTGCTGTATACGTATAACCATCACTGATGGAGTTACGAAACCAGAGATGGAGTTATATAAACACGCGCGAAAGTCTCTCTCTAAAAACTCCATCAGTAGATTTCAAAAGTCCATCAGTAGATTTCGAAAGTCCATCTCTAGATTTATATTCGGATTCTGACACGCTGAATTACAGAATGTTACAAAAGTTAATTAATCATGCTTACACTGTTTATTTACCCTGTTTATTTACCCTGCTTATTTACCCTGTCTATTTACCCTGTCTATTTACCCTGTCTATTTACCCTGTTTGTTTACCCTGTTTTACCTGACCCATTTACCGTATTAAACAAAGATACACATGCAGAGTAACGAACACCAAATACCAATCAACACATTGTAATTACTGTGTACATTTGCAAACCGTTATATTATGCTAGACATGTATGTCACGTGACGTCGGCTCGTAACAAAGGTATAGAATGGAATGTGGCTGCTATACAATTGCAATTCCAAAAAGCGATGTGCACCATGAGCGGGGTCTCTTTAGTGTACACTATGTTTGGTCGGACGTGTTCAGTGTTCACAACACATTTGGTCTGTTGCTGCTGATTTATACATACTCAATTATGTTGTACTCCTACAATGATCATTCAAATGTGAGTGGATTCTTGAGAATGTGAGAAAGTGTGTGTATGTATGTGTGTGTGTATTAGTGTATTGAATATTCATTTCGTGATTGTAATTGTATATTTTCGATTTGTCTGTAGTCTGTACATTGATTTTGCAGAAGTTCATCGAAATGAACGTTTTGATGGATCTTTGTTGATTGCTGCTTTTTCAAAATATCTTCTAAATGTACAAATGTGAAAACTAAGATTGATAATTTAATAAGGTGTGCTGTTCAAGGTGCTAAATCTGTTCATTTTATGCTTACTTCAAATCGGCCGTGTATATACTATATAACCACGCGCCAAGAGAGAGACTTTTGATCTTCACATATAGCACTCACTGGCGTTCGTACTATATGAGCAATTAGACACTCACTGCGTTCGCGCCTAATTGTAATTCACCACGCTGCGCGTGGCGAATTGCAAAAGTCTCTCTCTAGTCGCGTGGTTATATAGTCTATATACACGGCCATGTTGTTTTCGTGCGTGCTGTATACGTATGTCGTATAACCATCACTGATGGAGTTACGAAACCAGAGATGGAGTTATATAAACACGCGCGAAAGTCTCTCTCTAAAAACTCCATCAGTAGATTTCAAAAGTCCATCAGTAGATTTCGAAGTCCATCTCTAGATTTATATTCAGATTCTGACACGCTGTGCAGATGTTACAAAGTTAATTAATCATGCTTACTGTTTATTTACCTATGTCTATTTACCCTGTCTATTTACCCTGTCTATTTACCCTGTTTGTTTACCCTGTTTTACCTGACCCATTTACCGTATTAAACAAAGATACACATGCAGAGTAACGAACACCAAATACCAATCAACACATTGTAATTACTGTGTACATTTGCAAACCATTATATGTTGACCAGTATGTCACGTGACGTCGCTTATAACAAAGGTATAGAATGGAATGTGGCTATACATTTTTTGAATAATTGCAATTCCATATAGCGATGTGCACCATGAGCACTTCTTTAGTGTACTATGTTTGGTCGGACGTGTTCAGTGTTCACAACACATTTCGATGTATTGGTCTGTTGCTGCTGATTTATACATCTCAATTATGTTGTACTCCTACAATGATCATTCAAATGTGGTGGATTCTTGAGAATGTGAGAAAGCGTGTGTGTGTGTATTAGTGTATTGAATATTCACTTCGTGATTGTAATTGTATCTTTCGATTTGTCTGTACATTGATTTTGCAGAAGTTCATCGAAATGAACGTTTTGATGGATCTTTGTTGAACTGGTATGTATCTTCATAAATCATAGGGCAGAGGCATCAGATTGTAAAATGAGTTGAAAGTGCAAAAGAAAGAAAAGATCCTCAGTGGCCGGGTAATTGCATATAATATGGTGGTTTTAATCTACAAGAGAAATAGGGAAATAGGTAGTAAAAACATAAGAATTTGTTTATTCTTGTATAGAAAATCCTCCAAACTGGGGCTACAGCCTACGGCAAACTACTTAAGCTGTTACTTTCGACCAATGAAGACCCATAAACGTTAGAGCTAAGGCAGTCACACAAGCTCCATAAAAGAGTAAAGGATCAAAGGTGCTTTGAACTTTTGAAACCATGCATGGTAACACTTTTTGACCCATAACGTTCTTAAAACAACGTTATGATTGCATCACTTTACTTGGGCCCGAATGTGCAAATTCTGATCCATTAAAACAATCATAATGTAATTCACAACGAAACATCTGACATTTGTTTGAAATGATGGAAGATTTTGCCGAGGGTAGCATCGCACACAAATAATAAGTCGCACACAAACAATATGCACCTGACACTGTCAGTGACAGTATAAATTCTTGCGCCTATTGTTCGCGCGCGACGCATAACATGCCCGGGCAGGTTCAGCGGCAGTAAGGGAAATGTCGCGAATGTGTCATTGGTATGCGTGAGAATCCTTCATTTCGTTGCAGTACAGTAAGTTCATTGCTCATACGGCCCGTGCACTTATCTCCATCGCTTTCATGTAATTCGACCGTACGTTCATCTTATTCACCTCTATGTCTTTATGTGAAAATGCAAGAACTCGAGAAGCATCTCTAAATTGGCATCTCTATGCCACGTAGCCCAGTAAATTCGCCCGGTAAACTTGAATGAATTGATATCGAGTGGGACAATTTCCGAATTGATTCGAGTGTTGTCCGAATTGGAGTCGTGTCATTTTGAGACTAAAACACGGATGACGATGATACTGATAATACGAACATAAGTTTTAGTAAATGTCATATCTTTAAACACCAATTCATGAGTTATATACACGGCCGTGTTGTTTTCGCGCGTGCTGTATACGTATAACCATCACTGATGGAGTTACGAAACCAGAGATGGAGTTATATAAACACGCGCGAAAGTCTCTCTCTAAAAACTCCATCAGTAGATTTCAAAAGTCCATCAGTAGATTTTGAAAGTCCATCTCTAGATTTATATTCGGATTCTGACACGCTGAATTACCGAATGTTACAAAAGTTAATTAATCATGCTTACACTGTTTATTTACCCTGTTTATTTACCCTGCTTATTTACCCTGTCTATTTACCCTGTCTATTTACCCTGTCTATTTACCCTGTTTGTTTACCCTGTTTTACCTGACCCATTTACCGTATTAAACAAAGATACACATGCAGAGTAACGAACACCAAATACCAATCAACACATTGTAATTACTGTGTACATTTGCAAACCGTTATATGCTAGACAAGTATGTCACGTGACGTCGGCTCGTAAGAAAGGTATAGAATGGAATGTGGCTGCTATACAATTGCAATTCCAAAAAGCGATGTGCACCATGAGCGGTGCCTCTTTAGTGTACACTATGTTTGGTCGGACGTTTTCAGTGTTCAGTGTTCCCAACACATTTCGATGTATTGGTCTGTTGCTGCTGATTTATACATAACCAATTATGTTGTACTCGTACAATGATCATTCAAATGTGAGTGGATTCTTGAGAATGTGAGAAAGTGTGTGTGTGTATTAGTGTATTGAATATTCACTTCGTGATTGTAATTGTTTCTTTTCGATTTGTCAGTACATTGATTTTGCAGAAGTTCATCGAAATGAACGTTTTGATGGATCTTTGTTGATTGCTGCTTTTTAAAATATCTTCAAAATGTAAAAATGTGTAAACTAAGATTGATAATTTAATAAGGTGTGCTGTTCAGGGTGCTAAATTTGTTCAATTTGTGCTTAATTCAAATCGTCCGTGTATATACTATATAACCACGCGCCAAGGGAGAGACTTTTCATCTTCACATATAGCACTCACTGGCGTTCGTACTATATGTACTTTAGAGGCGTAAGACGAACACGCAGACAATATAGAGCCCTGCGAGAGCAGGGCTCTATATAATATTTAAATGTCGACAGCGCAGCTGGAGACATTTAAATAATTTAGAGTGCGAGGCGAAGCGAAGCTGAGCCGAGTGCTCTAAATCATATTTCTGCGGTGAGTTTGAGCCTCTAAAGTACTATAGTAGTCGAACGGTGTATACAAGACACACCCTGTACACAACAAGCACATTACCTTATATGGTAATAAGCAAAATGCTTGTTTACACATAACAAAAAAGCGCATAACTTAGCCGTTTTTTGAGCAATTTTGATCAAATTTTCAGGATATCACGGGCAACATATGGCCAATATAATCCTGGAGTAGCTAACGTTTTTGACCTTCAGAAGTTGAGATATGGCAAATAAACCGGTCTTTTGTTTCTTTAAGTTATCGCTTGAAAACTGGCTTTTCGGTCATAACTCCGCTTCCGGGGCTCAAAAATGAATCTTAACTTCACTGAGATGTTGCTTTTATGAAGCTCTAGATATCCTGAAAGTTTCATCAAGTTTGCTCAAAAAACCTCGGAGATATGCACATTTTTGTAACGCAAAAGCAAAGGTCGCGTAGATGTGTATTTAAATTGGTATTAAATTACAGTGTGTCATAACAAACACATGATATAAAGCGCGTGTGGCAACACGACTCTACGGATATAGTACTACCCTCTAAATCGGTCTAAACCTGTCGTGAGACTACTATATGAGCAATTAGACACTCACTGCGTTCGCGCCTAATTGTAATTCACCACGCTGCGCGTGGCGAATCCCAAAAGTCTCTCTCTAGTCGCGTGGTTATATAGTCTATATAGTCAAACATGAATGATAACTGACCCGCAAATAATTTTCTCCATTACGAATTGTGAGTTGCATTTCATTTTGTTGCAAATTAAGGGAATAACATGATTAATTATAATGATTAATGACGTTGCATTTAAAATGATTGTTTTACCACGAATAAGGACATCATTAGTATCATTTTGTTGTCAGCTTGAGAAAGATCATAATTGTCATAATTTGATGACTGTTAGCAAAACAAGACTGTTAAGTACCGTGCCTTAATGAGTTAACCAGTGATAGGAACCTGAAAACATTCGACCTCTCGAGTGATTACGTTATTATGTAATTATCAGTCAGACACAGTTGATCAGTTATCAAGAATAGGGTGGTGATGAATGGTGAAAAGAGATAACGTAGCCAGAGTATTTTATCTACATACTACAGTACGGAAGTGCTAATAAGGATCCGCAGTCAACTCTAAATAGTTAGTTGGAAAGGAAAAATAGAAAAATAGAGATCTGTGAGATCAGGATATGCATAATATACAAATATGTGCAGTGTACGCAGTGTTTCACAGTTGACAGGTAAAATGAGCCGAATGAATGAGTTGAAAAGGAGATACAATTATAAGTTCATAAGATTTGTGTATACACATCTCTAAGAGTGCCTAGATAGCTAGATGACTAGAAGAACATATTTCTTGACAAACTGAATATCAATAAATATCCTATTAGTTATGTCCCATAATTATACGGGTTGATTCACCTTGACTCTGACACTTATTCCGGATTGATCATGGCCTGCTTCAGATTGATTCGGCTCGTTCCGATATTGATTCGGGTTGAATCGTTTGATTCGGTTGATTTACTCGAAACAATTAGCGAAACAAGCCGAAACAAGCGAAACAAGCTGAAACAAGCGAATCAACCCGAACCAAGCCGAAACAAGCAGCGAATCAACCCGAAATAAGCGAATCAGCCCGAAACAAGCGAAACAAGCGAATCAACCCGAAACAAGCCGAAACAAGTGGAAAATGCAAAACTGCTTGTTTCGAGTTGATTCGCTTGTTTCGGGTTGTTTCGCTTTTTTCGGGTTGAGTCGCTTGTTTTGGGTTGATTCGGCTTGTTTCGGGGTGATTCGGCTTGTTTCGGGGTGATTCGGCTTGTTTCGGGTTGTTCCAGGTTTTAGTAAAAAAATTGGCTTGATTCGGGCTTGATTCGGGTTGTTTCGTGTTTTTTTCTGTCGTATCAAGCGAAACAAGGCGAACCAACCCGAAACAAGCGAATCAACCCGAAACAAGCTGAAACAAGCCGAAACAAGCCGAAACAAGTGGAAAATACAAAACTGCTTGTTTCGGGTTGATTCGCTTGTTTCGGGTTGTTTCGCTTGTTTCGCTTGTTTTGGGTTGTTTCGGGTTGTTTCGGCTCGTTTCGCCTTGTTTCGGCTTGTTTCGGAAGGTTTTTGGGTTGGTTCGGGGTGGTTTCGGGTCGTTCCGCTTGTTTCGGCTTGTTTCGGGGTGGTTTCGCTAGTTCCTGCTTTTAGTATCTACGGGTGGTTCGGGAAGGTTCCCATAATTGTTTAGTTTACCTGGTTGTTCAGAAAAGTACCCATAATTGTTAGTGTTACTGGTGGTTCAGAAAGGTACCCATAATTGGTTGGTGTAATTGGTGGCGATCCTGGTGGCTCAGAAAGGTACCCATAATTGGTTATTGTAACTGGTAGGTCAGAAAGGTACCCATAATTGGTTGGTGTAACTGGTGGTTCAAAAAGGTACCCATAATTGGTTGGTGACTGGTGTAACTGGTGGTTCAGAAAGGTACCCATAATTGGTAACTGGTGTAACTGGTTATTTAAAGGTACCCATAATTGGTTGGTGTAACTGGTGGTTCAAAAAGGTACCCATTATTGGTTGGTGTAACTGGTGGTTCAGAAAGGTACCCATAATTGGTAACTGGTGTAACTGGTTATTTAAAGGTACCCATAATTGGTTGGTGTAACTGGTGGTTCAAAAAGGTACCCATTATTGGTTGGTGTAACTGGTGGTTCAAAAAGGTACCCATAATTGGTTGGTGTAACTGGTGGTTCAGAAAAGTACCCATAATTGGTAACTGGTGTAACTGGTTATTGAAAGGTACCCATAATTGCTTAGTGTAACTGGTGGTTCAGAAGGGTACCCATAATTGGTTGGTGTAACTGGTGGTTCAAAAGGTACCCATAATTGGTTGGTGTAACTGGTGGTTCAGAAAGGTGCCATAATTGGTAACTGTAACTGGTTATTGAAAGGTACCCATAATTGCTTAGTGTAACTGGTGGTTCAGAAGGGTACCCTAATTGGTTGGTGTAACTGGTGGTTCAAAAGTTACCCATAATTGGTTGGTGTAACTGGTGGTTCAGAAAGGTACCCAATTGGTAACGGTGTAACTGGTTATTGAAAGGTACCCATAATTGGTTGGTGTAACTGGTGGTTCAAAAAGGTACCCATAATTGGTTGGTGTAACTGGTGGTTCAAAAGGTACCCATAATTGGTTGGGTAACTGGTGGTTCAGAAAAGTACCCATAATTGGTAACTGTAATTTTTGGTCATTCACAAGACATGGCGGATGTAATTTTGTATCTCGGCCCAGGAAGGTCGTAGAGACTTCGTTTTTAAAGCAAAAGAATGGCAAAGGTCATGTTTCTATACAATTCTTTCTGGATATATGCCCCATAATGCTCAGGAACAAAGTTATGGGCCGAGAACCACTTTGTTCAGTGAAGCTAATATACAGTTCGAGGCAATTTTTGTATCTCGGCCCAGAAAAGTCGTAGAGACTTCGTTTGGGCGCAAAGAATCGCAAAGGCCTTGTTTTTATACAATTCTTCCTGAATATATGCCCTTAAATGCTCAGGAACAAAGTTATTGGCGAAAAACTAATTTTTTGGTCATTTGCAAGACATGGCGGATGTAACTTTTATATCTCGGCCCAAAAAAGTCGCAGAGACTTTGATTTGGGCGTAAAAGAATCACAAAGGCCATGTTTTTATGTAATTTTTACAGAGAACTTCCTCTAAAATATTCAGGAACAAAGTTATGGACCATAAATTGATTTTTAGTCATTTGCCAGACATAGTATCTCCATAGCTTCATCCCCCCCTAAGAAAAGGGGGGGGAGGAAGATTTTGGGTCAAATAAGGTAGGTGGGGGGTTGGCCCAATTTCAATGATTCTGGGGGGATTTGAACCGAAGGGGGGAGTGAAAAAATAAGGGGGGGATTGGGATCTGGCAGAAGAATTTCGAAATTTGAGATGAAAATCCTATGTCCGTGATAAATATTTTTTCTCAGACCCTCTGGCTTCTGGGGGCTGCGCCCCCAGACCCCCGCTTTCCTTTTGTAAGACTGCCATATCACTGTGATGCTACAATTGCTTGCCATTTTCAAGGGATATCAGCTTATCTATGATTTTATATTGTGCTGACAATATTCCTGAGGCTAGATTTTATGCCATGAATCCCTGACAAGTGTCACTTAAAAGCTTTACCTATAGATTTAAGAATTAATTGACATAAAAAATGAACTTCAATACCATTTCAGGTATTAGAAATATCATGTTATTATGTGTTAAAGTTCAAAATAAACTAAATTTCCTGCCTGATTTGTTCTTTACATCTATCTGTCACATATAACACAGTTTACATACTTTAATCTTGTCATTTAGTTCATAATTTCGGTTGATACTTGTGTAATCAATTCAATGGACATATCTTAGAAAAATTTTCGAAATTTTTGGTGGGGGGTTGGTCGAATTTTTGGCATAATAGGCCGCGAACTCGGGCGAACTCAGGCGAACCCGCGCGAACTCCGCGCGGGTTCGCAAGCGTTCGCCGACAGTTCGCCAATTTTTTTCCTTGGCAAACTCCGCTGAAGTTCGCCGAGAGTTCGCCGGACGTTCGCCGAACTCCGGGCGAACTCGAGCGAACTCAGGCGAACTCCGCGCGGAGTTCGCCGCAAACTGGCGAACAAGTTCGCCGCGAACTAGTTCGCAGCGAACTAAAATTTTGGTTGGCGAACGATTGTTCGCCGGCGAACAATCGTTCGCAGCGAACTAGTTCGTGGCGAACAAGTTCGCGGCGGACTAGTTCGCCGCGAACTAGTTCGCCAAGAACTAGTATTTTTCTAAGTTCGCGGCGAACTAGTTCGCGGCGAACTTCATTATTCATTTTATGCTGCGAACTTGTTTGTCATCAACTATAACAATTCCGCTGCAAACTGCCAAACTAGTTCACCTCGAACGATTGTTCGCCAACCCAAACCCAACCCGAATCCAAACGCGAACCCAAACCCGAACCCAACCCCTAACCGTAACCCAAACCCTAACCCTAACCCAAACCCTAACCCAAACCCTAACCCAAACCCTAACCCAAACCCTAACCCAAACCCTAACCCTAACCCAAACCCAAACCCCTAACCCAAACCCCTAACCCAAACCCTAACCCAAACCCCTAACCCAAACCCTAACCCAAACCCAAACCCTATCCCAAACCCTAACCCAAACCCAAACCCAAACCCAAACCCTAACCCTAACCCTAACCCTAACCCAAACCCAAACCCTAACCCAAACCCTAACCCAAACCCTAACCCAAACCCTAACCCAAACCCTAACCCAAACCCAAACCCTAACCCAAACCCAAACCCTAACCCAAACCCTAACCCAAACCCTAACCCAAACCCTAACCCAAACCCTAACCCAAACCCTAAGGGGCCATCCATAAAGGACGTCCGCAATGAGGGGGGAGGAGGGAGTCTGCCCAATGCGGACGTTTGTGGACATAGGGGGGAGGGGGTGTTTGGTCCTTAGTTGTAGTGAACGCTGAATTTGGTCGTAGTGAACGCACGTTCCAATCATTTTTAGTGAACGTTTGTGAACGTTAGTGAACGTTCATAATTGAGGAACAATTTTCTGCTGAAGTATGTTATAAAGTAACGCCCAGGAAACAAACTTCATGTTCCAAACGGCTAACAATAGGAATGATTTCATTTTCGTAATCTCAGTTTGATCCAACTAAGAAAATGCTGCTTTCAGAATTTTGAATTTCGGCCATTTTCACGATTTACAGCCTCTTGAAAAATGGGCTTTTTCGTCAACAATTGGCCACAAGGACCCAAAATAAGGCTGAAAGCTGCTTTTCCCATGTCACTGATTTCCAGAGAGTGCACTAGAACCAAATAATGATGCATTTTTACGCAGAGTTATCCCCAAGTCCATGTATGTCAGAGAATTTTCTGAATTTTGATCAGTGTCTGGCCGGGGGGGTCCTCCTACTAAACTTACTAGTTAACTCATGAAATTTTGCAGGTCAGTACAGTTTGATCCAACTAAGAAAATGCTGCTTTCAGAATTTTGAATTTCGACCATTTTCACGATTTAAAGCCTCTCGAAAACCCCCATTTTTGGGCTAAAAATGGACTTCTTCGTCTATAAATATAATGGGCCACAAGGACCAAAAATAAGACTGAAAACTGCTTTTTCCCATGTGACTGATTTCCAGAGAGTGCACTAGAACCACTGTGAATGAATTTTGTTCGCACATTTTGGAGCATTTTATATTTCAAGGCGTGTGCGTCACGTGTTTCGAATGTGGCTCTCGGAACTTCGGTTTTTTAGAAAAACGTTCTGAACGTAAAACTGTTTTAATGAACGCGTTCACAAAAAATTTTTAGTGAACGTTCCGTACGTTCACTACAACTAAGGTTTGGTCAAATGCGGACGTCCGCAATTTTTGGAAGTTATGGTCGATTTTACGGTTATTTCACGAGAAAATCGTGAAATTTCGGGCCCAGAATGATGACTCAAAAGATTTTTAAGAAACTAGTGCGGACGTCCTGTGGGGAAGGAGGTTTCTGAAATGCCGACGTTTGCGGACAAGGGGGAGGGAGGGGTCTAAAATGCTCGAAATTTTGCGGACGTCCTTTATAGTTCATGGATGGGCCCTAACCCAAACCCAACCCAAACCCTAACCCAAACCCTAACCGAAGGCGAAGGGGTCAGACAACGTCGGACAAGAGTTCGCCGCGAACTAGTTCGCCGCGAACTTAGAAAAAAGTAGTTCGCGGCGAACTAGTCCGCTGCGAACTAGTTCGCTGCGAACTCCAAAAAATAGTTCGCCAACCAAAAATTTTAAGTTCGCTGCGAACTAGTTCGCGGCGAACTAGTTCGCCAGTTTGCGGCGAACTCCGCGCGGGTTCGCCTGAGTTCGCTCGAGTTCGCCCGGAGTTCGGCGAACGTCTGGCGAACTCTCGGCGAACTTCAGCGGAGTTCGCCAAGGTAAAATTGGCGAACTGTCGGCGAACGCTGGCGAACTCGCGCGGAGTTCGCGTGGGTTCGCCTGAGTTCGCCCAATTGCCCGCGGCGAACTAAAGTTCGCGGCCTATTATGCCGAATTTTTGAAATTCAGGGGTGGGATGCCCAAAAGGGGGGATGGCGGATTTTGAAAATTCAGGGGGGAGGTTTTGGCAAGGGGGGAGTTAAAAAATTCAGGGGGGGATTGGACCCAGGATGAAGCTATGGTATCTCAGCCCAGGAAGTTCGTAGAGTTTTCGTTTTGGACGAAGCAGTAATGACTATGTTTTTATAGGACTTGTTATTAATAAACATTTTATGCCATACAATACTCTGGAAAAGAGCTATGGCAATACACTGATTTTCGGTCTTTCACAAGACATGTCAGATGCAATTCGTGTATTTCTGTACCATAACTCGGCCCAGATAGTTTGTAGAGACTAGACACTTCGTTATGGACGCAAAAGAATTGAAGAATAGCTTAGTCTTAGTAAAAACGGCCAGGGTTGGTTTAATCGACCAGGCCGGTGGCAGCCATGCTGAGCATGGAGACTATCCCTAGCACACTAGGCGAAGGGTGTGAACTCCTGGGTGGTTTTTTAGGCCACCGGAGTGCCGGGGGATATTCTGAGCTGAGAGCAGCCAGTCTGTCCAGGACCTCTCTGGACCGGCAAGCTGCCAACGCCCATGGCATCAATCAGACTGTAAAGCAAGACGAGGCTTGCTCACAGAATATTAAGTCAGAGATCTGCCGACGGTGGCTATGTACCACCTCCCTTCGTCTAGATGAGTCACTGGGAGGTCTGGCCCAGCCAGACTGTGTAAATAATATTCCCATTGATTGGGATTTAACTGGGCTCAATGGGCAAAGCCCAGATCCAGGGTGCAGTCTGAAACAGAAGGAAGGAACAAGAATAACAATGGTCATTTTCATTATATACAACATGCCCTAAATTACATGCCATAAATTTACATGTGTCAAGCGTAACCCTTCAAGGTTCCAAAGCCAAGAGTTCACGGTCAGGTAGTGCAGTTGCCAGTTGGTTAAGGCGTAGATCAATAGTTCAATTGAAAGACCATTGCTGGTTTGATTACGGGCCTGCCTACCGTACTAAGGGCGAGGGATTCATCTCGAATCTATGCAGCCTGGCAGTTTACTCAGCCAAGCGAACACGAAACTGGGCAGGAGGAAAAATAAGAAGCTGCCCATTAAAATTTACTTTAATCCTTATATTCCTGTTATTGGCTGTTATGTCACAGCTGTTTGAATGGAAGTAAAATCTTCAAATAAAAAATGAAATCAAAAACTCTGCAAACTCGCTTTTCGTCCCATAACTCTGTGCATGAGTATTCTAAAGCATATGATTATTGACAAGTCGCACATAAACACGGCCATTACATGGAGAAAGTCTCAAACATCAAGGGTACCAGAGGCATCCCTGGAGCTGCAATCCGCCAATGCCGTAAGTGGTTTCTGGTGACCCATAAGCTGGCAGTGCCCATCGGGGCATGGTTAGTGGTTACCCCTACTTTACAATACAATGCAATGACAGTAACCCTAACAATATCCCCCAGACTCACACTTAACCCGAACCCCTTACCCTAACCCTGACCTCGAGTACTAATATAACCCCGTATCTATGGCCTAGAAGCCCTCTTAACTTAAACCCTGGCTCATATAACTTAATATCAATTACTGGTACCCTAACTACAACCCAACCCTAATCCTCGCCCCTATGGCAAGTTAGTAAGGGTCAGGTCGTGGGGTTTTGACTAGCATTAGAATTAAAGGCGTGAGGACTCCGATAATGGGCGACAATTAGTTAAGGCTGTAGTGATGGACATATCCATAGGCCTGCGATTATTGTTGGAATGTAAGGGTTCAGGGTTGGAGTTTGGGGTTTGGCTTACCGGCTTAGGTTCATGGTAAGGTGGTAGGGTTATGGTTAAAGTTGAATAAGAGGTGAGTGGTGACTGGTGAGGGATTGAAGGTAGGGATTTTGTAATTGTTGCAATAAAGGCTTTAGGTCTTAAGGGTATGTATCAGGTCACGAGATAGGGTCAGGCCTAAAATTAAAGTTAGGGTTCCTGGGTTGAGATACTAGAACTGCCTTTGCCGCCATCCTGCGAATGACCAAAAACAGTTTTTGCCCATAACTCCTGAGCATTTTTAGGGCGTGTTTCGACAACTAACAAGTCGTATATAAACATGGTCATTGCGATTCACTTGCAAAAACGAAGCCTCTACCACCTTCCCGGGCCGAGGTACAAAAATAGCCTCTGCTATGTCTGGCAAATGACTAAAAATCAATTTTGGCTCATAACTTTGTTCCTGAATATTTTAGAGGAATTTCTGTAAAAATTACATAAAACTTGGCCTTTGATTCCTCTGCCTTGAAATTAAAGTCTCTGCGACTTTTCTGGGCCGAGATATAAAATTACATCCGCCATGTCTTGCGAATGACCAAAAATTAGTTTTTCACCAATAACTTTGTTTCTGAGCATTTAAGGGCATATATTAAGGAAGAATTGTATAAAACATGGCCTTTGCGATACTTTTGCGCCCTAAACGAAGTCTCTACGACTTTTCTGGCCGAGATACAAAATTTGCCTCCCAAACTGTATATTGCTTCACTGAACAAGTGGTTCTCGGCCCATAACTTTGTTCCTGAGAATTATGGGCATATATCCAGAAAGAATTGTATAGAAACATGACCTTTGTCATTCTTTGCGCCCAAAACGAAGTCCCTACGACCTTCCTGGGCCGAGATACAAAATTACATCCGCCATGTCTTTAGAATGACCAAAAAATTAGTTTTTCACAATAACTTTGTTCCTGAGCATTTAAGGGCATATATTCAGGAAGAATTGTATAAAAACATGGCCTTTGCGATTCTTTGCTCACAAAACGAAGTCTCTACGACCTTCCTGGGCCGAGATACAGAAAATCAATAAGCGATACAGAAAAAGTCTTGGCCGATTTGGCCTGTTGTAACAAAATTTCGCTGGCAACAAGGCCCATTTTTGTTTTTGATGGTCTTAATTACCGAAATCAGTCGAGAAAACGCTTTTAACAAAGAAATCTAACGGATGGAGGTTTGGTCTCTGACTAGGAGTATATATAAGTAAATCACCTCTTTGAGCTCCGAAGATATACCTTCCAAACTCTTCTTATCGATATCTAGCTTCTCTTTGATGCTTGGACTGAGGGGGGTTTTATATTAATGTCCAAAATAGAATTAATAGCTACTAGTGAGACCAAGGCTCCAATGTGATTCGCGGTCAATTCTCGGCTATTTGTATTTTCTGATAGAACTTGTAAGATAATAAGAAAGAACAAGCTTTCAATCACTCAATACCTGAGTACAACACACATCGCAGCAAGTATAATATGAAGCATATTATATTATTCTTGATGTGTCCATTCTTGATGTGTCCATCTCCTTATTCACTAATAACGTCTTCCCTAATTAATTTGTAATTGCAACCCTCACCACTGATCGGTGAGCTCCTCTATAGATATCTGGAGAAGTTTGTTCTTCTCCTGGGCAGCAGCTACCTTCTCCTCCATCACCTTCTTATCCTCCTGGATCCTGAAGAGATCCCACTTCAACTCGTAGATATCCTGCGCGCATGCCTCGTGCTCTGGTAAGAGGGGAGGGGTTAGTTGAATATCCTGCGCACATGCCTCGTGCTCTGGTAAGAGGATGGGGGTTAGTTGGATATCCTGCGCACATGCCTCGTGCTCTGGTAAGAGGGAAGGGGTTAGGTAGATATCCTGCGCACATGCCTCGTACTCTGGTAAGAAGGTGGGGTTTAGATGAATATCCTGCACATGCTCTCGTGAAGGTGGATGGGGTTGGGTAATATCCACTGCACACATGCCTCGTGCTCTGGTAAGAGGGTGGGGGTTAGTTGGATATCCTGCACACATGCCTCGTGCTCTGGTAAGAGGTGAAGGGGTTAGGTAGATATCCTGCGCACATGCCTCCTGCTCTGGTAAGAGGGAAGGGGTTAGGTAGATATCCTGCGCACATGCCTCGTGCTCTGGTAGCAGGGGGTTAGGTGAACATTTTGCCCCGATGCCTCCTACTCTGGTAAGAGGGGAGGGGTTAGTTGGATATCCTGCGAACCCCCCGAGTGCTCCCCGAACTCCCCCTGGGACTTAATCCCCTGGATATCCTGAGACTTCCACCTGAACCTGGTAAGAGGGGAGGGGGTTAGGTGGATATCCTGCGCACATGCCTCGTGCTCTGGTAAGAGGGGAGGGGGTTAGGTGGATATCCTGCGCACATGCCTCGTGCTCTGGTAACCTCCCCTGGGTTGACCCTGAACCCCTGCGCACATGCCTCCTGCTCTGGTAGAGGGACAGGCTAGGTGTAGCACTCCTGAACCTCCATTTGATTCAAATCCCTGAAAACTCCCTAACACTTTATTCCTTTAAAAGTTTAAAAGTGTAACATTTTACCCTGATGGTTCTACTCAAAGTATAAACATAG
The DNA here is from genome assembly GCA_011033025.1 of Beroe forskalii. Taxonomy (NCBI): domain Eukaryota; kingdom Metazoa; phylum Ctenophora; class Nuda; order Beroida; family Beroidae; genus Beroe; species Beroe forskalii. The sequence continues at coordinate 25,769 of WFMF01000001.1, read as the reverse complement.
CGCCGGACTCCCCCCGAGACTTCCACTCCCTGAACCTCCCCCCGAGACTTCCACTCCCTGAACCTCCCCCCGAGACTTCCACTCCCTGAACCTCCCCCCGAGACTTCCACTCCCTGAACCTTCCCAGATCTCCACTCCTGAACCTCCCCCGAGACTTCCCACTCCTAGACCTCCCCGAGACTTCCCCCAGACCTCCCCCTGAACCTCCCCCCGAGACTTCCACTCCCTGAACCTCCCCCAGAGACTTCCACTCCCTGAACCTCCCCCCGAGACTTCCACTCCCTGAACCTCCCCGAGACTTCCACTCCCTGAACCTACCGAGTTGCACAGCTTAGGCAGGATGTAGAGTCTCCTCCTCTCCACCTTATCCACCTGAACCTGCAGTAACTTGACTCTCTCCACCTCTCTCTGGTACGCTTTGATCGTCTGTCTCCTGTCTGTATCCAGCCGCTCGATCAGCGTCTTCACCTCTTCGATCACCTCCAATCCCTGGGCGACTTTCTGGGTGAGAATGTGTGAAATCCTAATAACTGAAGGACCCGTCAGAGCTTCGAAAGTGTCGCAATTACCATCCCTTTTTGATGTATTGAATACAACCATCGAATGATCAATGTCTTATTCTAATGAAATTTTATCCCTCGATTACATGATTTATGAACGAAGAGAATGGCTGCATAGTTCAGTCCCTGCTGTTAATTTGCTGAGCTTGAGATCTCCTAAGAGTGTGTAATATTTCAATTTGTGCTTATGAAATGACTCATGGTGGCCTATTACAAGTCACAAAAAGCACACTACGGTTGTGTGAGTGTATGAGCAAACTATTGGAATAATAACTTAATGATCACATCAAAAGAATTTTAAAATTAAAAAAGAAAGAAAAGAATAACTGCGCGTGAAAAATATCACTTATATAATAAAACAGTGTTACAGAAAATGAGCAGGGTTGAGGTGTCTGTTAACTTACAGGATTGGAGGTGATGGATGTCACTTTCATTACGTCTCCAGGGGTAGGCCCAATGATACCCTCTAACCTGCCCGTTTCATTCTGTACAACCACTTCTTTGGGATCTTCCAGCTCACGTTGGAGTGCTGCCAAGTGGGCTGCTACCTAGGGTACAAGCAAAGTGTGAGGATCAAAGGTATATGTTAATTGCTGTTAATTTTCTAAACTGACGTTCATGGACTCTTAAATTATTTTTCATGCTGACAACTTCTAGTTTTTGAAGTATTCCACACAGTTGTGCATAGGATTAAAGTATTTATTATTTTATCACCTCGTTACTGTGTATAAGCAACCATATTTTATTATTATTATTATTATTATTTATATGTGCAGTGTGCACTGCTATACATGACACATTCATTGCAGTGTACAATGTACATTGTACATACTCTTAGCATGTTATTTTAAAGCATGTCTAATTTTTATATTGAAAGAATGTAGGAGGTGCAGTTCTATAAACTTCTAAAATTCTAGAATGACATGAAATCTAGCTTGTGAGAAAATACTGATAATATCGATAAAAACGAGGAAAAATGGGTACTAATCAAGTAACCACATTACTTAAATATTTCCATATTTCCCCGCTTTCATGATATTTCACCTTGTTAATACAGGGAAGGTTAGTGTTAGTCCATTCGCAACTCTCACGTCTCATGCCACCCAACTGTGCAATGTGAACCAACTGATCTCCTGGAACCGATACATGATTTTTTTAAACTGTGAGATATTTGCTTGATTGGTAAGTCACACATACAAATCCAATATTATCTGGTAAGTACAGCTTCATTTGAAGTTTAAAAGTTCAAATACTTGTTGTTTCTAGACAATCATGACACATGTTCTCTAAATTATATTATCAGTGAAAAGCTATAATAGGTACTATTACGTTCCCTCACTTTCACATGCATAATTGCCATATTACGCATGTAAAATGCAAATGCAGTGTGAAACTCATCTGATCATTATTAACAACACAATATGCAAATATGGGGGGGAGTGTCACTGTCCCAATTGTCCCTGTCCCAATTTATTTTTTTTGAGTTTGGGACTGGTTTTTGGGACAATTGGGGCAACTGGGACATTTGTGACAATTGGGACAAACAAATAGTTGAAAAAATCAGTCATTTATCAGTTTTTACATTGATCCAAGTTTTTCATATAACCACGCGACTAGAGAGAGACTTTTGCAATTCGCCACGCGCAGCGTGGTGAATACAATTAGGCGCGAACGCAGTGAGTGTCTAATTGCTCATATAGTACGAACGCCAGTGAGTGCTATATGTGAAGATCAAAAGTCTCTCTCTTGGCGCGTGGTTATATAGTATATACACCGATTTGAAGTAAGCATAAAATGAACAGATTTAGCACCTTGAACAGCACACCTTATTAAATTATCAATCTTAGTTTTCACATTTGTACATTTTGAAGATATTTTGAAAAATCAGCTATCAACAAAGATCCATCAAAACGTCTATTTCGATGAACTTCTGCAAAATCAATGTACTTCTGCAAAATAAATGTACAGACAAATCGAAAAGATACAATTACAATCACGAAATGAATATTCAATACACTAATACACACACACATACACACACACACTTTCTCACATTCTCAAGAATCCACTCACATTTGAATGATCATTGTAGGAGTACAACATAATTGAGTATGTATAAATCAGCAGCAACAGACCAATACATCGAAATGTGTTGTGAACTGAACACGTCCGACCTAACATAGTCTACAACTAAAGAGGTACCGTTCATGGTGTACATCGCTATATGGAATTGCAATTGTATAGCAGCCACATTCCATTCTATACCTTACGAGCCGACATCACGTGACATATATGTCTAGCATATAACGGTTTGCAAATGTACACAGTAATTACAATGTGTTGATTGGTATTTGGTGTTCGTTACTCTGCATGTGTATCTTTGTTTAATACGGTAAATGGGTCAGGTAAAACAGGGTAAACAAACAGGGTAAATAGACAGGGTAAATAGACAGGGTAAATAGACAGGGTAAATAAGCAGGGTAAATAAACAGTGTAAGCATGATTAATTAACTTTTGTAGCATTCGGTAATTCAGCGTGTCAGAATCCGAATATAAATCTAGAGATGGACTTTCGAAATCTACTGATGGACTTTTGAAATCTACTGATGGAGTTTTTAGAGAGAGACTTTCGCGCGTGTTTATATAACTCCATCTCTGGTTTCGTAACTCCATCAGTGATGGTTATACGTATACAGCACGCGCGAAAACAACACGGCCGTGTATATAATGGAATGTGGCTGCTATACATTTATGAGGGTAATTGCAATTCCATATAGCGATGTGCACCATGAGCGGTGCCTCTTTAGTTGTACACTATGTTTGGTCGGACGTGTTCAGTGTTCACAACACATTTCGATTTATTGGTCTGTTGCTGCTGATTTATACATAACCAATTATGTTGTACTCGTACAATGATCATTCAAATGTGAGTGGATTCTTGAGAATGTGAGAAAGTGTCTGTGTGTGTGTGTGTGTGTGTGTGTGTATTAGTGTATTGAATATTTACTCCGTGATTGTAATTGTATCTTTTCGATTTGTCTGTACATTGATTTTGCAGAAGTTCATCGAAATGAACGTTTTGATGGATCTTTGTTGATTGCTGCTTTTTCAAATTATCTTCAAAATGTACAAATGTGAAAACTAAGATTGATAATTTAATAAGGTATGCTGTTCAGGGTGCTAAATCTGTTCAATTTATGCTTACTTAAAATCGGCCGTGTATATACTATATAACCACGCGCCAAGAGAGAGACTTTTGATCTTCACATATAGCACTCACTGGCGTTCGTACTATATGAGCAATTAGACACTCACTGCGTTCGCGCCTAATTGTAATTCACCACGCTGCGCGTGGCGAATTGCAAAAGTATCTCTCTAGTCGCGTGGTTATATAGTCTAAATACGCATTTCAAAACGATAGATACCTTATCCCCCATACTGATGCTGCGATATCTCAACATAGTATCACACTTTTCTTTCATCTTCTGGCTCGTGTACGTGTACAGATCATTATCCTGCGAATTCTGAAAATAAAGTGCCTCTTGAAAAGTGTAAAATCCAGATTCTCGGATGAGCATCTGACAGTGAAAATAAGAGCAGAATTGGTGGTCGGGAGGTACGCGCGCAGCTAAAATAGCGGATCTATAAAATTTGACTGGTGCTGATGCAAGCTGCGCGCGGCGCGCCATTCTCACGAGGGTCTGTCAATGATATAGATAGTCAACATAGTATGCTGTATGTGTGGTGTTTTTGAATACTACTAGTACTATAGATACTTCATGATGTTGCCAGTAACATCTTTACATACCAGTTTTTTTCAGTTTTTAAAATACCGAAACAAACTCCTGAATTCTTTATGCAAATTCAATACCTTTATGTTAAAACTGAAAAATATTCTAATATTATCAGGATGTTGTTCAGTTTTAACAACCCTAACAAAGTAATTTTATCAAAAAAACGTTCCCCACGATGAAAATCAAACAAACTCCACAAATTATTTCCTGCAAGTCCTGAATTGAAAATTTATATTAATAATCAAATTTGAATGCAAGTGTTTGTGCCTTTCACTTAACTCAAAAGGCCTTCTGCCACCAATGATCAACCGAGTCCTTGGACTAGGTTGATCATTGTCCGTCATTAAGAAGCATTGAATGTTATCACGTTAGGTCTGTTCCTGCAGTTTCTCTCTTCAGCATCACCACAGAGCCAGCAAACACCAGGGCCACCACCTGGATGATAGCAATAGCCACTCTCGACCCTGCCATCAGCACGTAATCAGCCGTGAAGAGGGCTAAGAGACTCCCAGTTCCAGCCACCGCCGTCATTACCGAGCACATGGTGGATCTGATGACAGTCGGCATGTACTCCATGACTAGGAGACAGGGAGCCAGGGATAGACTTGCCACCAAGGGGCACAGACAGAGCATGAAGGTAAGGAGGTAGTAACGGTCCACACAGAAGTAGAGAGGGGCTGATAAAACTGCTGATACCACTCCTATGCTCAGGAATACCTTCTTCCGTCCGAAGATTTCCAGCAGCACAAGAGAAACCAGGATTCCTAACGGCTCAGCTAGGTTCACGATTTCAATGTGGAGCAAAACAGATTTGTCAAATGTGCATTTGTCCTGTGGGGTTACGATTTGGCCAGTGCAGTAGCCCTCATTGAGAATCCTGGGCATGGTATAGGTGAATAAGTAATAGTTGAAGTAGGACGAAATTCCTGTCAAGAACAAGCAAAAGGCAGTTTTCATATTATCTGTTTCGTTGATTATTCCAATGATATCACGGATGGTTAAATGATCATTACTTTCATTGACCACGCAGTTTTCTGCGGGTTTTGCCAGCTTGAAATTGGAACTTGAACTCCTCCCATTCATTCTGTAGATCCACTTGATAGTTTTCTCTGCTTCACTGGTATTCCCGTTGTAATAGTTGTACCTGGGTGACTCACCTAGAAGTGCAAGAATCAGGATTCCAGGACTGAAAATGAGGGTAGCTATTATCATCAGTCCACTCCAATGGTACTTCCCCAGCACCCAGTAAGCAATACCCCCGGTGATAGCCACACCCACCCCATGCCCCAGAGACATCCCGGACATGGCCAGAGCACGGTACTTCCGAGGTGGTATTTCACCGCTGAAAACCAATACAGGACCGACAACTACTCCCATGAAGAGCCCTTTGACAATCCTCAGGAGCAAGAGATGCCAGTATTCCTTGGCAAAGCCACACCCCACTCCAACGACGGTGATCCCTACCGCTCCGACCAGAGCTACAGGTTTCCTGCCGTACTTATCACCCAGTGTGGCGGTGCCAAGTGCCGATAGCAAATACGGCACGTAGTTGGCGATGTTGAGAAGGGAGATGGAGAAGGGAGAGAGGTCCCATTCACACCGCAGGATGGGGCTGAGAAGAGCCAGAACGATCATCTGAGAACCGACTTGGGCATCACATAGGAAACTTCCAACTGTGTAGGCAATGGTCCCAAAACCGCAACCGGCGTTTTCAAGAGCCTCATCAATGCTGATTTCTTTTCCGTCCTGAATTTCGTTTCCCTCTTCGATTGAATTAACTAAGGTCGTTCTTTCATCGAATTCTGCCATTATTACTCGTTAGTTAACACGCACGAATCACGGTCCTAGGAAATGTGGTTACTCATTGAGTTTTATTGATTTAATACCTTTCTGGTTGATAATAATTAGTTAATGAAGGGTTTAGTAACGAGTAAAAAGTGCAAACCGTGACATTGCACACGAGTGGACGAAGGCCCGAGTGTTTAATATCGCTGCATCAAAAACCGAGGCAGAAGGCCGAGGTTTTAATAGCAGAGGTTTGTACTTTTGCACATATCTGGCTCAACCGTGTAATAAATCATTACGTACTATTCCACTACACCATAATAAATTAATATGAACTACAGGTATCGTAGTAAATCAGGATTTTGGCAACACAGTACATTGGTGCTGATCGGGATTTTGAAATGAATACTAAGCACAAATCTGCTGAAAGGCACATAATGAAAGACAGAACAACGAGTATATATTGGCCCAAGTGTATTGTATAATTCTATCCTCTATTCATCATACTATCATAGTAGCGGGGCAGCAGCATTGAAATGCTGCAATTTAGTGTTTGAATGGCTGCACGACAACTGCTCCCCCTAGAAAAGGTCACGTGACATGTCACATGACCTGAAAACGTGTCACATGACCTGAAATTTCACGTGGTATGTCACGTGTCTACTAAATTGACAATAATTGGATGTGAATCAATGAATCATGGGCGACAACTGCTCCCCTAATAATTTGAATTTTAACCTTTATTTTATATCCAATTGAAAGTAAAATAAATGCAGTTTAAACCAATAAATAACCACAAACCACAAAGCAAATTTTGGTTACCGTCGGGTACATCATAAAAAATCATTTCACATTTTATACATGGCACACGTGCTTGGTGTGTATGGATAAGCTTGGCCTGATGATGTCGAGCCTACAGCTTTCTGGTTCCCCTTTACACACAAATGTTAAGGGAGAGCGCTCTCTTCGTCATTGGAATCGGAGAAGGGCTAATTGCGTTTACACGATTGGCTACGAGGATCTGATACATGCATACTTATTGACCTGTGGTGACCTCGGATTGGAAACAAGACCGGCATTTTGCCGATGAAAACCAATCAGACTCAGCCGAACTAGTTCATGCCGATACTTTGTTATGAATTTTGGTGTCATAGTGTGCAGAAGAATATATTTTATAGACAAAGATTTTGCTAGAGCAAGTAGGCTTGTTGTATTTTTAGCGTTTGTGCCGATGGGCAAAGTAGATGATGCTTTCGAAGAACTTTCTATATACATTGCCAGCAAGTATCCTACCTTACTTAGCGTTGTTAACTATTTCGAGATAACATACTTAGGACTTTCCAGTATTGATAATGATAAGAGGAGTGAGCCTCGATTCCCAATGGTGTTTTTGAATCACTATAACACCATCATGGTTGACTTTGATTACCCTCGGACTAGTAACATGGTGGAGGGCTTCCACCGTGGGTTTAGGACGAGGGTGAACAGAGCCAAGCCCTCTGTTCAGGAATACTTCCGAGGCATTTCTGAACAACAAGTTGCAACAGACTTTCATCAAGACAGATTGGCTGTGGGTATTTCGCCTGCAAAGAAGCGACCTATGAGTTGGTTCTAATATTTCAATCAACTCATCCATCTTGCCACGTGATATATCACGTGATAATGTGTACCACGTGACCATGTCACGTGGTATGTCACATGATCAGTAGGGGGAGCAGTTGTCGGTCAGCGGTTTGAATATTGCGGCTGTTGGCCGCATCTCATCAATCTTTGGGATCAGATACTTCCTTCGTAGTGAGAAATAAAAGTACAAGCTCCAAATTAAACCGACGCCCTCGAAATTACATTTTTGGTGGAACCAATCTACAAAGGCCTCGGCGATTAACGATAAACGTTAAAAATCCGTCTTGAAACTAACATATAAAGAAAGATTTTCATTGAAGAATTGCGATGTTACGGTCGAACAAAAATTACTCTGAATTTCAATTTAAAAATTCAAACGGATCTTTGTTCAAACATACCATCTCAAAACTAAAATCTTCAACAATAATTTTTCTTAAGATGTTAGTTTAAAAGGGCTTATTGTCAAATATATTTGTCAAAGCCGTGTTAACAATGGAGGAACTGAGAGGGAATAACCTTTTATTATTTCACACTAATTATAAAGCATCCTGTCAAATAGTTCACAAAATATCCAGGTCACCATAGTAAATATGACAATAATATTACTGTAACTAGTACCAGTATTAAGATGGCATAAAGCGCCAGAGCTATTATATTCTGGCTTACATTCTGGCTTACATTCTGGCTCCTAGTGTGTCTTCAATGAGGCCACAATACCAAAAATTTCTGTTTGAATTTATTTCTATGAGCAACCCCCTTTGATTCGAGGTTATTGATTCCTATGCTATAAGAACACGCGTAATTATGTTGGACAGTGGTGAACGAAATGTAGACACGTAGTCGTAGGTTCGAAACAAGCTAATTGTAATAAAAGAACAGAGAATTTATCAAAATCATAATACTTCAAGGACGGAAGTATTATAAGATTATAGTCAGTAGCCCTTTCTTCTGCTGTCAATCATGTCTCGAAAAAACGTTCCCAATATCAGGCTACAGTATTTGGCAAATTCAAAAATCCCAACACCACCCCCGCTTTTTCTTAAGCTGACACAGCTCTTCGTATTCTATGCTATTTCATAGTAACAACAGCAAGAGATTTAGCCACGCTTTCCCATTGAGCTGTTTTTTTCCAGAATTTTAAAACAGCAACCTGGGACACGTCTAACTCCATTGTCCAGGGAAACCACCAATTACTGTCAAGGTGCCCCACTTTCCACACCCTTGCTATTATGGACTAAGTGAGTATTAAGGTTTCCATTGATCACAAGGCTTACTCAAGCTAACAATGATCTGTTGAATATCAGACAATATGACTTTATTTTATTATTCATCAAGAGTACGTGTCCTATATATATACACCAACGCTATAGTGTGTGGTACTGCTGTAATAATGTCAATGCTCAGGTCCTTTTTGGGTTTTTGGTGCGTGGTTATAAATCACACATCCTCGGCCGCTCCAAAGAATTGCAGCAGGATCATACGATATACTGATATAAGAGCAACAGGTCGCACGGGAAAAAATAGGCGATGATTACTGGTCAGGATCAGGGTCAAAAATCTTCGACAAAAATGGTGCCATTTCAGAGAAGGGTCGAAAATTCCCAACAAAAAATGGCACATTTCAAAAAAGGGCCAAAAATCGTCAACAAAAAATGGTACCATTTAAAGGGTGTAGTTTTGGGCGCAAAAATAGATTTTGTTTATTTTAGCCTGGTATTGGAAGGTTATTACCAGGCGAGAATTATTTTGGATAACTGTTTGTAGCACTGGAATTGTTACCTTTAGAATAGGAAGATACCTATACTGAAATTTTTTGCAGTTATTGCTTGAGCCAGGGGGATTCGAGCTTTCTAAATAATGGCTTTTCAATGTTCCGCTAAGAGCCGAGTAATGTTTACTTGAGAATGCTTATAACAATCCTGTGAATTATAACACGATTTATTCGTAGAATCCGTATGTCTAATTCTACCACTTGGAAGAAAGTATATATATTGAGACAATTATTCTCATGAAAATAACTAAATACTGGCTATTTCTGTTGCTAAGAGTAGCACTTATAACTCTGAGAGTACCTTGGTTCTTGGACTCACATATCACATGAAATCTGCTGAAATAGTACGAAAGTGCGTCGCTCGAAACTCGTACGCGTAGAAAACGGCTCTAAGAGTCTAAGGCCTGGGTTCCTGATACGAGAAAAACTCACGAGAAAACTTGCGAGGAATCAGGATCCTCAATTCTTATCAACGTAGTTCCTGTACACGAGTTTTTGTTGGGCTTGGACGTAATTGGCGCTCATAATCCAATATTCACATCATGTGTTACATTCGATCCAAAGTCAATCATTCCTTTTTCGTATTCTCCTTGCGATAATTCTCGCCAGGAGAAAGTGCAAAAAACGTGTTCAAATTCCTCGCGAGGAAAAAATATGGTTTTTCTCGCGAAAATTTTTGCAAAGGAACGGCGGCAATAAATTCTTGTAAGTTTTCTTGTGAGTTTTCTCGTAACAGGAACCCGATCAATTTCCGCAATTGAACTAATCTGTCTCTGATCACGCGCGACTCACTATCCAAGCACTACCCATGCAGCACGCACTCACATTCCAATCACTTTTCATTCACATCCGTACGCGCCAAAATAAACCAGACATGAAATGCGTGCATGGCAGTGTTGCAGATGAATAAAATGCGCGCGGCGCTATAATTGTGCGCGTGCGCTTTTATCACTACACTAAGATCGTTTGGAATCCGCGCCCTGCGTAATTTCAATTTCAAGGAATCCATCATGCATGGAACCACATGGCGAGTCCAGGCATGTTCGTTTAAATAACCTAATTAGGATTAAATTGGTTTAATTGACTTGGTAGTCGGTATACCATAAAAACACCAACCTTAAAAGGACACTTGCTCAGCTCTTCACAGAAGAGGAACGATATCATTTCACCGCTTGGCTCTCGGAGAAAATGCTGCAAAAAGAGTTGGCGTATCAGGTTAAAGGGTTAAGCAATTAATCAATTTAACATCACTGTCAGTCTGGCCGATGGAGAATGCTACAACAACCAGCTAACAAGTACAAACGCAGACTGTACTCAATTAAAAAGGTATAAAGGTCTTCCTTGCCAAATGTTGCAAAGTAAAACAAACATTTTGCAAAAATTCACGTTGATACGTGAATTTCACGTATCAACTCTCCTTCTAATAGGAGGCTGATAATATGACGTCATTAGGATAGCGTAATGCAGTAAGTTGATGACGTTCAAGCGCCTATTTTCGCGTGTGACGTCAACATCTATGATAACGTAACACTGACCAAGTATTTGAGGAGGTTGATAACGAGAGGGAAGTAATGAGGGTGACTGGAGAAGCAGAGAGCATGGAACCACTGACTATCCAGCCCCAGTTTATCCACTGTCTCGGACACTATGACTATCCGTGCGTGCACTGGCATGTCAAGATCTGTTGGAGATGGAGGTTAACGTCTTGAATTCGTCCGATTTCGAATCTATCCCTAATCCTCCCCGTGATAACTTTATTACCTTAAGATACACATTTATTTATATTAGGATAGAAATTTAGCGATTTAGCCGATTTAACGAAAAAATACCCCGTAAAATTTCAATAAATGACATTGTAATCAATCGTTGATATGGGACATGGGTGATATTGAAAAAATCCGCATATTTTCAAACCCCCAAAATTTTGATCCCAGAATTATTGTCCCACATAAACACATTAATAAAAATAAAGCGAATCCACCTCAAAATCCCCTCCCTCCCCTTGTACTATTGCAGATAACGAGCGTGGATTATCCAAAATGGGCTGGGCGTTGGTTTGAATGACTTTCGAACAATTGGGTACTGGATACAGGGAGTGATTTATTTGTATATTGATCGAATTGCAGATTATTCCAGATTGATGCTTTAATATAGAGATTAAACAAGACAGTAAAGTGATCTATTTTTGACGCCGTAGCAGACTGGAAGCGATTCACGAAAGGTTTTTCTTTCCAGAATCCACTGGTTGCTGGAATTTCATACAATTTTGGTGAACTATGAGAAAATTTTGCAGAATAACCATTCGGCTTTGACGAACACCAATACACTTCTGATGAATAATACACAGGTGACTGTGTTAATCATCATACACTTTGGATGAATTTCTAGCACACTATTGACGATTCATCATATCATCATACAATATCGATGAATCATCATACTGTTTTGATGAATCATCATACAAGCATACAGTTTTAATGAATCATAAAACACTTGTGATGAATCATGATACACTTTTGATGAATCATGATACACTTTTGGTCTTTTGATGGATCCCCACACAGTTTTGATGAATCACCATACTGTTTTGAAGAATCGCCATGGGTACACTTTTGATGAATCATCATATTAGCATACACTTTTGATGAATCATAAAACACTTGTGATGAATCATAATACACTGTTGATGAATCACCATACAGTTTCGATGAACGACCATAATATTTTGAATTTTGATGAATCGCCATACAGTTTTGATGAATCATCATACAAATTTGATAAACCATGATTAATTTTTGATGAATCATGAAACATTTGTGATGAATCATCATACACTTTTGATGAATCTGTAGCACACTTTTGATGAATCATGGTAAACTGTTGATGGATCATAATAGAAGCATATAGTTTTGATGAACCACCATATTGTTATGAATAATCACCATTCTGCTTTGAAGAATCACCTCGGGTACACTTTTGATGAATCATCATACAAGTATACACTTTTGATGAATCATAATAGACTAGTGATGAATCATGATACACGTTTGATGAATCAGGATCCACTTTTGATGGATCACCACACAGTATCGATGAATCACCATACTATTTTGAAGAAACACCATACAGTTTTGATAAATCATGTCAATTCACTTTTGAAGAATCACCATACAGTATAGATGAATCATCATACAAGCATACACTTTTGATGAATTATAAAAGACTAGTGATGAATCATGATAGGTACACGTTTGATCTTTTGATGAATCAGGATCCACTTTTGATGGATCACCACACAGTATCGATGAATCACCATACATTTCTTACACGCTTAGACATTGTCAAATAAATATCTGAGAGGAAATATTTTAGCCATTTAAGCGTGACCTAAATTTAACTGAAGACTATGATTACTATAGAGTCACAATCACTAGGGATAATACCTGACGTGTTAAGAAAGCCAAAAAGTTTCAAAATCACGAAACACCATTAAAAGCCAATTCAAAATAGTGTGTTTTCAAACGAATTTTAAACTCTGAAATATCAGGTATACTTCTTAGGAGTAAGGCAAACTATTCCAAATTCTTGGTCCATTATAACAAAATGCTCCTTCAGTCCTTGAAAAATTAGATTTAGAGGAATTCTCAGCAGAAAAAAAGTCATCATCTAACCTGACACTTATTCTCTTAGTGTTTCTTAATGATAAAAGATCACTTAAATATTTAGGCGCTAAATTATTGATACATTTGAAAACTATGAGAGCAGTTTTGAATTTCACTCTATAAGCTACTGGCAGAAAATGAAGTTCCTTCAAATAAGGACTGATTGGGGTCCATTTTCTTTTACCACTAAGGTTGAAGATGAACCTTACAGCATTGTTCTGTATCTTTTGAAGTTTATGGAGGTATTTTTCTGTTACTACAGCATAGGATGAATTACAATAGTCTATCATTGATAAAATGTGTGCATGAACAAGCTGCACTTTGAGGTCATGTGTAAGTCTTGCTCCAATGCGCTTTATATTCCTGAGGTTCAGGTAGCATATCTGAGAAATATGATTAATCTGATCCTCCATGCTAAGCCTATGATCAAAATAGAATCCAAGGTTCTTTGTCACTAAAACAGGAGATACGGATATATTTGATGCAGATTCACTCAGGTCTAGTGATTGGATAGGACTGACATAATACCCAATATCAATGAATACAGTCTTATCATCATTAAGTTTCAAAAAGTTCTTTGCCATCCAAGACTTAACTTCAATGAAACATGCTTTTATAGCAGTAAGGTCAGGTGAAGGGCTATGAACATTGAAAGAGAAATAGATTTGAGTGTCATCTGCATAGAGGTGGACTGAAAGACCATACTTAGTGATTATTTCCTCTAGATCCTTTGTGTATAATATGAAAAGCAGAGGTCCCAGGATAGATCCCTGGGGCACACCTATTTCTAAAGAGTATTCAGTTGAGGAGCTACTGTTCACCATAACCTTGAATTTTCTGCCAGACAAATATGAACTGATCCAGTTGTAAGCTGTTCCAACAATTCCATATTTGAATTTCAGTTTCTTTAGAAGAATTTGGTGGTTGATGGTATCAAAGGCTGCACTTAAATCAAGCAATAGGAGGACAACATTTTCTTTTTGATCTAACATCATGAGTATGTCATTTTGAATTTTTAACACAGCAGTTTCACAGCTGTGGTATCTTCTGTATGCAGATTGGATGTTACTGAAAAGACTACTATCTTCAAGATGTTTTACAAATTGGTTATGTACAACTTTTTCAAGCAGTTTTGAAACATAGGGTAGGTTGCTGATAGGTCGATAGTTGTTGAGAACATCGCTATCAAGATTTGCTTTCTTCAAACCTGGTCTTACCATAGCTGTTTTGAAAGAGTCAGGAAATTTTCCAGTTCTGAGAGACTCATTGATGATATAATGTATGATTCTGATTAACTCTGGCAGACACTGCTTGAAAAGTCCAATGGGGATGGCATCCAGTGGGCAGGACTTATCAGGTAGATTTTTTGCTAAATCCATTACTTCATCAATTGAAACTTCCTTGAATGAAGACAATTCATAGGGAGATCTTTTTCCAACTGGTTGATAGCTTTCAGTGCCATTACTACCTAATTTGTCTTTAATATCAGAATAAATTGTCTTCACTTTCTTATCAAAGAAAGATCCAAAGTTCTCTGCTATGGTAGTGTCATCTTTTTCATTAGGTAATTTACCTTTGCCTATCTCACGATTGAGCAGCTGATTGATTACTCTGTATGTACCTTTGGCATCTCCTTTGACTGCAGACAACCTCTCATCAAAGAACATATTCCTTCTCTTATCAATAACTATGGATTTATCTATACACTTCTCATTGTAGATTTGATTGAGTTCAGTATCTTCAGGATGTTTCCTAGCTTTTCTTTGGGCTTTCCTTGCCTCAGCTCTTGCTCGTTGACAACTTTCATCCCACCATGGAGAGCGGTTATTATTGAACTTTTTAGTGACCTTGGGTGCATGCTTATTCAATAAATCGTTCATAGTATTCATGTAGATAAGTACAGCATGATCAACAGATTCAAAGTCAGCGAAATTAACAGGTGAGGCAAATAGGTCCTCTCTAAAACTATCAATTTTGATTTTGCTGTATTCTCTTACTTCTTTATAAGTGATAGCTGGCTCTTTCCTAGCCTGACACAATTCTACTGGCATGCTGAAGCTGATAAGATAGTGATCTGAAGTTGTTCCAGTATCTTCAATGACTTTGAGCTGATTTACTGGAACATGATCTACTGCAGCCTCTAATGTAAAAACAAGATCTAGAGTACTTCCAGAATAATGTGGGACCAGTGACATGCTGCATGAAGCCTTTACTTTGACAAAGTGACATGAACTGTTTTGCATACAAGTCGTCTGCCTTTTCAACATGGAAGTTGAAATCACCACATAAAATCGGGTATCCTGGTTTTGTCATACACTTTTGAGTTTTGATGAATCATAGCTCACTTTTGATGAATCAAAGCACACTTTTGATGAATCACCATACAGAAAATATGTATTTTTGGTCATTGTGCTGTAAACATATTTTCATTCAAATTCAAATTCACATGAATCACAATACTGTTTTATATGAGAGATAATCATAAGATGAATGTCAATATTGCAGTGTTTGAAATGTAAGGCACCTGCATTTGTTTGATCGAATGAATTGATCACATGCAGAACACACACAATTGCTTAGAGGTATGCCCCCAGTGTTTGTCATGCTCATGCTCGCTGTTTTGCATAGATGTAATTGTAAAGGCATATTGTGTGCCTTTTTCATTTGATCAGTCCATTTGATTGATGCAGAATGATGAAACCACCAAATTATTTTACATTTTATATTTTTGAAGAACCACTAAACAGTTCCTATCTAGATTGAATCCATAATACTGAGTAATCAATGAATGCTCACAAGTAACAAGAATACAAGAATTTAGCTTGATAACATAAATTAGTTACCAACTTATCGATTACATAAATACTTATATATAATACATAGCCATGATTAACTCATTAAGTATCAAGCATTAATCAAAAGCAACATTTGAAATTATATTGATGAAAGGTCGAAGTCTTTCTCACCTTTTAGTCTTGATAGTGTCCAAGAACAGCGCAAAAGCAAATGCTCAGATATACAGTGGAGAATCATAGCTAAAAAGGTGAGGTATTTAAATCATATATTGTTGCATTATTAGTAATATGATGGTTGAGTAATTTTTTGTAACATGCAGCACTGCTTGACCTGATGTCACAGGGCTGGCAGATTACTTATAGCAAAGTACTATAACCAAAGTACTGATAACAGAAATGTATGGAACAACAATATTAGGCAAGGGAACCTACCTCATAAAAAACATTCTCGCAATTTAAACACTCGGAAAGCTGAGGTAGGTATTGGACTGAAGATGCCTGCACAGTGCACACCCCTTATCTTGGTGTGACTCACTTAAATCCTACTGCTATCCACATTGCATTACCTAAAGGGATCATGTTGGTGTTCAAGTATGGAGTTGGAGAAAATTCTTGCAGATTGATGTCTTGAATGGTCATGTCTAAAATTTGTGAACGAGGTACTGTGTAGCAGCACCGAGTGAGCTTTGTGCTTGAAGGCCCAACGGGCCTGCTAGTAAATAAATAAAAGAATTTTGCCAATTGGGCAACACAGTTCAATGGACAATGCATATCATTATTCAAAACACTTTATCGTTTGGGATGTTTAAGGTTAAAATGCAGTTCAATTCAATTCAATTCAATTATATGTTTTACAGCATATCAACAATTATGTTTTACAGCACATTGGATTAAATATATACTGCTCCTAATTATGCAAAGAACATACAGAGATGAATGAAATCATCCAAAAAGAAATTCCATAGTGGCTGAAAGTTGGAAACACTTTCAGGGCACAAAAATTCATAATAAAAAGGTGCTTAACTGGTTACTCGAAATGCATAGTTCAACAAAATAATAAAATAAAATAAATGGTTTTGATAAGCACATCAACACTGTTTTTATAAAAACTACCTTCAAACTTCGACATTTAACTGGATCTTCCAGTCACTAATGAGATATTGAAAATTAAAATTATATCTAGATAACAAAACCTGCAATATTAAAAAGGAGTGTTAACCAACAACTTGGAAAAAGAAACTGTAATGATTTACGGTTAGAGACACATGCACAAAATGAGCATTGAGCATAAAATTGTGAATAAATCGTATACACAATAGGTAAAAGCTACAAACGTTCCCAACTAATTGATTCATTATGTCATTGTTATGTTAGGGGCCATCCATTATCCATAAAGGACGTCCGCAATGAGGGGGGAGGGGAGTCTGGCCAAAGTTTGGTACGTCTCCCATGTAAACGGGAGCCTTCATTATCTATGACAATGACGTCACTCAGAAACATATAATTAAGCGCACCTAGCGCTTTAAGCATTAGGGTTAAAGGGTCAGGATTTGTTAGGTTCAGGGTAAGGATTAAGGTTAGGGTTTTGGTTAGGGCAATGGTTAGGTTAAGGATACAGAAAAATTGACGTTTAGATCTGTGACGTCACTCAGAGCCGTTTATATGGGAGAGATACCCAAAGTTTGGCCAAATGCAGACGTCCACAAATTACGGAAATTTTGGCCGATTTGACGGTCATTTAACCAGAAAATCGTAAAATCGTGGCAAGCTGGTTTTGGACAAGTTTATACATCAATAAAACACATTTTTAAAAGATTCTGCATCTTTAACTTACTTGGCCAACACTTCCAAAGCCTGTGTAGGTGTATCCCTTCACCTAACCAGATGCTACAGTATCGGCGATATAAATAGGCAATGTTTACTTGCTCTAACCAAGGCCCTGGTTCATGGTTACGCGCACGGAATGCGCGGAGTGCACGGAGTGCGCGGCGCGGCATTGCTAAACACGTATATCCCTGTGTGGCTCGCGCGGCGCGCTTCCCCAGGGAAGCGTAGGGAAGCGCGCGGCGCGTACACACACTTTTACGGGCTTAGGAAGGCGCGGCAAGTTGCTAAACACGTATATCCCTGTCTGCGTTGCGCGGCGCGCTTCCGTAGGGTAGCGCGGCGCGCGTACGCACACCTATGCGGGCTTAGGAACGCGCGCTTAACACGCGCGCAAAATATGTCCTACAACGTAAAACAAGTGCATTAACAAATAACATTTGGTTAAATGAATCCCGGAACCCGGCCCGCGCCGCATTTGTACTTTACCAGGCGCTTGCTAAACACGTATATCCCTGTGTGGCTCGCGCGGCGCGCTTCCCCAGGGAAGCGCGCGGCGCGTACACAAACCTTAAGAGGGCTTAGGAAACCAGGCGCGGGCGTTGCGTCATGTCACTGTGTCCATGTCCTCCCGTAGGGAGGGGGCGCGCGGCGCGTACACACACCTATGCGTGCTTAGGAAACTCCATTTGTCTAATTATCAGGGTCTGGTTTGAGTTTGGACTGCTAAACACGTATTTCCCTTTGCGGGCTTAAAATGTTTCGGGTGCAAGTTTATACTTTTTTGAATGTAAGGATAAGCATGTTTTTAAGGCAATCAGCAATCAGCAATTTAGCATAAATTATTAATTTTTGAAGCTGTGCAGTAATTTGTATAGTATTTTTCAATTCTTTTTTGAGTTTGTAGCATTTTCTAATTCTTGCTTAGCTTTTTCATTTTCTTATGAAGTGATTTGCCAGACTGGCAAGAAGTGATATGATCTATTTTGGTTAATTGTATTGATTTTGGTTAATTGTATTGATTTTATCACATATTGATTTTATCACATAATTCTCGGTATAATTGTCGGTATAAGTTGTCTTCCTAAGCACGCATAGGTGTGAATTTCGTTTCGTTTTGTTTTGTCATGGACCTAACACCTTCAAGATCTGATTCAGATCTCCAGGGATTGATTCAACAAGCATCTAACAATGAAGATGATGAGATATTCAAAGCTCCTGGAGAACGTCCACCTAAGCGGCTGTATCAACAAACCTATGAATACAAGTCCCCTTCATCCAAGCCACCATCCTCTAAGAAACCTTCTGGTGGTTCTAAGGATAGATGCCCCTGTCTTGTAGATGTTCAAGACTCCACATGGATTAATTGTGCAACATGCCAACAATCATTCCACTGTTCTTGTGTGGGGCTTGTTGGACTTAAGCAAAATGGAGTGGAGCAAATTCCTTTGTGGAACTGTTACATCTGCTTCAAGCCGGAATTCCTGGCTGAAACAGTGATTCCTACTAAAGAAAATGTTAGACGGATTATCAGAGAGGAGCTAGTTGATGTCAGGAGAAATATTGATGAGGTTAAGAGTTCCATTGCAAAGAATTGTTCAAGTGTGTGCTCTAAAGAGCAGGTGGTACTATAGGATGGTCTACTAATTACCACTCATTATAAGCACCTCTAATCACTCCTAATGGCAGACAATGCCTAATCATGCCTGACAATCGTACATGCAATGGAGTTATTATACATCTAACAACCAATTACCTGCGCTCGGCAGCTAAATTTAGAGGTACTTAGAGACATACATATAGATGTAGATAATAGTATGCTTGTATAAGAAACGGCGTATTTTAGTTTACCCAAAGCATTTCATAATTCTACCAATCAGCGCGCAGTATCACACGAATCACGCGCTCTGATTGGTCAATCAAGAAGAGCCTTGGGTAAACTACTAAACTGCCGATGTTACAGTCTGTGCCAAGTACAAAGCAGTCACTGATAGTTATAATTTACCCACATTTCCACTGAACATGGGCCAATCAGCGAGCGAGTTGATCGGTAATTCGCGTGCTGATTGGTCAATGTCATGAGAATTTCGGGTAAGCTGATAATATGCTGCCTATATTTATCAGATCTATGCCAATGGATTTCAGGCTGATCGGTCGGATTCCGCGGAATAGACCACTGTGTTGTAGCAGTTGACGTTCACTGTTTTTTGAGTCTCATTCGATAATTATTAGTTCTTTCTGGGTAGACTAAAGAAGTGATTGTAAGAGAGGAATATATGATAATGCGACATCGTATTCTCCAATTTGATTGTTTTTTATCAACATACTACGGTACAAAGGTGCTGCGATATGATAAACATTGTCTCTATAAAAGTATAAAGCATGTTATCTAGTTGAAAACTTCTTGAGTCTACTCAGGAAGGACTGTGTACTTAGAAATGGGCGACAACCTGGAAATGTGACGGATGTGACGTCACGAATATGTCAAGATGACGTCAAAGCCTGCCATGATAATATGATATCTTGTAAACCACCGGGTTTTCTTTGCCAAAGGAGAGTGCTGTGACATATTATAATGATTATCTGTAGCCTACATGGATTGTAAATGTGATGTCATAATCATAGCTTATAATGGTGAATTGATTACGGAATAAACAGGGCTTAGAATGGTGGAATCACATGCTTTCCAGATACCCATTCAGTGTACTTGCGAAGCATGCATTTAATCATGGTACTGGATCAATATATGAACCCTTACACATCCTGTATTTCTATGTACCAAATGCAGTAAAATAATGGAATCGATTATTCTACAGAAAGGAAAGTTTGTCTCGATCCTTGAAATTGATCATATGTCAAGTTGTGACTAAGTAGCTAATTATGATCAGGTTTTAATTAAGATTTATTCAAGGTGCTGTATAATAATTTTAACTTAATATTGATTAAGTTCTCTACTATTTCCTGTTCTGATAATACTTTATTCGACACACAATCCTGCTCCCACAACACGGTATAAAATCGATGCCACTGTGGAAAATAATCGATGTTTTAAATCAATGTAATTATCAGGCATGCTGTACGAACGATTACATTTACATATTACACCTGTTTTTACACAGGGGATAGTATCATGTTTACACAGAATTTACACTTCCATTGATTACCACATGCAAGACAAGTATGTTACCATGGCAACTGTCACATGATAAGTCACGTGACGCGTGATTTGGTCACGTGATTTCACAGAGTTGCCAGTATAAGACAATCATCACAACATTGACACTTACTTTCTGTCGTTGAAATAGCCGGCTTTGCAACCACTGTGTGATTGTTTGTGTAAAGAAATCCGTCAGAAAACAAAGTTCTTTTAAACAAATATATTCACAAAGTTTTAACACGTTTTATGCACAAAATAGGGTTTCCATCTAGATATTATCTAGATAAGATTATCTAGACAATTTGCAAAAAATCATTATCTATTTATCTAGATAATTTGTACTAGATATCTAGATAAATTTCATATCCCTTTTGCCATGAAATTTCAGCTAAAATCGCCATTTTTCCTGAATTTCTTCAATAATTGTAGGATTTCAAATTTTCAAAATTTCTGATCTGTTCATTTTCATACCCGTTTCGGAGATCTTAGGTAGTAAGACAATTTATGGCTATGCATAGGAATTGGGCAACTCATTTCATGATTCTATATGGACATAGTTCAATGTTTAGGGCCCTCAGGTTCATGGGCAGGCTGTTTGGCTTCAAGTACTATCTGTTTTACTGATGATAGAATAGAATAGAATATAGAATAGAATAGAATATTGTATAAAGTCAAATTACAACATGTAATGTCAGACTTCTCTGAAAAAAAAGGGGTTAGAAAACTCAAACTCTGTCACAAGCTCATGTCACAAAAACTTCACACAATAACACATGAATAGCTTGGCAGCAAGGCTCAAGTCGCGCCATAAGCTGGGATCTGCAATTTAATGTTCGTTGAGTTATTTCCTCCCTGAACGGGCTGGTGACTATCGATGTGATGGTCTGCAGCAGCGTTAGTCCGCGATTCTTCTCTACACCACACACTCCCCTTTGATATGTAGAAGTGACGTTCTGGATCTTCTCTCTTCTTAGCCCGCATCAGTTCCACCAGCTTCTTTCGTTCCTGCCTCTCTTCAGGGGTTAAGTCCGGTGCCACAAAAACTGATCTGGTTGAGGGACTGTCGTGTAGTTTTCTCCCACTCTTTCGGAGGCGTACAGCAGCATCTCTGTTCGTTAGACGGACCTTAACTGGGCGTGGTCTGTCCCCTATCTTCGTCCCTAGTCTCTGGCAGAACTCAACATGAGGTCTCTCTCCGACTTTGCAGAACACTTCGTTGACAGTCTCTTCCAATTCAACACTGTCATTCTCCTTAACACCGAAAAGAATTACATTCTTAGTCCTGTCCTCGGTCTGAACCACTTCCTTCACGACATCAGCTATCTCTTTAGTGGAAACTGGAGACACCTGAGTTCCGAAACTTGAATTAACTACATCACTGTAACTCCTCAACTCTGTTTCTAACGTAGACTGAAGTTTTCCGACTGTCTCATTCTGTATTTCGGTGAACTGACTCCTCTGATTCTGAAGTTCACTTCTCTGTAGACTCATGACTTCTTCTTTTAGCTGATCAATTTTACTCGTAGAAACTTTCAGGGAATTGTAACACAATTTGAGCGCTTGCAACGCTTGAACAAGACGGACTGAAACAATCAATTGCCTAAATTCTGCCCGGTCGAACACGTCAGTTTCCATTTCATCGACATCTTTACACTTCACTTGTGCACAGAGGGAGCGCATCATAGTGGAAACAGTAAACATCAGATCCTGAATACTGATCCATAGTTCTTGAAGATCATGTACTTGTACAAGCTTGTATTTAGTTGTATTCCATGAATGATATGAATAGCTACATAATTAGAAGGCGTTGTTCAAAGTATCTTATCACATCTTACAAATCGTCATTTGCCACTTTAACGAAAGTTAAATACCTACTCGTAACACTCACTATTCTGCTTCCAATTTATGTCAAATTATTGACGCCCTTTGACAAAAAGTAGGCTGTAAATATGTACGAAAGTAGCCTCCAGCTATGGCAAAGTGATTGCTTATTTGAAAGTAACCTACAAAACGGCCAATATTAATGCATCCCGCTCAAGACTCAAGGAACTGCCAACTTTGGTTTGTTATGATGATTTAATACGAGGGAATTTGATTCCTTATTTTTTATTCAGTTATTCTCAATTTTACCAGCAACTCCGAGGCCATCATCATTAAATTAACTTTATTTCCACATTTATTGACTCTTTTCCGATGAATAATGCAAGTATTAATAGCAACTAATTGGTAGATAATGTTGTTACTTTATGATGGGAGAATTTATGGGTGATAACTGATTTCAACTCAATCAAAATGAAGCAATGAATGTCCTGAACTCTATTCAAAATCCTAATATCCTCATGAACTTTTGGCACATTAATATCATCCATTTCAATAACTGACAGCTGGTTATAGTATGATGTTCCACTGCAACAGTCGTGCATTTCTAACGTTGAAAATTGTGTCAAATTTGGATAAATTTCGGAGTCAAAAATTATCTAGTTTATCTAGATAATCTAGATAATGGCGAATAAATTATCTATTTATCTAGATAAAAGATTTCAAGTAGATAATGGAAACCCTAGCACAAAAACGAGAATAAATATTACAATATTGCCACCTAATTGTTTATACTTTCACGAACAAAATAAAAATTGATAGTATTATACATCAAGACTACATGTACATTATGGTAAATTTCAGGAATTTACCAAAACACAGATACAAAATGTAGTCAAAACTAATCAAAAGACAAAACAAATAGACTGAAAACACTGGTATTTCTACAAAATCAAGGAAACAATCGATATGCGGCTTAAAGAATCCTATAGAATAGATCTAGTTGCTTTTAATCATGCATAGAATAGACTAGTTCGTTAAAATAACTTCCCAAATCGGAGCATGCTCTCACCTTTTGATCATTCTATTGCTCAGTATTATAAATAGAATTTAAATCTCTATCAGGTTATAATAATCTTCAAAAATAGGTAGTCGTAATTGCAGTAAATTACACTGTATTTTCATGAGCATAAAAGAAGTGATTTGAATAAAAAGTGCTAATTTCAACGTACCTTCACCGTCGTCATCATCGCCAACGTCTTCATCAGGACATATTGATAAGATGGATACCAGCATTTCCGTGACTGCGAGGACATGTGGGTAAACAAACAGACAGACTGACAAACAGACAGACTGACAAACGGACAGACAGACAGACAGACAGACAGACATGACAGACAGACTGACACAGACAGACAGACTGACACAGACAGACAGACACAACATGACATGACCAACGTCTTCATCAGGACATATTGATAAGATAAATACCAGCATCTCCGTGACTGCGAGGAAATGTGGGTTTAGGGTTCATAGTCCCCTCCCCTTCGTTATCAAGTTTACAGTAGTTGTATTTGCTACAACATGTAACGTAATCATTCGGAAACCCCCTCCCCTTGGTGATAACGCACTAATATGTGAACGATCCCTAATATACAGACAGAGTCGAGACTGACATGACCGACAGAGACAGAAATATTTAGATGAACCGAGACTGTTCAAGGAAATGAAATAGGAATTGATCTTCTCGACAGTTTCCTTTTTAGGGCATATATTAGTTTCAAGAAATTAGTTTTTCGAGTGCCCCTCTATTTAAGTCATCCCTGAAACGCTGAACCACTGTTACACTGCAAAATGTTTAGGTTGTAGAAAATGCCACGTTTTGGCGGCAGCTGCTTTGCAACTCTTTAGTTTCATATCGCAATGGAGACACAGGTGCAAAACACCAATGATCCCTACACGCAAGGTAACTTATGACAATGGTTTAGTAGCAGGATCAAACAGTTGGTCGCAGAGTTAAGGATATAAATACAGGAACAAAACTATACTTTAATAGTGGTTGTGGATCATTGAAAATTATCTAAATTGTTAAATAAATCAGTGCTGAAAACAAACCTTTTTCACCGACGAAAGGGAGCGACCAAGTGAAGACATCCATGAAGTTAGGTAGCCAATAAGGGTGCGGGGAACAGTTGAACTGCCTGATGTTCATAACATTGTTCTCGTACTTTAACACAGCCGCTGAAATTGGAATGATTGGAATCTGATTCACAAGAATGTCATGTAGCTGGAAAATTCGTAAGTCGGATTTAAAAGTCCAATGCGCGGTGGACGCGCGCTACAACCTGACATACTAACTAGCAACAGTGGTATTTAACGCGCACAAACTGCGCAATTTCAAAAGTATTCCTGCGTATTTTGCCAATTTTGGTACAACTCTTGCGCACATCACATAATTCTGTGAAATTGAGTTGCAGGCTTATTGTTATGTCGGGTAAATGATCAAGTGGATGTGGAATGTGAGTAAGGAGGAATAAGTAATACTAAACATTTTAATATATGTACACTGCAAAAAGGGAGAGTTTATATCGGGGGGATATATATATATATATATATATTCCCAAATCCCTTCTATCAGTCAATTCTATATTTTATATATTACTAGGAGTCTACCAATCGGTATATTGAATTATTTTGCATTGTTCAATCTTCTCCATCATTTTACCCGAATTTTGTTTATATTTTTCAGATGTATTTAAGTTTCAGATGTTTAAGTTTCAGATGTATTTAAGTTTGATGTTTTTAAGGGATGTATTATTATTGATATTGTATTCTTTCAGATGTATACAACCATTGATAATGTAAACTTTCTTTTAGATATTATTTATGATCCATTGAAATTGTGTCATCTAACCTTTTAACTGTGCTCTGACCGTACGTCATCACTTGACTTTTCAAATTTGATATTGTATTGTGTTTT